>OZ010606.1:28191845-28261845 GCA_963932145.1 Acanthosepion lycidas | reverse complement strand
GAGCAATTTACCCCGGTGGACGAAATAAAGTGTTCGGTTCGAAATTCCGACGGATATCACCCGAAGAAGGCTGGAACATACAACGGCGGAAACGTCTTGAATATGACGATAAAGATGGCGGCAACAGCCCGAAAAATGTAAATAGAGTAAATAATAAAAATTTGTATAAGTTTGCAGAATCGTAGAATTAAGGCCACAAGATTCATTTCTTCGCGCCCTTTATTATTTTGTCTCTTAAATTTAGCACCAGGCCACAACCATGAGATCGCGAAAAGGATCGAACTCACTAATTAGTGATCATGTACAGGGTGCGATGGATAAATTATTGCCATTTTATATTTTTAATTTCGCGCAAGCAAGCGCGTTGTTGTTTATATTTTGTCGACTGCACAGTATAGTAGGGTCAGTTGAGTATCGTCTGTGAGAAAAAGGGCACCATGACGCAATTCACTCCACTAGAAATTTAGAAACGGCATGCTGTACTGCTTGGCATTCGCACCGGAAGCTCTAATATGAATATTTCAGAGTGTTCGGGTGTCAATCTGAAGATAGTTCAGAAGATTCGGAATGGTGATTACGAAGGTACGTCAGCTTGGAAAACTCACTCTGATCGTTCTGATAAGAATTTGGTGATGAGGAATACAACACGGAGGCTTACATCAAGTGCCTTGAGGAGGTAGTGCTGTCCGGGGTAAAGAGGGTGGCTGCTGGAAGACTCTATGTCTGGCAACAGGATTCTGCACCATGACGTACAAGCAGGAGAACCTAGTCATGGCTTTAGACAATTTTTGCGACAACGTCACCCTTACATCTGGCTACCTAACACCCCAGGGCACAGTTGAGCAAGAGACCAATAAAACTTATTGTAACAACAAAGATGAACTAAAGGCAAGGATTATGGCAGTATTCACCAGCTTAAACAAGTAGAGATGCAGGAGATTCCGAAGGCCTATGGGGATTTTATTTTTTTTTAAATTTAGTCATTAGTATTTCAAGATATTTTTGTGTAATTTTGGTAAATGTATCTATTAAAATGAGATGTCAATGTTATTTTCATTTTTGCGTAATTTAGTCGACAATTTATCCATCGCACCCTCCACAAACAAGCCATCGAGCTAACCATCCCAATTTACTTGTTATTTTTTTGTTTGTTTTTTTTTTAAATTTTTTTTTAATTTTATTTTACGGTGTTCTAGGCAGGTTTATGACTCATAATCGACGAATGTTTTTTTCGTTTTTTTTTAGCAGGGTGTTATTTTACATCGTGTGAACTGAAGGGAAATCAAGGAGAAATTATTACGCCATTAAATAAAAGCCAAACAAAGCGGCATTTACTTACCAGCGACCTGAAATTTATACTAACTTACTCTTTACCCGTACATAGATATTCAGTAAGCTTACTTAAACCTGGTATAAGACTGTACGGAAGGGAGGGATTAGAAAGATTACTTTAAAGAAGATAACGACACAAGACCATAGATTAAGGATGATTAGCGTATTTAATAGCATTCGAGACTCTTCATATTCATAATTATAAAATTATTGTAAAACGCAGATTCTGTGTGTGTGTGTCTGTACGTTTATATATTGGATCGGATTTCCTACATTTTTCAACCGATTTCAACAAAACTTCACAGGACTACGTAAAATTACCTTGCGGTGGTTCTGACAGCGCCCAAAATTGGAAAAACAATTGTTTTTGCACGAAATCAATTTGAAAACACGATTAAAAGGCATTAATGAAAGGGGGACAACTCATATCGAGTTATACCTATTAATATCGAGTTATCGAGTTATACTTATTATAAAACCCAGGTAGGTTGTTTGTGTGTGTGTGCGTGTTGGTTTATATATGGGATCGGATTTCCTACATTTTTCAACCGATTTCAACAAAATTTCACTTTTTTTGGCAGGTAGTGTTTCTTATTGTCTTGCACACTTTTTTCTTTATTTTTACATTCAGAATGCTTTAAAAATTCCATTTACAAGACAATTGTTTATAATAAAATTCTATTCAATCGGTAGACTCATAACGATTGAAAACAATGTTTTTGTTTGAGTTTGGGTTTTACCAATTCGTAAAAAAAACAAAAAAAAAAAACAAAACAAAACAAAAAATGATTTAAGACATGCGTGTCCGTCAACCTTAAACAATAATCTTTGTCAATTTTATTTTTCAGTCTTTATGATGGTCGATACTTGATCTACCTCTTACTGTTACATCCCCGGGCAACGCCGGGCTCTACTGCTAGTATTTAATATTACATTACAGGAATCCCTCGATTAATGCACATTTGATTAATGCGCTTTCGATTAGTGCGCTAAAATTTTATATACCAGTATTCGATTAGTGCATACATAATACTCAATGACTGCAGTAAAACATTCTTCAGAATAACCATAGAAATTGAAAATCGACTTTTTTTTATAGTTACCGATGAACACATTAGTCACACTAATCGAGGGACTCATATGTCTTAAAATAATTGTCGGACTTTGTCCATTTCATAATGTGTGACGTCATTTGTTTACATTTGATACACCATGAGCAGATATGAATGTACGTGAGAGATTCATAGAAGATTGAAGTTTAAATATAAAAAAAATATTACCATAAACATATTTTTGACAAAACAAAATATTACCAGCAATAAAAAATGATGTCGGCATTAAATAACCTATTGAGGTTGATATGCCGTAAAACAAAATAAACCAAACCAATCTAAACCAAAGAATACATATTCTATTCATACGAATCTATCGTAAAAATGTTGTCGGCATTAAATAACCCATTGACGTTGATATGCCGTAAAACAAAATAAACTAAACCAATCTAAACCAAAGAATACATATTCTATTCATACGAATCTATCGTAAAAATGTTGTCGGCATTAAATAACCCATTGAGGTTGATATGCCGTAAAACAAAATAGACCAAACCAAACCTTAAAAGGAAATTTCTGGGTTTTTGTTTAAAAAAATGGGCGATTTAATTCGATACAAAAATTTACATTTATCAAAAAGTATCGATATATAAAAGATGTAGGCATTTACGATGGAAAGATTATAAATCAAATTTTCAGGTGCAAATACTAATGATTATGAAATGTTTGGAAAATTTGAAGGTGCAATTTCTCAGTACTGCCAATTATATGAAGAATACCATGCGGCAAAGCACTCTAAATAAGTTTTTTTTTTAAAAAAACAAAAAAAAGCAAACAAAAAAAACAGATTAGTAAACATTAATTCATGGTATTTTATCGTGTTTTTATATGTACCTACATACCTAAAAAGTAGGTAAATTAGAAATTAATTATGAATAAGACTAAAATCTGAGCTACAATCTACATAGTCTCCTATGTTATTATATTCGAATCATGCGTTTTCGATTAGTACGTATCTTTTAATGTAGCCATTAACCGCACTAATCGAGGGATTCCTGTATTTTTTTTTCTTTTCTGTGTGTTATGTGCCGTGCGTAATACACGCTTAGGTGATCATGTATCTTTCGATACATGACTAACGAGGCAGATTTTTTCCCGCAGTTGGTTGCCATTTCTTTCTGCGGTAGACCAGTTGCTGTCCAAAGCTATAGAACCTGTTTCCCCTGCTATTTACGCATAGCTGTGGGGAGAAGAAGAGGATTCATACCTTTCCCAAGGGTATTAGCACATACGTGAATGTAATAGATTCAAACAGAATTCGAACTCTGCTCTCCGATTTCTCAATCCAAGCCGCTATCCATGACTACACCGTGCCTCCTAATAGTGATTTTCTAATCTTATATGTGGCACAAGGCCGAAAGTAGGGAGCACCCAGTGAGGATCGAACTCACTACTCAGTCGTAATTGTTCTAGCGAGATAAACTTGCTAACCATTACACCGCCCAACCGTGCCTCCTAATAATGGAGTTAAAATATGGCGTCTGGGTAAATACATCTATTTTGCTTATATAAATATATAGAGATATATTCTGATCCATCTTTTTTAAAGTGGGGTATTATATAACATCAAATCCAGTCTCACTCTATGTCAAGTGGCTGACGCTAGAGTTAGCTTCATTTTCAATTTAAATGAAGCAGAAGACAAATGGTGAGGAGTATGTTCGGCTGGCTAGTCCTCCGTCGGATCTCCACATTGGACAGAAAATCGAACCGGTATACCCCCTAGATAGACCTAAGGGCGCGGGACCTGAATCCATTGACGCGAGAGCCAGTGGTCTTGCTGACAGGTTACGTCTCGGTGCCGCATAGTAGCACAGAGAGGACGATGGCGTCGTAAACTTGTATCTTGGTGTGTCGAGTGATGTCCACGGTGTTGGAAACTTCTGAGTCCAAGTACACGAAAGACGTGGCAAACTCGACAGGGTGACTGCCAATGATGATGGGGCGGTGGATCGGAGCTGTCTTCCACGTGCATCATCTTGGTAATCAACCAGTTGACGTGCAGCCTAAGCCTTGTTAACTTCTTGTTGAAGGGCGTCGTCCGTCAGGACTTACAGTAGATTAATCTGGCGCTGGATGATCTTCCGACGCTCTGCCTAGACCGTGAAAGCTGGAGATACAAGGTGACTTTCATGGGCTCATGGCTTCATGGCGTGAGAATTAGCAGCAACAGCAGCAGTAGTAATAGTAGAAGAGAAGAAGAAAAAGAAGAAGAAGAAAAAGAAGTTGAAAAGAAGTAAAAAAGAAGAAGAAATAGGAAAAGAAGAAGTAGAAAAAGAAGGAGTAAAAAGAATAATAAGTAGAAAAAGAAGAAATAAAAAAGTAGAAAAAGAAGTAGAAAAAGAAGAAATAAAAAAGAAGTAGAAAAAGAAGTAAAAAAGAAGAAGAAGAAGAAAAAGAAGAAGTAGTAGTAGTAGTAGTAGTAGTAAAAGAAGAAGAAGAAGAAGAAGAATCACTTAGTACACTGTCTTGGTTTTCGTTTGATACAAGATGAAAAAAGAACAAAGAACCAAAATTCCGTGTTATGAACTCGGAAGATAAAAAGTAAAAACAATAGTCGGAATATGAACGATAATCTCATACACACACACACACACACACACACACATATATATATATATATATATATAGGCACCTACACATTATCGCTGACTAAAACAGCATGACATGATGAAAAAAGGCCTCAAAATGAATATAGACAAAGTTTATCACAATGTTTATTTTTATTAAGAGGAAAGACCAAATAATTTATTATTTTATTAATTTTTTAATGATTTCTAACACTTCGAAATTTTGGTTAAAATTCTTTTTTTTTTTTTTTTTTTTTTTTTTTGCGTCAACGGTCGACGTAATATTTGCGATTCGTGTTTTAGTGCCTTTTTTCAGGTGAAAAACACATTGCTTTCAAAATTCCTGCAGAAATCAAATAATTGTCGGATTTTAATGAAAATTTCAGTACTTATTCATAAGTGAATTAAATTATTTTTAAAAATGTCTTTTTAGAAAATCTTGGTAAAAAATATTTTTTTACATATCATATGTAAAAAAATGTTTTTTACCAAGAAAAAAAAAACTCTCACCACTTAATTTCATGAAATTTCTAGAAATTAAATTTCAGTCTTTAAACTGTTTTTGTTAGTTAGAAGCAGGACTCCTTGGAGAATATAATTCAGCAATTTTTTTTTCAAATTACTGCACATTTCCCAAAAGTCTGTCGCAAATCTTAAAATAGAAAATGCAATAAACTATGACATTATTTAATTAGAAAAGCTTTTAATTGCTTTTTATAAATAAATTTTTTAAGGACACGATGAATGAAGGATTTTTACAAGAATTGTTTTCATTTTTTTTTTAAATTTTAATCATAATAATTTATAGCAAATATAAATCGTTTAAAATTCTGTATTACTTTAATCCGGCTAAGTGCTATTGGTATTAAGTATAATCCTTTTTGTAAAATCATTTCACCCTAAACAAGGTGATAGTGCCACTAAGACGCAAGGGGCTACTTGGAGTGAAAATAAACGAAAAGAATTTAGAAGGAACCGGAAACCCAATCCTCAACAGCAAATAAGGGAGAAAACACTACTCCTGTCAAAAGACAGGTGGGGAGGGTAAACCAGACGATAGGCCAACCTATCCATTCCAGTTGAGATAAAATAAAAAGTAAATAAAATTTCAGAGTTAAGACTGAGACGTTAGAAGTATAGAGTTGAAGTAGACTTTAGAAGGAACCGGAAACCCAATCCTAAACAGGAAAGAAGGGATAAATCTCTAATCTTTTTTAAAAAACCGGAGAGGAGTCTGAACCAGACGATAGGCGAACCTATCTAGTTCTATTGTCCCTCTAAATAAAACGTTTATAGTTAGAAGAAATAATTTCCCTGTTTACGGAAAGGAGATTAAAGAATCATACAGTGAGAACTGGACTTTAGACTAGTCACTTTTCTCAGCTGGACTGCATACGTAAGGACTTGTCTTATGCTATGCTATTCTGCTGTCTTTCACATGATACGCTGAGATGTATTGACTTATTCTGACCTGGCTATTACTTTTATGAGTTGACAACTAACAGTTTTATGAGATAATGTCTTTCCACGAAACAATTGTTTGCTTATCCTCATAATTTTATTACAAGACGAGAACCGTCATTAGTTTGCGAGAGTCCAGCGTTTTCTGCAACATAAACCTCCCAAAATGGATTTTTGTTCAACGTCCTTCAATATGTCGTCGTCGTCGTCATCATCGTCATCAGTCTCATGACCGTATATGGTCATAGGTTCGGTTCGCATTTGAACACCTGACCTCGGTTTCGTGCCAGTGTCGGAGTCTCTGTGAAGGACCTTCCAGGTCACTCAGTGACTCAGTGACATTGTGGAGGATATATATATATATATATATATATATATATATATATATATATATATATATATATATATATATATATATATATATATATATATATATATCGATAGATAGATAGATAGAGAGAGAGATTAAATCATAAAAGAAGAGAAAGAGAAAATTATATTTATGTGTGTACAGTTAGTTAAAAGAAAAGTAATTTAGCGATAGTGTGTGCGTGTGCGCCATATGCTTGTTTTGGAATTAAGTCGTCAGCTTACTCCGGAAAAAAAGTTGTCGCTACTGCATTCCGGGGCAAAAGAAGAATGGGTGTTTATGTCTCTTCCTTTTAGAATCTTGAATATAAACGCCACCTAGCGGTGTTAATCGAACTCCATTGGCAGACATGGTGGGTAACCTCGCAAAACTCGAATTTGTATCCCACATCCCGGGACTTCGTTTTATGTTGATGGGGGTTTACCAATTGTGCAACAGGAAGCTTTCGGTAAAATAGGCCCAAATTTATATTCATATTACCGTTTAACGACTCCAAATCCCCTGCAATCTTTTTAAATAAGAGTTCGGACATATTTGAATGATGAGGCTGAGAATTTTCGTCATAGTTTTTTGTTTTTTGTTTTGTTTTTGCTTAGTTAAAATGAAGAAAACTAGTAACAGTCTGGTAATGAACAGCTAAAGATGAACAAAAAGACTTTTTTGGCAGACACCAATTCTCATTCTCTGTCACTTATTCTTGTGACTTATTCGCGACGTATGTTAATCACCGCTTCTTTTGCCTTTAATATATCCCGTGTGTGTTAAGCTCTCCAAGCCTCCTTTTCTCGTAATGTTTCCCAGAAATTCGGTCCATCTTTTTTTCTCATTGTAAATATTTTTTTTTTGTTCATAGTTTCCTTAAGACTTCCTCGTTGTTCACATGATCTGGCCATGATATTCTTAGCATCCTTCTGTAACACCACGTCTTTTAACTTCGAGTCTGTTCTTCATCTTAATCGAATTGTCCAGTTTTTATTGCCATGTAGGAGATTAGATATCACATAGCAGTTCAGCACTATTTTCTCTTTTTTTCCTTTTTTTCTAACGATATTTTCCTATGTCATTATGCTTTACTTAGTTTCTGGAAGACATCTTTTGCTATTCCTATGTTCTTCCGGATTCCTCTGTCACTCATTCTCTGTCGCTCATTCCTGTCACTCATTCCTGTCAATCATTCTCTGTCATTCATTCTCTGTATCTCATTCCTATCATTCATTCTCTGTCACTCATTCTGTCACTTATTCTTGTTCAATTTCGCGAGCTTATGTGAAAAATGGTCAGTGAGGGATGGAAAAGAGTAAAAAAAAAATACTTAAAATAAAAAAGACAGGAAGTTGTGGAGATCCATGATCACCTGAGCCATGAAAAGACGTAGCATATAAAAGAAGATTAGGACTAACAAGCGGCATAATGTAACAATCTTCATTTCGCATATAGGTTATATTCACTTACACGCAAATATCCTTGGAAAATGCATGAATCCATTCCCCCAACCCCCAGCGATGTGAGAAATAGTAGGACTCTATCTGCAGAAAAATCACAGAAATTCTCAAAAATTATTACCGTATTTTACGGCATATAAGACGCGCGGGTGTATAAGACGCACCCCAATTTCAGCAGGGCATTTAAAAAATTTAGTAAAATTACTAGGAAATGATACAGCCTAGGCTATATTTATGAGATATTATTTTGGTTAAACAAGCCATGATTACAATTAAACGAAAAATAATAGGAAAAAGAACACAGTCCTATAAAAACTTTATTATATCCTTTATGGGATCTGTAAAACCTGCGTCTTGTAAACGTCTTAGTGGAATAATTAGGATATAAAAATTCTGATTGTATTTATCCTATCGTAAGAAAAATAGCAATGAAACAAATATATTTTACAAATATATAATTTGAATTTATTGCATATAATTTTAGTGAAACAAAGTAATAATATTAAACGTGATGAAATTAATATAATGAATATTATCAATGATAACACTTAATCTGCATAATAGCCTTTTAAATAATGACGATAGGTATATAAAAGTTACTCTAAAGTCTAAGCTAATAAGAGTTACCAGGTAGCTAATTTCGGCCGACTATCGCGAATTTTAAACCTACATATGGCATATAAGACACAGGGGAATTTTAAAAGATATTTTTAGTTAAAAAACGAAGTGCGCTTTATATGCGCGTCAAATACGGTACTTCAAAAATCTATCCCTGAAGATATCATTAACATTTTTATCGAGATTTAGAAACTCTACGTTTTGTTCAATTTCGTAAACCAATCGATTAAATTTGAATAAGCTAATTTGTTTGGAAAATACTAAAGCCTCCGTCGGTCATCAATCATCATGGATTTGATCCCACCATTCTGCTCGTTTGGAACATCGCCACCTGTGATTGTACAGGCCCTTGCGCGAATGGCAGTTTCTGTCACAATGGTCTCACCTGAGAATTTCCTGTGTGTTGTCTATGCTGCGGCGTTCTTTTTGGCGGGTTCTCTTGTCTTCTGCTGTGATGCTCAGTTTCTCCCCTCCTGACATTAGTTGTTTAGTCAGGGTGCTTCTCCACCCTGAACGATCAGCAGTAAGGTCCTCCCAGTGGTCACTGTTGATCACAAGGACCTTCATTTCCCTCTTACAGACGCCTCTGTAGCGCAAGTGAGGGCGACAGGTGTCTCTTTTGCCATTTGCAGTTTCTCCGTAGAGAATGTCTTTGGGAATTCTGCCATTCTCCATACGACGGAGATGATCCAACCATCGGAATCTGGGCTGTCTGAGCAAAGGGAACAGGGTTGTTAGACCGGCGCGAGGCAGAACTTTAGTGTTGGGCTCTTGGTTCAGTTTCTCCTCTCCCGACTTTAGTTGTTTGGAATAATTCTTTGATAAAAACCCTACCTTGCGATTTAATAATTTCTTTAGTTTAATTTAATTTTATAGGACTTCATGGTAAATGAGTGGGAATATTTTGTATGCTAAATAATAAAACTTTTAATTTTTCCAAAAAATAACGAAAAATTTATTGCACTAAGCTACGCACCCTAGTAAAATCAGCTGTACTTTGCACCCCTCACCTGTTTGCACTTCTCCCCAAAATTTGGTTTCGATCAGTCAAAGTATGGCTATTTTAGAGAGTGTGATGGATAGACGAACAAACGGAAATTACAGAATTTTATTTATATATCTACTAGACTACCGCTAACCCGTTGGGCCACTGACGGTTCAAGTTATAAAACATTGATGACTTCATGGTAAACAATATTTTTAAGAAAATTTCTTTTTAACAATGAAGAATAAGTTCTTAAGATTTCTTACTCTTGAGCATGTAACACACGATTAACTATATTTCTTTTTGGCGCCAAATTGCAACTTTTTGAAGCATTTAGCTTTGTGATTTGTTTTTAATTCTCACAAACACAGAGAGAACTGGATTCTTGTATATATAAAAGCTTAAAGAAAAGATATGCAAAAACAATATTGATTTTTTATTAAATAAGTATTTCCGATTTTAATCATTAAATTATTTTTAAAATAGTGGGAGTATTTTATTTTTAAATGATAAAACTTTTATTTTTTCTAAAAACAATTTATTGTACTAATCTACGCACTCCAGTAAAACCAACTGTACTTTGTACCTCCCCTCCTTACCTGTTTGTACTTCTCTCCAAAATTTGGTTTCAATCTGTCAATGTATAGCTATTTTAGAGTGTGTGATGGACAGACTAAAGGAAATCACCGTATTTTATATATAGATTAATGAACTTCTATAAATAATCCGACACATACATACGTTTATGTGCGTGTTTTAATGGATTTATTATTTGAAATTATTTTTTATTAATATAAGCGCTATTTTTAGTGGGTACATGTGTTTGAGTTGTTACACGATTTTTTTTTTATTTTCTTGAATAGTGAAATTAGTAACAACTGGTCTAGATTGAGAAGTCATACTAAAAAAAGTTTGTGCCTCCAACAGGAATCGAAACCCGTATCCTCTTTTCCACCAGCCTTTCTTTGGTAACGGCACGTTTCAGCTAAAGAAGTCAATCTAAGTCGGTTTTTATTAATTTCACTTTTCTTTTTTTTTTTTTTATCAATTTTTGGGAACAGACTCCCGAAAGGATTCTTCCCTGACTACTACAATTTTGGTCTTTTCACGATTAACCGCTAACCATCCTACAGTCAGTTATGTGGCATGCGTGATACACGCTTAGACGATCATGTATCTTTCGATACATGACAGACGAAGCAGATTTTTTCCCGCAGTAAGTTGCCATTTCTTTCTGCGGTAGTTGCTATCTAAGGCTATAGAACCCGGTCTGTTCTGTTATTTACCCATAGCTGGGAGGGGGGAGAAAGAAAAGGATTCGCACCTTTCCCAAGGGCATTAGCACGTAAGTGAACATAATGGATTCGACTGGAATTCGAACTCTGCTCTCCGATTCCTCAATCCGAGCCGTTATGCATTACTATACAACATAATACAAGCTAAAGAAATCATGACTGACAAGGCAGATTTTTTCCCGCGGTAGGTTGCCATTTCTTTCTGCGGTAGACCAGTTGCCATCCAAGGCTATAGAACCCGGTCTGTTCTGGTATTTACCTATAGCTGGGGGGGGGGAATGGTTTCGCACCTTTCCCAAGGGTATTAGCACGTAAGTGAACGTAATGGTTTCGACTGGAATTCAAACTCGGCTCTGCGATTCCTCAATCCGAGCCGCTATCCATTACTCCACCGGCCTCATATTATACACTTCCTTACTTCTACCATTCCCCAACCAACAACAATCTCACTCATTAACGCTCTACCTTGAGCGGCTCTTGAGCCTTTTATTAGGTGAACAGCAAAAAGAAAAAAGTGACATCAAATTGCTGCTCACTCAACGGAAGCCAACAATCAGTTTAAATTTCGCCCAATTTCCAAAACTTTGTGTCTGTTTAGTGAAATTGTAATTTGAGCTCGAATGTTTCCGGGCGTTATTTATTGATAAATGGACACACAAAAAAAAAAAAAAAAAAAAAAAAAACGCCGGGGGGTCCTTTATCTAAGCCTTTTTGAAAAAAAAAAGCGGATAAAAACGAGACTGTTCTCTGTGATGGAAAAGATAACAAAAGTCGGTGACGGAGATAAAAAAAAAAAAAAAAAAAAAAAAAAATGAACATAACAAAAATACCCAGAGGCACGCAAGAGGCAGATAGTTTTATCAAAGAGAAAGAGAGAAAGAGTGACTCTAGACAGAGAGAGACAGGTATAGAGAGGGGAAAGAGAGCGAGTAATAGAGAGAGAAGCAGAGAGAAATGAAGAGAAGAGAGAGAGAGAGAGTGTGAGAGGACGAGAAGCGGTAGACAGAAAGAAACAGGTATAGAGAAAAAAATAGAGGGGGAGAGAGAGTGAGTAAACGAAAGAGAAGCAGAGATAAATGAAGAGAAGAGAAAGAGAAAAGAGAGGGTAGAGAGACAACGAGAGAGTGAGAGAGAGAGCGAGAGAAGCGATAGACAGAGAGAAGCAGGTATATAGAGAAAACAAAAGTGAAGAGAGAGAGAGATAGTAAAAGAGAGAGAAATAAAGAGGAGAGAAAAAGAAAAGAGAGAGTAGAGAGCGAGAGGGAGAGAAGCGATAGACAGAGAGAAGCAGGTATATAGAGAAAACAAAAGTGAAGAGAGAGAGAGAGAGAGATAGTAAAAGAGAGAGAAATAAAGAGGAGAGAAAAAGAAAAGAGAGAGTAGAGAGCGAGAGGGAGATAAGCGATAGACAGAGAGAAGCAGGTATATAGAGAAAACAAAAGTGAAGAGAGAGAGAGAGAGATAGTAAAAGAGAGAGAAATAAAGAGGAGAGAAAAAGAAAAGAGAGAGTAGAGAGACAAAGAGAGCAAGCGATAGAGAGAGAGAGAGAAGCGCTAGACGGAGAGAAGCAGGTGTAGTGAGAAAGCAGAGAGTTAGAGAGAGAGTGAGTAAAAGAGAAATGAAGAGAAGAGAAAGAGAAAAGGTGGAGTAGAGAGAGAAAGAAAAAACAGAGGTTATTGAAAGAAAAGTAGAGAACTTGAGACACCCATTGAAATAAAGGACTTGTATACTAGAGCATTGCCCTCATGAAGCAAGACCCATTTCGTCAGTTTTCCTAGGCATTTGGTCTTGATAGCCTTTCGTAAATGTCTCAGCAAGTTGGCAGAGCACTGTCCATTGATAGTGTGGCCATCATCTTCCTTGTAGGTGAAGAGGGTTTTTTCGCTGCAAGGATTGTCTCTTTGTCACTAGCTCAAAGGGATGAACCTAACACTCATCCTGGGTTAAGAAACGTTCAAGGAAACCACCTGAATCTACCTGAAACAATGTCATATTTTCCGATGATGTGATCAGCCTGGTGCGCTTTTAACCAGATGTCAGAAGACGTGACACCCATCGAACAAAAACCTTCGTCATGCCAAGTCCATTTGTGCAGAATATTCTCAACTCTCTCGCGGGATATGCCAATAGTATTGGCTATTTGATTTATAGCCAATCGCCTGTCATCCATCACTATGTAGTGAACACGATCAATATTTCCCTAGGTGGTGGCAGTTTCAGGACGTCTAGACCTTGGGTCATCTTCAAAACTCTTCCTCCTCCTCCTAAATTTAGCTGTCTACTTTTGTGACGTCGTCACCTAAGGTAGTAACTATGTCAACATGAATGTCCCAAAGACATTCATGTTGACATGGTTAATACTAAACCCTGTTTCTGCGGGTACTTGATAGCACCAGAATGCCAAATTTTGTCCATTTTCAAAAGAAGTCGCTACTAGTTTCTTTTGAAGTCTTCTCTGAACATTCAGATATCAGTTTACCTGGAAATTAGCAATGAAGTTATTAATAAGAAGAGTTGAAATGAATGCATGCAAGATTTCACAGCTCTAGCATCACTCTTTCATGGTCAGCCTCTAAACGTTTCAGCCCACCTTCGTACACGGAAAGAAACAATACAGCTCTTAATATGAAGAGTTGAAATGAAAGCATGCAAGATACCACAGCTCTACCATCACTTTTTCATAGTCAGCCCCTAAACATTTCAGCCAACCCTCGTACATGGAAAGAAACAATACAGCTCTTAATATGAAGAGTTGAAATGAAAGCATGCAAGATACCATAGCTCTAGCATCACTTTTTCATAATCAGCCCCTAAACATTTCAGCCCACCCTCGTACATGGAAAGAAACAATACAGCTCTTAATATGAAGAGTTGAAATGAAAGCATGCAAGATACCACAGCTCTACCATCACTTTTTCATAGTCAGCCCCTAAACATTTCAGCCAACCCTCGTACATGGAAAGAAACAATACAGCTCTTAATATGAAGAGTTGAAATGAAAGCATGCAAGATACCATAGCTCTAGCATCACTTTTTCATAATCAGCCCCTAAACATTTCAGCCCACCCTCGTACATGGAAAGAAACAATACAGCTCTTAATATGAAGAGTTGAAATGAAAGCATGCAAGATACCACAGCTCTACCATCACTTTTTCATAGTCAGCCCCTAAACATTTCAGCCAACCCTCGTACATGGAAAGAAACAATACAGCTCTTAATATGAAGAGTTGAAATGAAAGCATGCAAGATACCATAGCTCTAGCATCACTTTTTCATAATCAGCCCCTAAACATTTCAGCCCACCCTCGTACATGGAAAGAAACAATACAGCTCTTAATATGAAGAGTTGAAATGAAAGCATGCAAGATACCATAGCTCTAGCATCACTTTTTCATAGTCAGCCCCTAAACATTTCAGCCAACCCTCGTACATGGAAAGAAACAATACAGCTCTTAATATGAAGAGTTGAAATGAAAGCATGCAAGATACCACAGCTCTACCATCACTCTTTCTTAGTCAGCCCCTAAACCTTTCAGCCCACCCTCGTATTTAGAAAAAGTCGTTTGAATCCATATTCCAGATTGTTCCTCTCATGAAAAATTATGTAAAGAAACGTTTCTTTCATTTGTATACAATTTCCAAATTGTGAAGTTTTATATAATCAAGAAAAAAAAATTATTACTTGATCACTAAAAATATATTGTATTACTTAAAAATAAATCTTCGTATTAAGTAAAAAAAAGAACTATTCAAATCAAGATATTTTTTAACCTAGTTAAATGTGGCTTGAAGTATGCAGTTGATTACGTTATGCAATATTAAATTCCATATCTTATCAGAAGAATTTGTTTTGGCAACTTAAAAGCATTAATTCTACTGCACCTCGATATAAATAACAGCGTGTTTCTTTTCATTTGTCGATAAAAGCAAGGCAGGCAAAATGAACCAATAGATTAAACTTTAAAATAGTATGTGTTGTAAAGTCGTCTATCATAGTGGTCGATACTCAAGTATCTGAATATGGAGAACTTTGTTTTCGTCTAGAGAACATCTATTTGTAGTCTCCAGTCTTCACATATTCACAATATCTTGAGGTTTGTTCATCACTGAAGCAATTAGGACCCTTTCTGAAAACGAAAGTAAGATTTTAATAGAAAGGGATAAAAAGAATTATCTATTATCAAAATCCATGTTGTCAGCAAAAGAGGCGTCCCAAGGTATCAGCTACACACTGGGGATGTCAAAATCAAGCAGGTACAGAAATTTACCCATTGAACGAGACAAAAGAAAATGTGACAAAGAAATCTGAAAGCGTATAGGAATAGGGAAAATGTCTTCCGGAAACTAAGCAAATTATCAAAAGAAATGAAATTTCGTTAGAAACAAAAAATTAAAAAAAATAAAATAAAAAGAGTGCTGATCGGAAATGCAATGTGTAATCTCCAAAATATGGCAATGATTGCTGGACAATTTCTTGACAGAGAAAAAAAAGTGACATGGAGCAATGTTGCATTCCGTGTGGTCACTGGCTTCAGGTCCTCTAACAACGTCACTTCATACACGACATCAGCGAAAGACGGTTTCTTTTTCTTATTCGTTTTCTAATACGTGAGGGACAGGCGTGGTAGTGTCGATTCTAGGAGGCAGCGAGAGGGAGACCATCAAGAGAACGCAAGTCTGGTCATTGGCGTGGCGTCACTCCACGTGCGGTCTTAGCCTGTCTAACAAACGTGGATATAGGAAGCGTACCGACACTTCAAAATACCCACGGTCGACCTCGCACCGTTTTAGTCTTATAACCAAAACTTAGACAAAGGCAATTTATCAGTGTCAGAATACCAGGCACGTGGTGCAGTGGCTAACAAGCTTGTCTCGGTAGATCAATTACGACTGAGTAGTGACTTTGATCACCACTGAGGGCTCCATATTTTTGGCCTTGTGCCGCATCTAAGGTACACTAGGACACTTCGACGGAGTGTAATGGTTAGCAAGCTTGTCTCGCTAGACAATTACGACTCAATGGTGAGTTCCATACTCACAGGATGCTCCATACTTTCGGCCTTGTGTCACATTTAAGATACGCTTAGAAAATCATTTAGGGCACGTCGACGTGGTGTAATGTTTAGCAAGCTTGTCTCGCTAGGTCAATTACAACTGAAGAATAAGTTTGAGTCTCACTGGGTGCTCCATATTTTCCGCCTGCTGCCATATCAAGCAACGCATAGAAAATCTCCATCATTTTCAGAATACCACGCAGCTGAGGTATTCTGACTAATCCCTGACAATCCTGACCCAGGCAACATACATGTGGTTCTACTAATAAATGCTAAGAAACACATAACAAGACTATTTGATCCCTGAGAAGGTTTTAATGAAAATAAGGAGAACAAGGAAACTTAAACTTACTATCAGTAAGAAATAGATTAAATTTCTGGTATATATTATGAGGAAAGAGGGACTAGAATTAAACACACACTAAACATACAGAAAGCGATTTAATGCTTTATTACTAGTAGTATTAATAGGATTCAAATTTCTTAAAAGAAGCATTGTCAGTTACTATTCATTTTGGACTAGTATTTCTTTCATCATATTTCTCTTGCTTTTTATTCGAGGGTTATTCTTTATTTCTCATCTGCCCTGCTTACTTAAATATGCTTTATTACTAGTAGTATTAATAGGATTCAAATTTCTTAGATGAAGCATTGTCAATTATTATTCATTTTTGTCTAGTATTTCTTTCATCTTATTTCTCTTGCTTTTTATTTAACGCTTATTCTTTATTTCTCATCTGCCCTGCTTACATAAATATGCTTTATTACTAGTAGTATTAATAGGAATCAAATTTCTTCAAAGAAGCGTTGTCAATTAATATTCATTTTGGACTAGTATTTCTTTCATCTTATTTCTCTTGCTTTTTATTCAAGGCTTATTCTTTATTTCTCATCTGCCCTGCTTACTTATGCTTTATTACTAGTAGTATTAATAGGATTCAAATTTCTTAAAAGAAGCATTGTCAATTACTATTCATTTTGGACTAGTATTTCTTTCATCATATTTCTCTTGCTTTTTATTCGAGGGTTATTCTTTATTTCTCATCTGCCCTGCTTACTTAAATATGCTTTATTACTAGTAGTATTAATAGGATTCAAATTTCTTAGATGAAGCATTGTCAATTATTATTCATTTTTGTCTAGTATTTCTTTCATCTTATTTCTCTTGCTTTTTATTTAACGCTTATTCTTTATTTCTCATCTGCCCTGCTTACATAAATATGCTTTATTACTAGTAGTATTAATAGGAATCAAATTTCTTCAAAGAAGCGTTGTCAATTAATATTCATTTTGGACTAGTATTTCTTTCATCTTATTTCTCTTGCTTTTTATTCAAGGCTTATTCTTTATTTCTCATCTGCCCTGCTTACCTAAATATGCTTTATTACTAGTAGTATTAATAGGATTCAAATTTCTTAAAAGAAGCATTGTCAATTATTATTCATTTTGGACTGGTATTTCTTTCATCTTATTTCTCTTGCTTTTTATTCAAGGCTTATTCGTTATTTCTCATCTGCTCTGCTTACCTAAATATGCTTTATTACTAGTAGTATTAATAGGATTCAAATTTCTTAAAAGAAGCATTGTCAATTATTATTCATTTTGGACTAGTATTTCTTTCATCTTATTTCTCTTGCTTTTTATTCAAGGCTTATTCTTTATTTCTCATCTGCCCTGCTTACTTAAATATGCTTTATTACTAGTAGTATTAATAGGATTCAAATTTCTTAAAAGAAGCATTGTCAATTATTATTCATTTTGGACTGGTATTTCTTTCATCTTATTTCTCTTGCTTTTTATTCAAGGCTTATTCTTTATTTCTCATCTGCCCTGCTTACCTAAATATGCTTTATTTCTAGTAGTATTAATAGGATTCAAATTTCTTAAAAGAAGCATTGTCAATTATTATTCATTTTGGACTAGTATTTCTTTCATCTTATTTCTCTTGCTTTTTATTCAAGGCTTATTCTTTATTTCTCATCTGCCCTGCTTACTTAAATATGCTTTATTACTAGTAGTATTAATAGGAATCAAATTTCTTCAAAGAAGCGTTGTCAATTATTATTCATTTTGGACTAGTATTTCTTTCATCTTATTTCTCTTGCTTTTTATTGGAGGCTTATTCTTTATTTCTCATCTGCTCTGCTTACCTAAATATGCTTTATTACTAGTAGTATTAATAGGATTCAAATTTCTTAAAAGAAGCATTGTCAATTATTATTCATTTTGGACTAGTATTTCTTTCATCTTATTTCTCTTGCTTTTTATTCAAGGCTTATTCTTTATTTCTCATCTGCCCTGCTTACTTAAATATGCTTTATTACTAGTAGTATTAATAGGATTCAAATTTCTTAAAAGAAGCATTGTCAATTATTATTCATTTTGGACTAGTATTTCTTTCATCTTATTTCTCTTGCTTTTTATTCAAGGCTTATTCTTTATTTCTCATCTGCCCTGCTTACTTATATATGCTTTATTACTAGTAGTATTAATAGGATTCAAATTTCTTAAAAGAAGCATTGTCAATTATTATTCATTTTGGACTGGTATTTCTTTCATCTTATTTCTCTTGCTTTTTATTCAAGGCTTATTCGTTATTTCTCATCTGCTCTGCTTACCTAAATATGCTTTATTACTAGTAGTATTAATAGGATTCAAATTTCTTAAAAGAAGCATTGTCAATTATTATTCATTTTGGACTAGTATTTCTTTCATCTTATTTCTCTTGCTTTTTATTCAAGGCTTATTCTTTATTTCTAATCTGCCCTGCTTACTTAAATATGCTTTATTACTAGTAGTATTAATAGGATTCAAATTTCTTCAAAGAAGCGTTGTCAATTAATATTCATTTTGGACTAGTATTTCTTTCATTTTATTTCTCTTGCTTTTTATACAAGGCTTATTCTTTATTTCTCATCTGTCCTGCTTACTTAAATATGCTTTATTACTAGTAGTATTAATAGGATTCAAATTTCTTAGATGAAGCATTGTCAATTATTATTCATTTTTGTCTAGTATTTCTTTCATCTTATTTCTCTTGCTTTTTATTGAAGGCTTATTCTTTATTTCTCATCTGCCCTGCTTACTTAAATATGCTTTATTACTAGTAGTATTAATAGGATTCAAATTTCTTAGATGAGGCATTGTCAATTATTATTCATTTTTGTCTAGTATTTCTTTCATCTTATTTCTCTTGCTTTTTATTGAAGGCTTATTCTTTATTTCTCATCTGCCCTGCTTACTTAAATATGCTTTATTACTAGTAGTATTAATAGGATTCAAATTTCTTCAAAGAAGCGTTGTCAATTAATATTCATTTTGGACTAGTATTTCTTTCATCTTATTTCTCTTGCTTTTTATTCAAGGCTTATTCTTTATTTCTCATCTGCCCTGCTTACCTAAATATGCTTTATTACTAGTAGTATTAATAGGATTCAAATTTCTTAAAAGAAGCATTGTCAATTATTATTCATTTTGGACTAGTATTTCTTTCATCTTATTTCTCTTGCTTTTTATTCAAGGCTTATTCTTTATTTCTCATCTGCCCTGCTTACTTAAATATGCTTTATTACTAGTAGTATTAATAGGATTCAAATTTCTTCAAAGAAGCGTTGTCAATTAATATTCATTTTGGACTAGTATTTCTTTCATCTTATTTCTCTTGCTTTTTATTCAAGGCTTATTCTTTATTTCTCATCTGCCCTGCTTACCTAAATATGCTTTATTACTAGTAGTATTAATAGTATTCAAATTTCTTAAAAGAAGCATTGTCAATTATTATTCATTTTGGACTAGTATTTCTTTCATCTTATTTCTCTTGCTTTTTATTCAAGGCTTATTCTTTATTTCTCATCTGCCCTGCTTACTTAAATATGCTTTATTACTAGTAGTATTAATAGGATTCAAATTTCTTCAAAGAAGCGTTGTCAATTAATATTCATTTTGGACTAGTATTTCTTTCATCTTATTTCTCTTGCTTTTTATTCAAGGCTTATTCTTTATTTCTAATCTGCCCTGCTTACCTAAATATGCTTTATTACTAGTAGTATTAATAGGATTCAAATTTCTTAAAAGAAGCATTGTCAATTATTATTCATTTTGGACTGGTATTTCTTTCATCTTATTTCTCTTGCTTTTTATTCAAGGCTTATTCGTTATTTCTCATCTGCCCTGCTTACCTAAATATGCTTTATTACTAGTAGTATTAATAGTATTCAAATTTCTTAGATGAAGCATTGTCAATTATTATTCATTTTGGACTAGTATTTCTTTCATCTTATTTCTCTTGCTTTTTATTCAAGGCTTATTCTTTATTTCTCATCTGCCCTGCTTACTTAAATATGCTTTATTACTAGTAGTATTAATAGGATTCAAATTTCTTCAAAGAAGCGTTGTCAATTAATATTCATTTTGGACTAGTATTTCTTTCATTTTATTTCTCTTGCTTTTTATACAAGGCTTATTCTTTATTTCTCATCTGTCCTGCTTACTTAAATATGCTTTATTACTAGTAGTATTAATAGGATTCAAATTTCTTAGATGAAGCATTGTCAATTATTATTCATTTTTGTCTAGTATTTCTTTCATCTTATTTCTCTTGCTTTTCATTGAAGGCTTATTCTTTATTTCTCATCTGCCCTGCTTACTTAAATATGCTTTATTACTAGTAGTATTAATAGGATTCAAATTTCTTAGATGAAGCATTGTCAATTATTATTCATTTTTGTCTAGTATTTCTTTCATCTTATTTCTCTTGCTTTTTATTGAAGGCTTATTCTTTATTTCTCATCTGCCCTGCTTACTTAAATATGCTTTATTACTAGTAGTATTAATAGGATTCAAATTTCTTAGATGAAGCATTGTCAATTATTATTCATTTTTGTCTAGTATTTCTTTCATCTTATTTCTCTTGCTTTTTATTGAAGGCTTATTCTTTATTTCTCATCTGCCCTGCTTACTTAAATATGCTTTATTAGTAGTAGTATTGCCAAAGAGTGTGAGTTCAATACCTGGTTAAGGCGATGGAGAACTTGGAGAGGGAATTAAGCAGGAAATAACTGATGACTGAAATCCATTAAACATGGCACGTGGAACTAGAACAGTCTACCCCAGTGAGTGAAATAAAGTGTTCAGTTCAACTTTCCAACCACCTGAAGAAGGCCAAAGCGTACAACAGCCGAAACGTTGTAATAAATATGGCGACAAAGATGAGGGCAATTGTCCGAATAATGCGAGTAATATATATTTTCAATTATAATTAATTTTATTGGTGTTCCTTTTATACTATAAAAGGAACACCAATAAAATTAAAATTTTAAAAGTCACTGAAATTACTATAAAATTTATAGTAATTTCAGTGACTTTTAAAATTTAATTATCATTCTTTGTTTAAATTCCAGTTTAGTTGAAAAATTATTATTGATTTACAGTCCACGTTGCTTATAAATGGTCGTAGAATTTTGATTGAGTTGCGATAAAAAGTAACTGATTAAGATGGAAGACTTACAACCAGAAAGACATTTATTTAGGTACCTCCAACAATTCGGTATACCTAAGGTTTAAATGTATTTTTCATAAAGGAAAAATCCATTTTGTTTGACGTTAACCTTTCACCCAGCTTCAATTGAATGCTAGAGGATTAATTTTTCTAATTCCAGAAAAAAAAAAAATACTGTGGAGTATTTCAAATAAAAATGTGTATGATTTTTAGTCGATTCTTCCGAAAAACCAATCGAAATGGCCATTTTTTTTTTTAAACTTTTTTAGAGAAATGTAAACAGAACTTATTTTTTCGTTTTTGAAAATCCCGCTAAAATAAGATATACATTTCTGAAACGTTACTTTCGTAAAATGAGCAAATTTAAAGTTAAATTAATCTGTTCTGAAACGAATACCACTTACTTATAGCATAAACTTTTCTAGAAAAACATTTCTTGACCTCGGGGTCTTGTTATTTTCATGTCTTCATCGATAATTTGATAGCTGAATGTGTTGATAGGGCTAGTAGGGTGCACCAGAATTGACATAATTTTACGAATTCTAAGCAAGAATGTTTTTTTGTTTCTTATAATAATTTAAAATACAATAAAAATTTCTTACATTATTGAGTTACCTCTATAATGGTATTTCATTATTTAATAGCTAAGGTAATAAATAATTTTATTAATTATTAATATTACATTAACTTATTGCATTTTTAATTTAATAACTGAGATAATAATTAATAAAATTATTATTATATTAATAATTAAATGATCTCAATTGTTTAAATTGATAAATGAGATAATTTTATTATCTCAATTTAATTTTTAATTTAATAAGTGAAAGTAGGATAATTTAATAACTACCTCACTCTCAACTATTAATTTTCTAAATTGTTAACCGAGATAATATAATAATTTTAATTATATTATCTCAGTTATTAAATCAAAAATTAAATTATTAACGCACTCTCAATTAAATTTTTAATTGAGATAATATATTAGGTTGGTGCAAAAATAATGACGTAATAATGTCGTTTTTTGACGTTAAAAAATACGTCAAAAAACGACATTATTACGTCATTATTTTTGCACCAACCTAATAATTATATTCTTTATTACTGCTGTACTTTGATGGTTATGAATTGTTAAAGTTATTTTATTTAACTCGCAAAAAAGAAAAGAAACTTAAAATAAACTAAGAAAAAATTATTTAAGTAAGAAAGTTATTAAATAACACACACTATGAAAAGTGTACGCCCTGTAAAGTAAGATGAATACATAGCAAAATTAAAAAATATTTAGTGAAATAGGAAAAAAAAAAAAAAACTTTAGAAATCATCCATTCAAGATTTAAAAAGAAGTCTGTTGAAACGGAGGGACGATGAAAAACGGAAGTGAAATGAAGAAAGTAAAGCTCGGAGCCAAAAACCTTTATGTTCTCTAAGGAGAACAAGACTTGAAACACGTGGCCTTTTGAACATAGTATCACTTACGATATACTCTATATATACTAAAAAAAAATTGACGCACAAAAATATATTTAATTGTAGTATAAAGTTTTGGGAGCCTGATTTGTATTAAGATTTTAGTTTTCGCTTAGTAAATAGAGTCTTCAATTAATAACTTAATAATCTACCTTGTATTCCGTTTGGAAGAATTTTAAAACATTTTTTAAACTTAAAGAAAAGTGAAAACAATTCTTGAAAAATTAAAGAGAAATACAAACAATTCTTGTAAAAATTAATTATTCATCGAAAAAAAAAAAATTTTCTTCAGACAATAATGTCGTTAATGTATATTATTTATAAAAGTAAATAAAAGCCTATTTAATTAGATAACTGGATACTTTTTATTACAGTTTTTATTTTACGATTTGGAGCAGATTTTTTAAAAAGTTGTGAGTAGTTGTGAAAAAAAATATATGATGATTTACTTTCTCGAAGGAGTTCTGCTTATAATAAAACAATTTGTGAAGTGCTTGAAATTCTAGAAAATTTCACAAAATAAGCTATGGGGGTGGATAACAGATGTAAAAAATATTTTACCAAGATTTTCTAAAGATAAAAATTTTAAAAATAAATTCTTCATTTTTGAATAAGTCCTGAAAGTTTCATTAAAATCAGATGATTATTTGATTTTTATAAGAATTAATTTGTTTTACACTGGAAACTGCAACAAATGTCCATTACTACATGTCTTACAAATGTGACAAAAAAACAAACAAAAAACGAGATTTTTAGTCAAATTTAGAACGTGTTAGACAGGCGGGAATTTTTAAAAATTAATTAAAAACATCTTGTTCTTTCCTCTTAATAATAACATAAACATTTTTGAGGTTATACCTTTGTTTTTATGTTTGGGGCCTTTTCATGCTATACTGTCTTTTTGTTTTTTTTAGCGAATTATTGGCGGTACCTACACATTAATTTAAAAATGGATTTTTTCATTAGATTTAAAATTTTTAATGGTTTTATATAACAATTTTAAGCGCTTATTTTGGACTAAACGAAGGATGATTTTTTAAAAATGTTTTCATTTTTAAAATAAAGAGTGAGGAAGGAAGCAATTTAGTTACTTATGGTGTCCAAGCCTATAGCTCTGCTGAGTAGCGTCTCGTATTCAAGCAAAAAGAAAGAAAGGAAATGAAAAAGAAAGAAAGGAAGAAGATATGAATGAAAGAAAGAAATGGCAAAAAAGAGAAAAAGGAGGAAAACGAAATAAGAAAGAAATATGTGTAGAAAAGATTTTATTTTTTAAGTTTTATTGTGTTGACAAGTAACACGTTCCTTCTGGACCGAAGTACTTAATCACGACCTCCCTCTTCACATACGGAGACAAATACAGAGAAACAGGCAAACAGACACGCACAACAAACACAAACGAACACGAACACACACACGGACACAAATAGGCAGACACACAAACAGATACATACAGAAAAACAGACAGACACACATATTTTGTCGATTTAAAGCAGTACCGTTTTTCCCTGTGTATAATACTTGTGTATAATGCTACCCATCGTTTCTGAAACTAAAAACAGGAAATAAATTTTTCACCCTTGAGTTTGAGTATAATACGATTCCGTAGTACAGCCGGTGAAGTAGCGGCCCGGATTGAGGAATCGGAGAGCCGAGTTCGAATTCCAGTTAAATCCATTACATTCACTTACGTGCTAATACTCTTGGGAAAGGTATGAATCCTCTTCTTCTCCCTCCAGCTATGGGTAAATAGCAGGACAAACCGGGTTCTTGGATGGCAACTGGTCTACTACAGAAAGAAATGGCAATCTACTGCAAGAAAAAAATTAGCCTCGTTAGTCATGTACCGAAAGATACATGATCGCCTAAGCATGTATCACATGGCATGTAACTGACTGACTGAATCTACCATAATTATCTATTTGATATCATTTTATTATATTTCGATATTAATAAACTATGAAGTGAAAAATAGAATTGTCTTTCATTAGGGATGAAAAGAAAACAAATATTGCCATCCTTAAGGGAGAAACAAATATTGCTTAGATATCAAATACTTTTTGCAAACAATTATTCTCAACACCTGTCGTCTTTTTCGTTTATTATCTATGGTGCTGAGTGCATTTGTAATTTTGCTGTTTCTAATAAGTTGTTTTTTAAGACTGAAACATTTCTGATAACGCGTACTTGTGTATATAATGCGACCCCACTTTTTTGGTTTTAATTTTCGTCCAAAATCTCTCGTATTATACACAAGTAGGGACGGTAAACGTTTGGTATTTGACTTTATTCTTATGACGAGTGCCTCTTTCCAATCTGTCAGCGAGCCGCTATCAGGCAACACTTCTTTGCAGAAGAGGGCCACCTCCGAGAATTTCTAACTCGCTTATCGCTGGTGGTCAGGGGTCAGCCTTGAAAATTGTTGTGGAATTCTTTTCTGTTTTTGTTTATACAATATTCATTTCACCCTTTTACTTTGTGGGACTTAACTTGCATTTCACGGCTACTAGACTGACCTCCTGGTGAATTTGCTACTTTCTATAGATTTCCTTCTTTTAAAAGAATACGGTTTTCCGAAAGAATTACAGATGTTCTTCTCCAAGAAAAAGAAGAAAATCAAAATACACAATGTCATACATATATTTCACCAAAATATTTAATTTTTCACGTTATCAAAAAATAAAAATGAACCAGATGTTCAGCCACTGTGTGTACCATCTAATTTCCGTTTCAAAATTAATTTTTGAATTTTCGACGTAAGGAGCTAACTAGAAATATCCGGTAATATAATACATTTTCAGGTGTTAATTACGATGGAGGAATTGGAGAGCCGAGTTCGAATTCCAGTCAAATCCATTACATTCAAATAACTTGTATTTCAAAACTAATTTATATTAGTTTTCGTTTTGAAATTGCTGAAGTTTTTTGAATTTAGCACCTTTTTAGCCACCTGCCCTCAGAATGAAATTCTCTTCATTAAAAAATCTTCTAAAAATAAAATACACTATGCCGAACCTTTATTTGTGGAATATTAGCTGATTTAAAGTATAATTAATTTGATTTGAAACAAATATTACTTACTTCAAGTAATAAAATATGGCAGAAATTATTTTTTAGCACGACAGTAGCTGTTTATTTAAGCTGTTGAGGTGTGGAAAACTTGTTGAGAGATGGATGTTTATCTAAGGTTGTTCTAGAGATGCTTTAACTATAAAAAAGAATTGAAGAATATAACGTGAGTGCCATTTTTTTAAGTATTCAGTAATCTTAAAAAATTAGGACAATATTCTCCATAATTTAACGTTTTATTAAATTTTAGATAATTTGACTTTAAATTTACACATACAAAAAATTGACAATTCTTTAGAAAAATATTGCTTGAACAAGGGATAATCAGTTGAATATCAGGTGAATGTGGAGGATGAGGCAAAATTTCATAATTCAGGCTATATAGCTTTTGGACATTTGATTGAGAAGTGTGCGGCTGTCATATGGTGGCTGTCATAATACAACCAAAGGCGACATTTTGAATGAAGTTGTTTTTAAAACGAAACAATCTTAATATCAATTAATGATAAAAACAGAACATTTTTTGGCCGCCTTCCTAGTATATAAAGTACTAGCAGTAGAGCCCGGCGTTGCCCGGGGATATAACAGTAAGAGATAGATCAAGTATCGACCATCATAAAGACTGAAAAATAAAATTGACAAAGATTATTGTTTAAGGTTGACGGACATGCATGTCTTAATTAGTTTTTTTTCTTTTCCTTTTTCTACGAATTGGTCAAACCCAAACTCAAACAAAAACATTGTTTTCAATCGTTATGAGTCTATCGATTGAATAGAATTTTATTATAAACAATTGTCTTGTAAATGGAATTTTTAAAGCATTCTGAATGTAAAAATAAAGAAAAAAGTGTGCAAGACAATAAGAAACACTACCTGCCAAAAAAAAAAGTGAAGTTTTGTTGAAATCGGTTGAGAAATGTAGGAAATCCGATCCCATATATAAACGAACACACACACACATACAAACAACCTGGGTTTTATAATAAGTATAACCCGATATGAGTTGTCCCCCTTTCATTCTCGTGATGCCTCTTAATCGTGTTTTCAAATTGATTTCGTGCAAAAACAATTGTGTTTTCCAATTTTGGGCGCTGTCAGAACCACCGGAAGATAATTTTACGTAGTCCTGTGAAGTTTTGTTGAAATCGGTTGAAAAATGTAGGAAATCCGATCCAATATATAAACGTACACACACACACACACACACACACACACACACACACACACACACACACACACACACACACACACAATCTGCATTTTATAATAAGTAAGATTTATTGGATCGGAATAAAGACAACATTATGTATTTTGTCTATAGATTTATTTAACCCTTTATATTCCATTTTGTTGATTATTCTTTCTTTATTGGTTAATGTTTTATTGCGTAAGAAAAGCTCAAAATGTTTAAATAAGTAATAATCGGTAAGAGAGATATGTTTCTTTTTTTTTTTAATTTTTCGTACAAATACTCGATTTCTACACAATACGAGGTTTTAGTTACTGTTTTCCCTTAAGACAACGATGAATAATGAATAACCATTTTGAAAGACCGCCATACAGTAACCATTAACTTTTTAGAGTGCAATGGAGACTCTGAATATTGTTTTGGTGATTAACTTTCATCTAACCACTGGCTTACTCTCTTACCGTTGCCAAAACGTATCCATTTGTCATCGCAAGTAATAAGTCGTTGCAAAAATGGTTCCTTTTTTCCCTCAGTTTGCACTCATACAGTTAGATTATTCGACATCGTTTCATTGTAATCATTTTCATTAGGTTTATGAGTAACAATATATTGAAAGAAAAATTATTTGGAAAGAAAAAAGTCAGAAACAGGAAACTATTTTTATATACTAAGGAAGCTACTTCGTTAGACGAACGTATCAACAACCAACCAAAAAATGCGTTTCATGTGTGACAACGTAATATATATACTAATATGGAAAAGAATGACGATTTTCAATAATATATGCATATTTACTTGGAATGTACCTTTTGAGTCGGACAAAAAGTGGAGAATGACATTTTCACGTATGGCGAAAAGAGTGCATTTGAGGGAAAAAAATGTTGAGAACAATTTCTATAGACAAACGAAAACTCTAAATTTAAAACCGGGAATAAGGCAGGACGAAAACACCATTCTGCAAGAAGTTATGGGAATTCACAGATGATAAAGAAAAGGAACACGTGGAGAGCCATGAGCGGCTTAGTTGCAAAGAGATATAGTATTTTTAAAAAAAAGAAGATATTAACATGGTGATTTTAAAAGATGCATGGAATTAAGGAATCCGGCTAAAAAGTCACATTTAAAAAATCACAGATTAAAAGACACAGTTAAAAAGTCACAGTTAAAAAAAAGTCAATGGTTAAAAAGTCACAAGGAAAAAAGAAGCAGGACAGTGCACTATTACTGTCTTTAATATTTGGTTGGTGCAAAAGTAATGTCTTGACGTTCAACTTTATGTGAGAAAACGACACTATTTTTCCACCAAACTAATGGAAAGGCTAACTATCAAATACTTATTTTTAAGTTTAATATGTCAATTAGGAATATGCAGAACTGATGGTAAATTAATGACTTTGGCTTAACAATTTGAGACCTGTGTTCCTGGACAATTTTAACCCTTCGGCCTGACCTCCTGAGTCAAAATTCGCAAATAATTGGTATGTAATGTTTCACGGTTGATATAAAAATAGTTACAAAAAATATAAGCATTATACTTAGCAGGATGAGGGACACTCCGAGGCGGTGTAATGGTTAACAAGCTTGTCTCGCTAGCACAATTACGAATGAGTAGTGAGTTCGTTCCTCACTGGGTGCCCCATACTTTCGGCCTTGTGCCACATCTAAACTACGCTTGGAAAATCGCTACTTAGCAGGGAGAGAGTATGATTGCATGCCTTCACTTAATCGCCCGAAGTCTTTCTTTGCGCTCCAGTCGACCCAAATAAAGCGCAGATTTTAAAACATCATGAGAGTAATGTCTTATTAAAAATATTTGAAGATTACAATATGCATATATGTACAGGGTGTTTCAAAATTTTTAAAACAAAATAATCGGGGACAGATCAATAAAAATAAATAATATACTAATAAATATTACATTTATTGAAAAGTAAGATGATAATATTTTAGGATCTCCAAGCATTTAGTCTCAAGCATGAACCAAAAATGTCAAGTGGGATCCCTAGAGTACATGCTCCAGATGTCCGCCGTTCAGTTGAAGGCACTCTTTAACCCATTGAGCAATGCGTTCCTGAACAATTTTAACCTTTCTGCCTGAGCTCCTGAATCAAAATTCACAAATAATTGGTATGTAATGCTTCCCGGTAAATATAAAAATAGTTACAAGTGTTTACCCACCTTGGTGTTGAGCGGGCTCTGACTGCTCGCGCCTTCTGTCGAACTCTCTGCGTTAACAGAGAGGAACCCGGACGAGGCTTTGCCAAAGGGCAAGGTTTCGTCCAGGGAGGTAGACAGGGCCTGAACCCGTCTAGGCGGATTCAAAGGCTATATTTTTGGCCTACGAGCTCGGAGAAACCCACATCAAACCCGGCCGTGTGCCACATTCAATCCTCGTGGGTGGATCGATAAATACCCAGTGTTTACCCACCTTTCAACCAGTGGCTGGGCATAATGTTATTTTTCTCTACCAGTCGAATCCATTAATTCACTTACGTACTAATACCCTTGGGAAAGGTATCAATCCTCCTCTTCTACCCCCAGATATGGGTAAATAGCAGGACTGACCGGGTTCTCTAGCCTTGGATGGCAACTAGTCTACCGCAGAAAGAAATTGCAGCCTACTGCGGGAAAAAATCTGCCTAGTCAGTTATGTATCGAAAGATACATGATCGTCTAAGCGTGTAACTGATTGAGGAATCGGAGAGTCGAGTTCGAATTACAGTCGAATCCATTACATTCACTTACATTCTAATACCCTTGGGAAAGGTATGAATCATCTTCTTCTCACCCCAGCTATAGGTAAATCGCAGGACAAACCGAGCTCTTGGATGGTAACTGGTTTACTGCAGAAAGAAATGGCAACCTACTGCGGGAAATTCTGCCTCGTCAGTCATGTATCGAAAGATACATGATCTAAACGTGCATCACGCATGGCACATAACTGACTGACTGATATATCTCTGCTAGCCATTCATCGCTAGCTCGAACCCAATTATCCTCTGCTATGACGACCTCTTTTCCCTGGTGCCGTCTCCAATTACTGATGCATGTCTCACTACTTTTTTGATTATTGGCAGAAGTGTTATTTGGTCTCTACGTTTATCTATTTCGATATACCCAAATACTGACGATGTACTAATATCTACCAAGCACCCCCCCAACCAAAAAAAAACAAACAAAAAACAGACCTGACTGTAAGGGGACCTTCCTCGATGGTGTTTTGGTTTGTGTGAAAAGAACGATTCCTCGATTTGAACTTTTATCCTACATTCAACGACTACAGTATTACTGAACGAACTATCAAATCGTGAAAAGGAAGGTCGTTTTAAACAGGCTCGCTTCCAGAAACTTTCATACAAACTCGGGTGTCCCCCAAGGCGCTATCCTGGGTCCTACGCTGTTTCTGATCTTCATCAATGATTTTCTTGATGTCATCAGTCCCCAAGTAGGCATTTATACAGATGATACTACCATTTAACCCCGTCTCTATAGAAAACCCGTCAGAGCTGACAAAGTTAACCTGGCCGCTGCTCTTGAAAAGGACCCACAATCGGTGGATAACTGGGGTAGCAGGAAACGGCTCGTAAATTTGAATGCCTCCAAAACGAAACTAACCCCATTTAATCCACAATAGAAAAACTTCGCTGCCGACATTCAGCATGGCTGATGCGAGATTCATGGAGAGTAACGCACTGCCTCTTGAAGTGGAACGACTACATCAAATCAATAGCTGCATCTACTGCAAGGAAATTTGGGTCACTGTGTCGTGCAAGAAAGTTTTTCTTGTTAGAGTTAGAGTCTAACTTGCACGCTTTGAACTCTACCATTCGTCCGTGTATTGAACACTATTACCATATCTGGTCTGGTGCTCCTGCTATTCATCTTGAGTTTCCTGACAAAATCCAAAGAAGGATTTGCAATGTAATCAATTCTGATCAGGAATCCCGACCATAGTCACTTTCTCACTGGCGTGACGTGGCTTCCCTCTGTCTTTTCTACAAATATTTTCATCGCAACTGCTCTGGCAACTTTTTTTTCCCTGGTGCTTGGACTGCGTAAGTTTAAGCGTGCTACTAGATTGACATCCCTTTTACAGTTAAATTAGTTAAATTTAACCGCTACCTCTACCCCAACGGTTTATTTTCCCGAACTTCCCACCTGTGGAACTCTCTTCTGTTTCCTTACTTCCCTCATAACTGCAAACTTCAAAAATTTAAATGCAACGTCAATCGCCTTCTTTAACGCCATTCAGCTTTTATTATGTCCTTGGTCTTCCTTATACCCAGTCTTTTCTCGCACCTTCACTCTCTGCGAACCCCCTGCGTACTAGAGGCATTCCCGCCTTGCTTGGGGTGTTTTTTTTTGTTTTGTTTTTTTAAGCAAATCACCCCAAGCAAGGCGGGAGGGCCACTAGCACGTAGGGGGGTTACAGAGAGTGCTAGTAAGAATAAAGAGGAGTGTTTTGGAAAAAGATAAAGAGAAGGGCAGGGATCAAGGGCAAGGCATCAGAAGATGTCGATTGACAATACATTTGGATATTTGAAGATTATAGCTATCAAGGAAGCAAGTGATACGAACGGAGTTCCACAGACGGGATGTGCGAGATAAGAAGCTGCTGGAGTAGAAGAGATGGCTACATTTAGCCGTTTCGACAGTGAAAGGGTGGGACCAAGATATAATGGTTAAAAATATTTACGCCAATAATATATACGAATCCACTGCCGTAATTTCACTTTTGATTTAACAAAAAATGAGTTTTTTCTTATTGCTACATTTCGTTTGTATCATGAACTTGTCTTTTATTCTTCACTTCCACATAAGCGTCGAGAGTGATACTGCACTTTGTCCAATGGTGGTTTTGGATCTTGTCAAAATGAACGGACCCAACATTTCCATGTCAAGAACAGCAAACCCAATTATCCACATAAAAAAATAAGAAACCCTTCAGAAAATATATTCTATTTATTAAAAGCAATGTTGGAAATATAATTGAACTTTTTTTTATTAATAAATGAACAATTAAAATAACATATTATTCACTTTCCTTGAAAAAACAGTTAAAATAACTTAGTTATTGAAAGTACATTGTATGGTGATTTGCATTACAGTACCCCCACCCCAATAACTTGTTAATCGTATTTCGTTTTGTTTCTTTTTGAGTCTTTTCTTATTGCTATATTTCGTTTGTCATGTGAAGAGTCTTTCATTTGGCACTTCCACATATAACTGTGCAAAGAGACACTACACTTTGTCCAATTCATAAATGACTTATATGATTCACATTTTAATTCCCGTCGAATAAGTGATCTGTTCTTCATACAGTCAATCACTGGTAAGCTATCCTCAACAAGTAAAATGGCTCCACAACCTCCGTGAACGTAGATCTATACATCTTGGAGGTTTCTGAATATCTGAATTAATAAATTAAAACCAGTTTATGAAAAAAGCTATTGGACTTTAAAGTTACTTGTACCAAAATGTTCATGTTTAGAACAGCGAACCCGATTATTCCAATTTTAAAAACATTAAAAAATAATGAACCCAATCATCTTATAAAGCATAACAAAACCTGCCGTGAGTGGGTTCGCTAATATTGACAGGATCCGAATTTTTTTTTTAAATGTGAAAAAAAAAAAAAAAAAAAAAAATGAAAATAAGATAGAATACATAGAAAGACAATACCCTAGTGAGTTAAAGAGTCAATTTTTGAATTTTTATGACATAATAAATTGAGTTCAATCCCTGGGCCGAGTAGTGAGAACTTCGACAAAAAATGGAAACATAGTGAATGATAGTTGTGCGAATATCAACGCTGAAAAAGATATTGGCGAGCAGAGTTCGAATCCAAGTCTAGTCAATTACATCCACTTTCGCACTAATACCCTTGGAAAAGGCACAACTCTGTTTTTTTTTCTCTCGCCCAAACAATGGAATAAATAGCAGGATATATTGGGCTATCTAGCCTTGGCTTATAGTCTAAAAGAACTGATTTCAAACCATGGCGAAACCACTATCTTTTTCAAGAATGCATGGTAATTCGCAATGGAACCAGTGGAGAGTCATGAACGTCTACGTTCTGAAGGGATATAGCATTAAGATTTAATTTTAACTAGAAAGAAGAAGACGAGCTGTCCGTAGATATGAACACATACATGCAATTCCAATATGTATGGATCATAAGAAGTATACCTAAAAATTGTCGATCCTAAATAAATTAAACTAGTGAGTATTCCTGAATTTAATAAATTAAAGCCAGTATATGAAACAAGCTATTGGACCTTAAAGTTACTTGTACCAAAATGTTCCTGTCTAGAACAGCGAACCTGATTATTCCCATCATAAAGACACTAAAGAATAACAATCCTAATCATCTTCTTGTAAAGAATAGCAATCCCTGCCGCGAATGGGTTCGCTAATCTTGACAAGATCCGATCTTTGTATATATGGGGCAATATCAACCTAGAGCACCAGTATTCAGCTGGATGCTGTTGGCAAAAGAAGACTTCGTCGACACTATGTGCAACTACAAGAACGCTTTCGCAACTTTGTGTTGTTTGATGAGAAGAACATAAGGTTGTGGCAGAATTTCATCGTGGTGTCCTCTGCAATATTTGTCTCAGGCATCAGCATTAAAAACACTGGATATACATGTAAATATAAATATTTAACATATAAATTATATATTAGATATTTGTATTAGGTTGGTGCAAAAATAATGTCGTTTTTTGACGTATATTTAGCGTCAAAAAACGACATTCTTTTTGCACCAACCTAATATAATTGGGGAAACATCAACCTGTAGCACCATTATCCAGTTGGATACTGTTGGTCATCCCCCCCCCAATAAAAGAAGACTTCGAGGATGCTATGTGCAACTACAAGAACACTTTCGCAACTTTGTGTTGTTTGATGAGAAAACCATAAGGCTGTGGCAGAATTTCATCGTTGGTGTCTCCCGCAATATTCATCTTAATCATCAGCATTAAAAACACTGAATATACATCTATATATTAAATGCCAATGTCAGTGTGTCAGTGTGTCACACCATTTTAACTTTACTCCTAGAGGAAGTAGCCAAACATATCATACCATTTTGGAATCAGGCCGACTCTGTGAGCAAATTAGAAACATTCCAGGCTGGATCCGGACTTGCAATCCTGAAATTCTCAAGTTTTCATTACTTCCATTGTTTTTGGCGATTTTTTAACGTGATTTTTTGCGAAAAATCTTTTTATATGATAACAATTTTTATAACTTGGAAATAAATTTGGGAATAATCTAAATTAATTGAGAAATCCAGCGAAAGTCACCCATGAAATGAAAATGATTGTTTGTACGGAAAGTAAGGACCTACGTACATCAAACTGTCTTTAAATTAAGTGGCGGCAGAGGAATTATCGTTGAACTTTTAAAAGGAAAGCTTAAATATTAATACAGTGCTTAAAACCAGCGATCGATTTTGAGTTCTTCTGTAGTTTATTGTTCGCTATCGCATCTACTGCCTCGTGCTTATTGCGATAAAGGCCCAAGCAACAGCCCTCAGCAGAAGCTAGCTTAAATGCTGTCTGATAGGGCGGCTTTTAAGCTAGTATAAACATAAATATTTAACATATGAATTAAAAACATAAATTAAAAACATGTAAATTGTAACTTTTTTTCTAGCCCAAATTGTGACATTTCATCTAAAACATTTTTCCTGTGACTTTATTATCGGCCACGGAATTAAGTACTTAGCTGACCCCTCCAAAGGCACTCGGGTCTCTACCAGCAGGAGAATAAAAGAAACTATTTGGATGGTTATAGGACCGAATAGACGTCAAGAAAACCCCAGGAAGCAAAAGACAAAACAGGCGACAGCGTTCATCGTCACTGAGATCGTCCAATTTGATTAGAGTCGCTTTCGGAGCTCGTGAAATAGACGCCGCCATAAAACTGATAATCGCAAACGGATAAGAAAGACGCTCGGTCATTACAAAAAAAAAAAAAGAAAAGAAAAAAAAAAAAGAATGCTGGAAACACGGGAGCATACAGGCTAACCTTTGCGGAAGCTCTATGTCTGCCACTGATAAGAGTTTTCGTCAGAGTTTAACTAGCCAGGCAGATCTTAGCTACATATTAACAATCACTAATCCGGTATCATACTGACGAATAATACAGCGAAATAGATATCGTTATGTTAAAATATACTTACTTAAGCCAAAACTAACCACTTCATCTTTAAATAAAAAAATAAATAAATTAAAATAAATGGATATATTAAATACGACAAAATTTCTTATTACTATAAATTGTGTAGTTCTAATAATTCACTGAAAAAAGAGCATACCATGATGAAAAAATACCACAAACTTGATGAAAACAAAGTTTTATCGCCAAAATATTTATATTATCATTAAGAGGAAAGACCAAAGTATTTCTTTTATTATTGAATTAAATATTTAATCCTTCCAAGCACGTTCGAAATTTTGGCTAAAAGATTAATATAGGAAATTTTAGCGTCTTTTTTTTTTTGTGATAAAAATCACATTGATTTGGAAATTCCTGTAAAAATCAAATAATTTTAAGGAAACTTTCAGGACTTATTCAAAAAAGAAAATAAATTATTTTAGAAATTTTCTTTTTAGAAAATATTGGTAAAAATATTCTTTACATCTGTTGCCCCCAGCAATTACTTAAATTTATGGAATTTCAAGAAATTAAATTTTCACCCTCTTAATAATTATATTAGTTAAAACGTAGAACTCTTTGGAGAATTTAAATCATCATTTTTTTTTTTTTTTAAAAAGAAACACCATTTACCGAAAATCTGCTCTGAATCGTAAAATAAAAAACGCAGTAAAACTTTAATTAGAAAAGCTTTTAATTTATTTTATAAATAAGATGTATTAAGGTCTGAAGGGAAAAATTTCGATAAATAATTCATTTTTATAAGAATTGTTATCTTTTATTTAAAATCTTAATTACTATATTTTATTAAGTTTTAAATCTTTTAAAATTTTTATTAATTTTGAACTTTTATATGATATTATTATTAAGTAAAAATTATATTTATTAATGGTAAATGGAAAAGCTTAGTATAATTTATCCAACACCAATATTCGCCCTAGGTATAAACTTCATCCGCGTCCTGGGTAAGACGATAAACTACGCCCAACAGCAAGGCCTCTGATCAGGGGGATTTAAAGAGCGTGGAACCACCTCTTAATTGCTGGTGGTCCCAGGTCCACCCTGACCCGGGGTGGTTGCACCTGTTAGGGTCCCAGCTATGGGCAAATAGTTAACCCAGAAAGTGAGGTAAAAAGCATTATAAAAGTGTAAAAATAGGTTTTAATACCAGATATACTTTGTAAAAATTATTACTAGAAATTTTTGAAGAAAGAAAACTGTTACCAGCAATATATTTTTGAAAAAAAAAAAACTGTTACCAGCAATATATTTTTGAAAAAAAAAATTACCAGCAATACGTTTTTGAAAAAAAAAAAAAAAGTTAACAGCAATACATGTTTTAAAATAATAGTACCAGCTATACATTTTTGAGGAAAAAATATTACCAGAGATAGATTTTTTGACCATACAAAATATTACCAGAGAAAAAAAAATTGTCGGCATTAAATAACCCATTGAGGTTGATATGCCGTAAAACAAAATAAACCAAACCAATCTAAACCAAAGAATACATATTCTATTCATACGAATCTATCGTAAAAATGTTGTCGGCATTAAATAACCCATTGAGGTTGATATGCCGTAAAACAAAATAAACCAAACCATTCTAAACCAAAGAATACATATTCTATTCATACGAATCTATCGTAAAAATGTTGTCGGCATTAAATAACCCATTGAGGTTGATATGCCGTAAAACAAAATAAACCAAACCAATCTAAACCAAAGAATACATATTCTATTCATACGAATCTATCGTAAAAATGTTGTCGGCATTAAATAACCCATTGAGGTTGATATGCCGTAAAACAAAATAAACCAAACCATTCTAAACCAAAGAATACATATTCTATTCATACGAATCTATCGTAAAAATGTTGTCGGCATTAAATAACCCATTGAGGTTGATATGACGTAAAACACAACAAACCAAAACAAAACAAAACCAATATTTTTAACAGAATAGTAAATTTCTTTGTATGTATATAAACGTGCGGATTTTTGTAGATGCGTTTGTTCATAAGCTACATTATCAGACAATAAGGGAGATAACAATAGTAAATTTAAAGCCAAAGTATCTAAAATTCAATAAAACATTAAATAAAGGAGAATATTTTTCTGAATTAAGATTACTGTGTACTTAAAAATTATATAAAAAAGTTGCTCACGTTATAGTCTTCAATTATTCTTTACAAATAAAGCCCCGCCTCCGTGGTAGAAAAAAATTAGATAAACACCCGTCATCAAGCTACGAAACATGTCAACACCTTAAATAAACAGCTACCGCTATGTTAAAAAAATGCATTTCTGCGATATTTCAAATATTTTATAGCATAAAAGTTATAGTCTACAATTGGCCTGAAATATCGAAAAAGATAGTGTAATGGCTCCTACGGCTTGGAACTGAGATTTTTCCTTCTCGAGTACTGGTTTCCGCTCAAGGCTAAAGAGTAGTTTTCTATTATAGCTATCTTGTTACGTTCATTAATGTATATTACAGCCTTCCAGCTCAATACTCTACAAAATTCCGTACACTCTCGAGTCAACTCACCTAGATTGGATATTATGGCGGTTAAGGGACGATGGAACTCTGGGGTGACTAACCAATCTCTGTTTGCAGACGTCTGCTCAGGCACATTCCTGTTTGTTCAACAACCCCAGAATCCACTTGTGATTTCTATCGCAATTATGCTGAGCGGACGTTAGTTACAGTCTCTGGGGGGAGAGAGAGAGAGCATAATCTGGCGTGATCAATAGTTTGAGCAAGGACAGTACGCTCAAACCCTCAGTCATGGTGGCTTGTGATATCGTGCTAGGACAGGTATCGGCATTTCAAACAGTTCCGTCTACCCAACTCGTGGTATGGTCTTCAGGTACTTTACGGTGGTGCCGCATACTGGAATCGCCTCGAGTCTCATGATCAGAAAGCAAACATCAGGTGGTAAGATCATGTCGGAATAATAGCTGCGTCTATTGCAACGAAAGTTGGGTCACTGTGCCGTGATAGAATTTTTTTCTCGCTAGAATCCATCTTGCACATTTAATCCCGTCTCAATAGCAAATCTGTCAGAGCTGACAAAGTTAAGCAGGCCGTTAATCTTGAAAAGGACCTACAATATCTGGTCAACTGAATCAGGAAGTGGCTGGTAAATTTTAATGTCTCCAAAACGAAACTGCTCCCATTTAACCCCCATTCAGCTTTTATCCTGTCCTTGGTCTTCCTTATATCAAGTCTTTTCTCGAACCCTAATTCCCTGCAACCCTCCTGCGTACTAGAGGCATTCCCGCCTTGCTTGGAGTGTTTTTTTAGTTTTTTTTTTTTGTCTTTTTAAGCAAATCAGCCCAAGAAAGGCGGGAGTACCACTAGCACGCAAGGGTTACAGAGAGTGAGAGTAAGAGTAAAGAGGATGTTTGGGAAAAGGATAAAGAGAAGGACAGGTATCAAGGTCAAGGCATCAGAATATGTCGATTGACATTACATTTGAAGACTATAGCTATCAGGGAAGCAAGTGAGTTCCACTGACGGGAGGTGCGAGATAAGCTGTTGGAGTAGAAGAGATGGCTATATTTGCTTGGGGTGAAATAATAAACAAACACAAAAAGAAAAAACTTTCTAACCATTCGACCACGCGCCCATCATGCATTATAATAGTATAAAAGAACTGGTGTTCGAGGAATTCAATAACAGTCTTGGATTTGTTTTTCAGGAGGAATTTAGAATTAATTTGAATATAGGAATTTGTTGCCACCTCCGTAAAGTTTCCTCCCTGTGTCTTTTCAACAAATACATTCATGTTAATTGGTCAGATGAGCTCTCCATTATGGTTCAGTCCAGATCTGCCATTTCAGATTCAGTCCAGATCTGCCTTTTAAACTCAGTCCAGATCTGCTGTTTTAGATTCAGTCCAGATCTGCCTTTTAAACTCAGTCCAGATCTGCCGTTTTAGATTCAGTCCAGATCTGCCTTTTAAACTCAGTCCAGATCTGCCGTTTCAGATTCAGTCCAGATCTGCCTTTTAAACTCAGTCCAGATCTGCCGTTTTAGATTCAGTCCAGATCTGCCTTTTAAACTCAGTCCAGATCTGCCGTTTCAGATTCAGTCCAGATCTGCCTTTTAAACTCAGTCCAGATCTGCCGTTTCAGGCGTTTCGGGTTGATGTCGAACATTCTGCGTTCAGGCAGAGAGGAACCCAGACGAGGCTATGTCGAAGGGCACAGAGGTAGACAAACCCGATCCCGTGCATGCAGAGTTTACGGGTAATTTTTGCCCAAGTCTACGGACTCGGAATCGTCCCACTTAAAAAAAATACGGCCTTGTGGGGAGGCTAAGGTAAATAACGTCTCCACTATGGTACCTAGACTTTATGAATTTCTAAATTAGCAATAAAGTTTCATCAATTTACTATTGAATTGCCTAGATGTTACCGTAAGTTCTATGCTAACAGTTTCTTTTCTCGTACTTCTCGCTTGTAGATCTTTCTTCAGGCTCAATGTTTCCTGCCAAATTTGATCTTCAAAAATTTAAATGCAATGTCAATCGTTATCTACTGTCTTCCTGGTTACAATTCCATTATTTTCGCGTTTTAATAATGTTTATGTTTTTCTATATCTGTCACGGTCAGTTACCCACTTGTGTATTTCATGGTGTGAAATGATACAAATTAAAACAAGAACAGTCTTTTTTTTTTTTTAAACAGAAATACTCGTGTTTTGTACATCAAAATTTGGAGCTAACCAGTAAAAATGGACTTGATATTTTGAGTCAGTGTTCAAACATTAGATAAAAAAAATTAAGTTGGCCTATCCAAAAACATGTGTAGACCAGATAACCCCCCCACCCCCCAAAAAAAACAAAACCAAAAAAAAAAAACATTTCCCAGTGCGGCGGATTCTTAACTCTGTTCTATTTACAGTGTCGAAAGCTATTAACTTATAAATGGTTGAGACAAAAATCACGCGTTGGAAGAATAATGCATTGTAATTTGATTTAGTTTTTAAACGAATTTCCCAGTATTTCCACCCGTCTCAGTTTAGGGCGAAACCAGACTAGCACAAAGCAAAGGTTGGAGTGAAATCTTACAGATCCTCGTGTTTAATGGAAATAAAACAAAATGCACCTTCGCAGAGCTATACGGATATTGCGGTTAGTTTAAAGCAGAAGGCAGAGTTCTATTATCCGCCGAGACAGTCTTGTTCACTTTCGCACAAATGCCCTTAAGGAAGGCATGAAATTGTCTTTTCTCAATTTCTCCCAGATATAAGATATAAGATAAATATATTGGACTCCCTAATAATAATAATAATAATAATAATAACAACAGCAACAACAATAAAATGGGCATCTTTTCATTCTTTGTTAGAAGTCATCTATCTATCTATCTATCTATATTTCCAGGAACCAATAAAACTGTCAAAATGACAAAGGGAATTCAGAGCAGCATGAATACATCCAGTTTCTATCTGAAATAATAACTTAAAAGAGACTGTTTGACCAACACAAGGACTGACCAAAATTCATGTTAAAAAATTAAAAAAAACAAATGAAAACTACAGATAAAGTTCATTTTCTGCATCAAATCATTCATTCCTGTAGCTCACTGCTACTAACAAGCAGATTTTTTTCTCCTGATGATGGCCATGTTGGCCGAAACTAGTCGAGGAATCTAATTGAAATAATAAAAACGAAAAAATATTAATCAACAACCAGTGCGTCTAAAGATTTTAATTTTTTAATATTTTTTATTGTTCAAAACATATATATATATATATATATATATATATATATATATATATATATATATATATATGTCTCTTTATATCTACCCGAGTCTGTTCAATCTCTCACTCTCTCTATCTCTCACTATATATATATATATATATATATATATATAAGTCTGTTCATATCTATCTATCTATCTATAAATATATATATATATATATATATATATATATATATATATATATATATATATATAAAGTCTGTTCATATCTATCTATCTATCTATCTATAAATATATATATTATAATTTTTTCATATAGACAAAAACAATTTACTCACGGCAAAGATGCAACTACGTTTCGGTGCATTTAGTTGCACCTTAACTGATGAAACTCAAAATGGTTCATGCAACGTCCATTTTGGTTCTCACCAGTCGAGGTGCAACTAAATGCTCAGAAATGAAGTTGCATCTTTGTGGTAAATTGTTTTTGTCCATATAAAAAAAATTATAATAAATAATTATTGCTCAACTCTAGGTATTGAGCCGGCTTTTGAATTAATTCTGTGACCAATTAGGGTTGTAGGGGCACCACATGCCGCGCAGCCGCAGCCTTCTCCAGGCCGGTTTGAATTAAGGGTTTCCTTCTCGTATTTGCACTTGACAGGGGATTCATAACTTTCCCAACAGTATTAACATGTAAGTGAATATAATAAATCCGACTAGAATTCGAACTCGGCTCTCCGATTCTTCAATCCGAGCCGCTATCCATCCGTACCTCCCTTTACTTTCGCACTTCGGAAAGACACGAATCCACCTTTTCCCTCCCAAATCTTGTGCATAAAATAGCAGAGTAGACTGGACTCGTTATACCCTTGGCAGACAGTCTACAATTGTCCTGAAATGTTGAGAAACATAGTGGAGTGGTTTTTATCGTTGCTTTTGGAAGACAGATTTTTCCTTCTCAGAGGGTGGTTTCCGATCAAGGCATGAGAGACGAACTTTCTCTAATGTATCTTACATCCCTCCAGGTCAATGCTCTACAAAATTCTGCACACTTCCGTGGCAATACTATGGCGGCTAAGGGATGTTAGAATTCTGTAGTGACTCAGACTGAAATCAGTTACAGGCCATATATGACAATGGGCGTGGTAAGCTCTTACGGCACCTTTACTCATGTTTACTAGAAATTAGTGGCAACAGGTGATTTGTATTAGCCACGACCTTCACTCAAAACTGAAATGATAAAATTTTAAAAATAACAACGGAAAAGAACTTTCAATATTTTTCGCGTGCATAAAAGAATATACAGACAAAAGCAAAGTATTTGGCTGTTTATTGTTCAATGTTTCCTGGTTCATGCCAGTTCAAAAATCTGCACTTTTTCACCCTGGCTGCACAGAAAGGCAAGTCAGTGCACAACTAAATATCAAACAATTGGGTATTAAAAACGTTTGATCTGGAATTCTGGGATAGCTAATCCAGCTCTTCCGGTTGTTTCCCTAGAATTTGTTTAAAAGCCTAAACCAGATCAACAGATAATTCTAAAAGGCCAATTACCCGACTCGCTACACTAGAACAATTTATTTGATTACGTGTGTCGATTAAATAGAGGTTAGAAAATTGAACTAGGATAAAAAACATTAGACTTTAACAAAATCGTTAATATTTTCCAAACTTTAAAATTTTGAAAAAAAAAAAAAATCAATTTATTTAAATATTTTTAATGAAGGCATAGCTGAACTACGATAAAAACAGATTTAGGATTTAACAAAATCATTAATACTTACCAAAGGTTACAAACTTGAAAAAAAAAAAAATTATTTACTCAATTTATTTAAATATGTATACACATATTCAAATATATGGTATATATGAATATTTGTAAAGAAAGGGATGTTTTTTCGTTTATTAATCCGACAGATTTTATGACTTAAAAGTTATTTTTAGTGGATACCCGTATTTGAATAAAAGTACTATCGTGACCGAGAAAGCTAAATCTCATCAGATGTCGAAACGGTTTCCTCTGGGAATGAACGGAAACGCATATTTTGCTCTAATAAGATTTCTCGAATATTCAGGCCGGTAGACAAAAATAAATAAATACGCTGTTTAATAAATAAACGAATCGTCGATTCAAATACGAATATCCACTAAAAATAACTTTTAAAGTGATAAAAAATCTGTCGGATTAATAAAAAATCTATTTCTTTAGAAAATTCGCATATATATAAATATAAATATATATATATATATATATATATATGAAGAAAAATATACGGAAAAAACAAAAATCCTTATATGCAATAATGCTGTTTTAATGTTAATATAATGTCAACGTCGGACGTTTCGGTCTAATAAACCATCTTCAGGACATATTCATAAAATATGTTTTTTTCGAATATTTTTCTTCATACTGTCGGATCTATATCCATATATTTGCTTACATATATATATATATATATATATATATATATATATATATATATATATATATATATGATTTTTATTTATTTTTTTTAACATTGAAGTTACATTCTTTAGAAAATTCGCACATATATATATATATATATATGTGTGTGTGTGTGTGTGATTATTTATTAAACAGTAAATTTAAATTATCGTATACCGGCCGGAATATTCGTGAAATCTTACCTCCGTTCCCCTAGGTGAAACTGTCATGACGTGCTTAGGCCTCTTGGCTACAGAACGCGTCGATAAACAAGCAAAGCTGAATAGCGCCTTTAAACACAGATTTTTCTCTGACTATCGAAATAGACATATCTGCTAAGTTTCCTAGCCTAACGTAAACAAAGCAATTTCTAAAGAATGGGATGGAATTTTTTAATTTATTAATTCGACAAATTTTTATTACTTAAACGTTATTTTTAGATGATAGCCGTATTTGAGTAGACGCTCTGCTTATTTATTCGAATCCTGCCGAAGAGCGCATATTCTTCTCTAAGAAGATTTCTAAGAAGATTAAAAATAACATTAAATAAGTATATTGAATATATTGTATATTTGAATGTATGCGTGGCTAAAGGGGTAGCTGAGATGTTAAAAAATTGAATTTAGAATATTAATACTTTCCAAAAATTTTAAATTCAAGAAAAAAAATACCACTTGGATTTGGTTAATATATACTTGGTGGAAGGCAACCATAGTTGTCTCCTCTTGGAACTACTCGACTATAAAAGAACCTCACTTATGGGGATTGGTCATACATTGAATAAATTTTCGCTACAAGCTTAAACATTCGTATGTTTTTTTTCTTTACAATTGACTTTCCTATTCGCTCCAATGGCCAGAAGTAAGAAAGGACCAAATCGAGACAACTGAAAAGTGACTGGGTAAATTGTATAAAGAATGGCCACACTCGCGCTGCCATTGTAAACAAGCTAACTTAATAGGATCCTACTTTCGGTTGATTGAATCCATGGAAAATTGTTTCATCGTGCATGCGAGATAAGGCTTTCATTTTTATTTTTTAATGTATTTTGCCATTTTTTTCAACTAGGGCGTTGAGTCTTGTGGTCAAAATTATGAATAAACTATGGAGAAATTGTCGGACAGTTTATCCACATTAAACATACACACATTAATATATATATATATATATATATATATATATATATATATATATATATATATATATATATATTATATTATATTATATTATATTATATTATAGTAAAACCCAAACCGTTGGTGGAACCAATGGACAACTTGCCAAAAGACCTAAATGCACTTAAACAAGATGAAAGAGATTTTATCTTGTTTAAGGGTATTTAAGGGAACAAGAGCAGCAATAAGATAAATAGAAAAAAGAAAATGACACACACACACAGACACAAACGCGCGCACACACACACACACATATATATATATATAAAAGTAGCTCTTAAAAAGAGTCTAAAAAGTTTTAAAAGAATCTGCCGTGTATGAAAGAAAAGTACTCAACACTATACAATATGGTAGAGAATCTCTAAACAAAGAATCACCATTCAGGTGTACACTACAAGTTTTATGCCTTTAAAGCTATCGTCAGGCGGTCGGCAGCTGTAATGGGAAAATGGAAGCTTTTATACCCCCAGGAAAGACCACGTTCTGTCAGCTCTATATGCACACCAGAAATAAAAGTGCTCAACACCATACAATATGGTAGAGCTTTTCTAAACAAAGAATCACCTTACAAGTGTACACAGTCCGGCTACTATAAGTTTCATACCTTTAAACAAGCGTCAGCCATAACGCGAAAATGGCAGCTTTTACACCCCCAGGATACTCTAAGATTCTTTGTTTAGAAAAGCTCTGCCATATCGTGCTGTGTGTTTCGGGTCATTGCCATGTTGGAACGTCTACTGATAGCTTTCGTTCCCTTTGTTTTATATTATTTTTTAGAATCGTCAAATACTGCTCTTTATCCATGATACCCTCTACTCTACACTAGTTCACCTGGTCCAGAAGCAGTAAAAACTTCCAGAGCGGAATATTCCTACTACAGTGCTTAATTGTAGGGAGGATATTTTTGGTTTGTAAGCTTCATTCACTTTCCTCCATACGTAACGGAAGTTCATGTGACGAAATAATTCTAGTTTGGTTTCATCTGACCATAAAACAGAGATCCACTATTTACTCCTATTTTCAAGATGGCTACTAGCATAAGCTAATCTGCATTTTAGGATTGTTAGCCCATTCAGCATAGGAGTTTCCCCTGGGGGGAAAGCTCGAAGTTCTGCTCGACGAAAATCTAGTGACTGTCTTCGTCGATACATTCTAACTTGCTTGGGAGTGAACTCATTATCGAGTTCACTCAGTCACTGTGTGTTTATCTAAAAATAAATACGCTTAAATTCACCTTAATCCCTGTCGTGCGCCAACGGCTTAGTGGTAGAATCCCTGACGCAATTTCAGTCGGGTTTCGATCCTAGCCACACTGATGAGCTGTGATACAGCGAGACAGTCTGTCTGTGGATGACAATATATATATATATATATATATATATATATATATATATTTTTGTTAAAGACATTTTTATGTTTAACGTACAAGGTACAAGTATTTAAGTAAATGCTGTTTATAATAAACAGTATTAAATAACATTTACCGACCTGAAGGTCCGAGAAATTCTCATAGAAAATATTCGTCCTTGGACAGGATTCGAACCTGCATTCTATACAGAACCGTCATTTACGCTGACGTGCCTTGACCGCTCGGCCACCAAGGATCGTTCGGTAGGCAAGGTCGAATTTACTGCTTATAAACTTCAATCTTCCATGAATCTTGTACATTCATAACTGCTCATGTGTATCAAATGTAAACAAATGACGTCAAATATTACGAAATGGACAAAGTCCGACAATTTATTTATTAAAGACATTTTTATGTTTAACGTTCTTTTTATAGATACAAGTATTTAAGTAAATGCTCTGTTTATAATAAACAGTATTAAATAACATTTACCGGCCTGAATGTCCGAGAAATTTTCATAGAAAATATTCGTCTTTTGACAGGATTCGAACCTGCATCCTATACGGACATTCAGGCCGGTAAATTTAACATGAAACAGAGTATCGCCTCTCGGTGTTGAGTTCAATGTCCACTTTTATTACGTTGGTGCAAAAATAATGTCGTTTTCTCACATATGTTACTATGTAAGAAAACGACATTATTTTTGCACCAACCTAATATATTTACATACCTGTTATTGAGCACTTTAACCAATAAATATAGCATACCATAAAACTATATATATATATATATATATATATATTATTATGTTTGTGTGTTTGTGCGTAAGGAAAATGGAAGAGCAATTTAATCTTTTTTTCAATCCATTTGGATCCAAATGTACAATTCTTTACAGAGAGATCCAGTGACAATAAGCAAACTAAAATTTAGGAGAATTTGTTTAAAAAATGACTTACACTACCGCCGTCTCTTTCAAAACTGTTTCCTTGCCTGATGTCTGCAGATGGTCTCATTAAAGATTGTGCCCACAATCTGTAGTAGTAAAATATCCGAATAGTAGAATATTCGAATAGTAGAATATTCGAATCGACTGTTCAAACTACCCGACCTTGGGAATCGTGCTTGTTTTTCATTTTAATTCAAATCTCACATGAAGAGAATGTGTATTGTATACGAAGGGATGTTGAAAATTTCTAAGCCTGGCCGTCTCTCCCAAATTTAAACAAATGACATAGTTAAAAAGCGATTACGCAGCCTATAGGGTGATTAATTATTTTCCAGCTTCCAACGCCTTTCCCACAGAGGAAACGTTGCAAGCCTCTCTCTATTCTGTCGCTATTTCCATGGCATCTGTTCAGACGAGCTATATTCCTTATTTCTCCCTAATGTAGCCTCTCTGTGCCTTTTTCTATAAATACTTTCATTCTAATTGCTTGGATGAGCACTTCACTATTGTTTAATTCACCCTCCCCCTACAGACAATGAATTGTATATATGGGGACTAGTTGGGACTTCATAGAGACATTGAGGTATTATGGTGGACGTAGTAAGAAAGATAAGTAAGAATGTGTGGTTTTGGTGTTAGTAATATTGTGGTATGTTTGGGTCAGTGATTGTAGTTAGCTCAGTTTAATGCTATGACAGATGAAGACCATCCTATTCCTCATTCTACATTTTGGCCTTGTGCCACATTTTGTAAATATTTGCAAATAAATATCGCTCTTCACTATTCCCTCCCTCGTTAGGTGATCAGTGATGTCAGTTCTCTGGTGGATGCGGGGCGCCTTTCGTTTCGGGTGTGTTTTTTGTATTTGTTGTTGTGTCTGAATGAGTGTGTGTTTTTGTGTGAGTGCATGGGATGAATGTATATTTTATATTATTATAGTCCTGCATTGATTTTGTCCAGTTAACTGAGGTTTCTACCACATTTATGGACTGGGCGGCAGTTATTGCTAACATTATTTGGTTTAGTTTCTTGTAAATAGTTTTGTTTTCATATTGTAAATACTTATTGGGGCTATTTTTTAAATTGTTGTTATATTCCCCTCCCCACACAGACAGTGAATTGTACATATGGGGATTATTTAGGATTTTCATAGAGACAATGAGGTATTATGGTGAATGTAGTAAGAAAGGTAAGTAAAAATACGTTGTTTTCGTGTTAGAAATATTGTGATATGTTTGGGTCTGTACATAGCAGAAATAAATATCGCTCTTCACTGGTACCTAGATTTTATGAATTTAAGCGCAGTACTAGATTGGCGGCAAGGTCTCATTCTATTCACGGTTGAATTGGCGAGATGTAACCGTAAGTTCTATGCTAACAGTTTCTTTTCTCGTACTTCTCGCTTGTAGAACTTTCTTCCAGCCAATTTTAATTTTCAAAAATTTAAATGCAACGTCATTTTTTTTATCTATTGTCACCTGATTACTCTATTATTCTTCTCCTTCTTCATAAGGTTTCTGTTTTCTAATTCTTTCACAAACAGTGTCTTAGTGGCTTTATTGCCTTGCATGGAATGAAATGATTCTTAAAACAAATTAGACAATAACAATTCGTAATAGCCATAACGTTTTCTTTTTCCTTTTCATTCTATTTCAGATCCAAGAATTATTAATCGGTTGTTTTAAGGATTTCTTCTTAAAGACGACATTCAAACCAACCATGCTACATTTGAAAAAAATACAAAAAGTTTCGTCTTTTTCCGGCACCGGCATGTTGAGCTCTTTGCTAAAAGAGAAGGACACTTATTGTGGTCCCTCCGTTTCCGAGAAAGAACGAATATTGCGGCTTCGACGAGAAAGTGGTTATAGCAGCGACGGTATGATGCCCGAATTAGATATCAATTTCGAGGAATCGGCCAAGTCAGAGTTGTCAAGCGATTCCGTCAGCAATGATTCGTTCTCTCCTGACTGGGAAAAGATCCCAGAAAGTTTTGATTTCGACTTTTACTTTCGTAAAGAGCATTACCCTAAAGAAAGAAAACACAGACGCGAAAAAGAAATAGCATCTTTTTCGACTCTAAAGGTAAGAATTTTTTTCTTATGTTTCAATATGCTTTACAAAATACTCGTATACTATACACCAGGGCCTTGTCGTCGGTGATGCTTTATAACCAAGGTCATTTAGGGTTTCATGCCTTTCACTATCAGAACCGATACTCGCTCAACTCAATGTGGAGTTTTCGTCTACGCCGCGTCAGTTGGCTCACAGTTATATCGACAGTAACATCATTCGTTAGTCCTGAGACATTCACTGTAAAATATTCAAGCTATGAGATTTTATATATATATATATATATATATATATATATATATATATATATATGTGTGTGTGTGTGTGTGTGTGCGTGTGTATAATCTCATATTCAAACACACACACACATATATATATATATATATATATGTGTGTGTGTGTGTGTTTGTATTGATATAATATGAAAGAACTGTTAGATTGGTGACCCCAAGTTCTTTAGCATTTGTTCTTATTAAAAAAAGAAAAGAAAAGAATACACTGTTTGATTCAGAAGCAGAGCCTACATTTTAGAAATATTCTATAAACACAGTAATTTTTACAACCAAGCTCTAAAATATAGTGGCTACAAACACACTAACATCAATTATACAAAAAATAATAGTACAAACCAGAGCAAAAACAGAAAAAGAAAAATCATTTGGTACACCACGACGTTCAACCAAATGGTTACTAATAAGCTAGGACAAAAATTCCTAGCTTTAATCAAAAAACATTTTCCTATTAGCAGCAAACTTAGCAAGATCTTTAATGAAAACACCCTAAAATTAAGTTATAGCTGTACTGAAAATCTAGAAAGCATTATAAAAAACCTAATAATAAAATCCTAAAAAAACACCCATGCCAAAATCAAAAAAATAAATATCCTAAATCAAAATTAGACAAAAATAATGAAAAATTATATAATTATAGAAACCCTGAAAACTGCTCTCTGAATAATAAATGCTGCATAGAATCTGTGGTATACCAATGGACAATCTCATCCACTGAGAATCCAGATATTGAAAAGATGTATACAGGATCCACAAAAAATGAATTTAAAACAAGGTGGAGACTACACCAAAGCTCCATCAATAATATTAGAAACAGTAATCAGACACCACTTTCTAAATATTTTTGGCATTTAAAAGAAACACATAAAACACCAACAGTAAAATGGAAAATAATAAATAAAATAAGAACTTGTAGAACATGGGATGACCCATGCACTTTATGCCTACATGAAAAACTACACATTATGAAGTTTCTAAAAAACGAAAATTTATTAAATCAAAGAAATGAAATAACGGGTTTTGCAGACACCACGAAATATTCGCTTTAAATAATTAGCATTTTATAAAGGGATAAAATAATAATAATAATAATCATAATAATTTCCACAATACCATATAAAAATTACAAAATACCATATAAAATCTATTAACAAATTCAATTAAAACAATAGGTTAAAAAATACAACCCAATTATGATCTTAGCGCCCCTTTAAGAAATCATTAAAAAAAATCAAATAAATAAACACCAAAAAGGACCGTAACTACAACATCAATCTGTTAGAGTTTTAGCAGATAGTAATAAAAAAACAACGGAGCCTGATAAAATTAGCCATTGTAGCCAGACAAAAAAAAAAACAAACAAAAAAAACCAACCCAACCTTACACAACTCCAAAAACTTGACATATAGCAGACACCCCTACTTTCATCAAAGCAGAGACCCCTTGAAAATGAAAAACTAGCCCCAGATTACAACTATTTCAAAACTATAAATGAGTAAAACATTTCGTTGCTTAGTTATTCCAAACATCGCTTGAGGATAAAACAGTCATCCAACAGTTAAGGTTTAATATTGAAATTAAACATTAAACATTAATTTCTGTGTCGCGATGGAATCGTATTTAAATATATATATATATATATATATATATATATATATATATATATATATATATATATATCGACTACCAGACATCCTTCTCTGGTTGATTTTTGTTGTCGTCTACCTCGGGTAAGAGTTAAGTTGTATCTCAGGCAGTTAGATCGACAATAACATCATTCCTTACACTTGAGATTTTCACTGTAAAATATTCAGGATATGACAGATCTCATAGCTTACAGCATAGCAGTCTTGTCGAAAGTTCTGAAGAGTAATGATCGATTACAGTTATGAAACTCAGAGTCGATATCGATAACCTTATTGTCCCTAATTATATATATATATATATATATATATATATATGGTATCCCCCTAAAAATTGACATAATTTAAAATGTGAATATCTGAGTAACTACATGTATTAGGCAAACAAAATTAAATAGGCTTCTTGTTGAATAATGAGAGATTTATTTATCAAAATTTGCACCAGAAATTCAAAGAGGTGTATATTTTATAACAGATTTCACAAATGTTCAATATGTGCCCCAACTGTGACACACGTCGGTAGTCTTAGCTCCTGCCAAACACGCTGTAGCATGTCTTGCGTAACATTCTCCAACGCCTCAGTGATTCTCTGCTTAATTCCTCTGGGCTTGTACGAAGATGTGGGATATAGACCTATTCTTTCATATAGCCCCATCGATCACAATATCAGGTGAACGTGGTAGCCATTTCAACAGCACATTGTCATTATCACCGTCACGCCCGATCCATTTTCCTGGTGGATTCTCATTGAGATAAGTCAGCCCAGTAAAATATGTTAGTTTTTACACATTTAGTTAAAATTTAAGATCATTTGATAGCCTGCTTAAATACAGTTCTCCAAATACGCCCTTTTGATGTGATCTTGGGTGTGTTGTAAGTGATGCTTTATAAACGGGATCATCGCGGATTTCGAATCTTTTTTAATAGCAGACCCCACTTACCCAACTGAATAATCATTAACCCTGAAGGTAAGCGTTCTTGTATTTCGCCGCAAATTGTAATCAGTTGTTCTATTGCCAATGCTTTGTCTTTTTGCTTTTTCTTTTATTTTCTTTGTAAAAATTCACATTTCCTTGAAATGAATCTCTAAAAAGAAAAAAAAATCAATATTCTATTTTAATAAAGTGAAAATACTTTGGTTAATTTGCAGTATAAGCACTAAAAGCCCAAGGCAATAAAAATGTCGCATTATGAAGTGAAATTTCCTGATTATTTCGAAAATGACAATAAAAGTTTGCGCTCGATTATCGTTTACGATTTATCGACAATGTCAGTTCGATCTCTTTCCATTACTGGTGTTTGCCTCGAGCGATAATGTGCGGAAGCTTACTTAGTTAACGGCCTTTTTACTGATTTTCGTATCTTCTTACTTGTCTTGATTACTGCGCAGTTTTCGCGAAAGTTATTTTAAAATGTGCTTTTTTTAAAAAAAAAAAAAGATGAAAAGTTTTTATTTAATTGGTATAAATTCTTTTTTTTTTTTATTAATTTGGTTTAAATTTGTTATAGAAACAACAGAAAGCTTTTCTAAATAAATGCAATGTCATGGCTGAAACCTTTTTTTTTTAAAAAAAGAAAACATCGTTGAAAATAACGCAAACATTTTTTTACCATTTTCAAGCACGTAATTTCTATTTTATTTAATTGTCGGATTTTAAGGAAACTTTCACGACACAATTTTAGAAATGAATCATTGAAAAAAACAAAAAACAAAAGAAAAAAAAGGAAAACTTCATTTTTTTTTATCTTTTCAGGCACGTAATTTTGATTTTATTTTTCGTTTTTTTCATTTTTACTGCTATATTTGGTATCTGTCTATATTTCTGCGATGAGGTATTATGTACACTATTTACATTATTCGGACTATTGTCCTCATCTTTGTCACCATATTTATTACAACGTTTTGTCCGTTGTACGCTCCAGCCTTCTCCAGGTGGTTGGAATGTCGAACTGAACCCCTTATTTCGCTCACTGGCGTAGACAGTTCTAGTTCCACGTGCCATGTTTAATGGGTGTCAGTTATCTCTTGCTAATTCCCCTCTCCAAGTTCTCCACTGCCTTAACCAGGCATTGAACTCGCACTCTTTGGGTCCTGTCACTGGATCTAACCAACGCCTTTATCCACTGTGCCATGTGTCCTTGCGAACAGTCTACCCGAGTTAGCAAATTAAAGGGTTCAGTTTGACATTCCAACCACTTAAAGAAGGCCGGAGCGTACAACGGTCGAAACGTTGTAATAAATATGGCGACAAAGATGAGGACAATAGTTCGAATAATGTAAATAGTGCTATATTTGGAACAGCGCATTCATTTTAAACTTTGTGCATTGCGCAGTAATCACAAGTCGAGGCAAACGTGTGTAAACAAAGCCAGTAATGGCAGCCGTTCTGTCGACGCGACGCGAAAGAAGTCAAACTTACATTGTCCATAACTTCTAAACAGTAATAGAGCTCAAACTTTTAATGTCATTTTCGAAATAATCAGACAATTTTACGCCATAATAGAACATTTTCATTGCCGTTGGCTTTGGCGCTTACACTGTAAATTAACCAATGCTTTGATATAGAGATTTATAATGGACTTGAATTTTCCCTTGCAAACTCGCCCACCGACCAGTATGAAAATGACCGTGAAAGATTGTATTGTAGATTTTATTTATGTAATGCTAGTAACGTCTGATATGAATAAGAGACTAATTCTACTTGTTCCCTCGTTAGTTATTTAGCACGTGCTATGCCATTACCACAGATAAATAATGAACCGTCCCGTTTTCATTATGAGAAAAGGCAAAAGATAGATATAATTGTGTGGTTTTAGTGACTAAACGGAAGCGCACACAAGAAGAAAGAGAGGACAGAGGCGATGATAACGCTCTCATTTGTTTAACGTCTGCTTCAGTGAAATGGAAAACCTTGACAGATTTGTTCATTTGTACGCTCTTACTTCTATAGATAATGTCCTGCATTCATACGCATGACTGTTATTAGAATATATTGTTATACGCAAACATGCAATGGGGGAATTTCTACGGGTATTTCATAGTGGGACTCGCAAAGAAATTAACCATTATCTCAAGAATTATGATTCATCCTAAAATTCGATGAAGAAAACTGTGAATCTTCATAGGTACCGCTAGCAATTGTTTATTCACTCCTGGAATCCGTTAAACTAACTGAATTTTACGTATGTGGTTTCCGGTATTTCTTTGAACGTTTGATCTTCTTTTGGCGAGGTTATGAAGGGTTCTCCTTCACCCCTCAGAGGTGGTGTGTTTATATAACTTCCTGTAGTTGCCCTGTGTGACGTTATCCTAATTTCAGTTGGGTTTACTTCCTTGAGTATGTTGGTACACCCACAGACTTAATTCAAGGTCCGATTCTGCACTTGATAGCTTTGTGGTATCTTCTACGTTAATCTTTTGGATTTCGAGTTTTTGATTTTCTGAGGGGACACTGAGTATAAAACACATTTTAGGTAATTAGCGGCGTGAAACACATACTAAATTTATTAAAACATGAGCAGACTTTCAAATGACTGCCAGATGAACACCAGCCTTTTTTAAAAATTAATGACATGTTTCGTTTTTATCATTGGCAGCCACATTTAATCCGCATAAAATTATATATATATAAATATATATATATATATATATATATATATAAAATATATATGTATCATCTTTGTTATGTATATTTAAATCAAATTTGTCAAATTGCCATTTGCAACAAAATGTTTGTCATTAAAGTCTTTTTTATTTAGTTCATTGGGTTTGTCCGGACAGAATTTATATCTGCGTTGTCAAAATTCGGTTGTAAGTTATAAAATAAGAATGTTCGCAAATACACACACACAACGTAGACAAATCTCGTACCCCTCAGTAGCTACGTCAGTCAGTCAGTTATGTGACATGCATGATACAGGCACAGGCGATCATGTATCTTTCGATACAGAAACGATGGCAACGTAAACCTCATCATGGTCAATACTCTGCAGGTACCAAACTAGCTGACGTAGACAAATCTCGTACCCATCAGTGGCTACGTCAGTCAGTCAGTTATATGCTATGCATGATACACGCTTAAGCGATCATGTATCTTTCGATACAGAAACGATGGCACATAAACATCATCATGGTCAATACTCTACAGGTACCAAACAAGCTGACGTAGACAAATCTCGTACCCATCAGTGGCTACGTCAGTCAGTCAGTTATGTGCTATGCATGATACACGCGTAAGCGATCATGTATCTTTCGATACAGAAACGATGGCACATAAACCTCATCATGGTCAATACTCTGCAGGTACCAAACAAGCTGACGTAGACAAATCTCGTACCCATCAGTGGCTACGTCAGTCAGTCAGTTATGTGCTATGCATGATACACGCGTAAGCGATCATGTATCTTTCGATACAGAAACGATGGCACATAAACCTCATCATGGTCAATACTCTGCAGGTACCAAACTAGCTGACGTAGACAAATCTCGTACCCATCAGTGGCTACGTCAGTCAGTCAGTTATGTGCTATGCATGATACACGCGTAAGCGATCATGTATCTTTCGATACAGAAACGATGGCACATAAACACCATCATGGTCAATACTCTGCAGGTACCAAACTAGCTGACGTAGACAAATCTCGAACCCCTCAGTGGCTACGTCAGTCAGTCAGTTATGTGCTATGCATGATACACGCGTAAGCGATCATGTATCTTTCGATACAGAAACGATGGCACATAAACCTCATCATGGTTAATACTCTGCAGGAACCAAACAAGCTGACGTAGACAAATCTCGTACCCATCAGTGGCTACGTCAGTCAGTCAGTTATATGCTATGCATGATACACGCTTAAGCGATCATGTATCTTTCGATACAGAAACGATGGCACATAAACATCATCATGGTCAATACTCTACAGGTACCAAACAAGCTGACGTAGACAAATCTCGTACCCATCAGTGGCTACGTCAGTCAGTCAGTTATGTGCTATGCATGATACACGCGTAAGCGATCATGTATCTTTCGATACAGAAACGATGGCACATAAACATCATCATGGTCAATACTCTGCAGGTACCAAACAAGCTGACGTAGACAAATCTCGTACCCATCAGTGGCTACGTCAGTCAGTCACTTATGTGATATGCATGATACACGCGTAAGCGATCATGTATCTTTCGATACAGAAACGATGGCACATAAACCTCATCATGGTCAATACTCTGCAGGTACCAAACTAGCTGACGTAGACAAATCTCGTACCCATCAGTGGCTACGTCAGTCAGTCAGTTATGTGCTATGCATGATACACGCGTAAGCGATCATGTATCTTTCGATACAGAAACGATGGCACATAAACATCATCATGGTCAATACTCTGCAGGTACCAAACTAGCTGACGTAGACAAATCTCGTACCCATCAGTGGCTACGTCAGTCAGTCAGTTATGTGCTATGCATGATACACGCGTAAGCGATCATGTATCTTTCGATACAGAAACGATGGCACATAAACATCATCATGGTCAATACTCTGCAGGTACCAAACTAGCTGACGTAGACAAATCTCGAACCCCTCAGTGGCTACGTCAGTCAGTCAGTTATGTGCCATGCGTGATACACGCGTAAGCGATCATGTATCGAAAGATACATGACTGACGAGGCAGATTTTTTTTACCGCAGTAGTTTACCATTTCTTTCCGCGGTAGACCAATTGCAATCCAAGGCTATAGAACCCGGTCTGTCCTGCTATTTACCCATAGCTGGGGAGAGAAGAAGAGGATTCAAACATTTCCCAAGGGTATTAGCACGTAAGTGAATGTAATGGATTCTACTGGAATTCGAACTCGGATCTCCAATTCCCCAATCTGAGACTTAGTGCAGGGTTAAACGCTGAAACCGAAGGTTTTATTCTTGCTGTACAAAAGTAATTCTTGCTAAATAGAATTTACGAAGAACACATACTGAAAAATTGTGCGATAAATATCCAGAAATAATTGACCATTTTGTATCTTGTTACATGGTATTGGCACCCACTGAATATAAAACCCGGCATGGCACAGTGGGCTAGTATCTGTATTCGGAAAGGAAACTGCAAGAATTTGGTATGAACCCCACCCAGACCCGGTTACGGAGATAGGATCTGTAAGATTTTTTATGTAACTTTACAATAAACACAGACGGAACAATCAAAGCTAATCGCCCAGACATTGTGATAAATTTCTGACTTAAAGAAAAAATGTCTGTAAATATTTTTCTTTTTATTGGAAATTTCGTCTTGCACTTCGACATAGTGTAATAGTTAGCAAGTTTGTTTCTGTATATCAACTACTAGTAAGTAGTAACTTCTCACTGGGTGCGCCATATTTTCGGCCTTGTACCAAAACTAAGCTACTCTTAAAACATCAAGCCGTAGAAAGTAAATCAATAAATCCATCAACCTTGCATGGTTTGAGGATTGGGTATTGTGTGAAAATTAGTAAAGAAACAAAATTGGTGAGAGAAAACATGGGAAATCGCTCTAATATCTTTCCTAAGAAGTCATAGCAATTCATACATAATAAAGAAAAGGAGTCTGTGGAGAGCCATGATCGTGTACATCCTGATGAGACATGGCAATATACAGGTAGTAATGAAAAGGGATCTGTGGAGAGTCATGATTGTCTACACCCCGAACAGGCATGGCAATTCACAGATAATAAAGAAAAGGAGTCTGCGGAGAGCTATGATCGTCTACGTCTCATCAAGACATGGCAATACACAGGTAGTAATTAAAAGGGGTCTGTGGAGAGTCATGATTGTCTAAGAAATCGGAGAGCCGAGTTCGAATTCCAGTCGAATCCATTACATTCACTTACGTGCTAATACCCTTGGGAAAAGTGTGAATCCTCTTGTTCTGCCTCTAGCTATGGGTAAGAAGCAAGACAGACTGGGTTCTGTAGCCTTAGATGGCAACTGGTCTAGGAGAAGGAAAACTCTGAATTCAAAACCTGCGGAGGGTCGTTTGGGGACCTTGTGGCACGTAGTGTACCAGGTCTCTGTAATCGGCCCTTCAAAAAGTGTGGATGGTCCTGCACGAAACCTTCACCACCATAATCAAATCTCATGTGCTATACATGCGGGTTTGGGGACCGCTTGTGAATACCAAATTCCCATGAGACTGCAATATTGGAGCCGGCTCAACCCACCTCGGGTGAATGCCGTTACAAGAACAAGAGAGAGAGAGAGAGATGATTGTCTACACCCCGAACAGGCATAGCAATTCACAGATAATAAAGAAAAGCAGTCTGTGGAGAGTCATAATCGTCCACGTCCTAAAACGAGAAAGCTCTGGTTTCAAAACCATGAAAAAAGCAACAGGAAACCACTCTACTATCTTTCGCAAGAAGTCATGGTGATTCACAAATGATAAAGAAAAGGAGAATGTGGAGAGCCATGATCAGCCATGTCTTGAAAGGATATGGCCTAAAAAATAAAAGTGACTAATTCAATTAACTATGAAATTAAATGACAAAATTAAATAACTCTTAACATACTAGGATATTTTTAATTAGATGTGAACCCCCCTCCCAGAACAGCATCCTTAGTTAAGTAGTGGGAGAAGGGTTTAACAGTGGATTGTGAAGCTCAGGAGTACTTCGCATAAATGTAGCAGGTAAATACCTTAGAGTGACCAGTAAGGATTACTTTTGTATTCCATTAGTAAAGATTAAGTTCCACCCGGACAGCATCTTCCTAAGAACTGCTGCTTTGTGGGACAGACTCCCGGTGAGATTCTTCCCCGATCACTACAAACTTGATTTCTTAAAATCTTGGATTACCTGTATCATTCTTACATAGCCACAGGAATTGCTTTTCATGTAACACCAAAAAATAACACTACCCTGAGTGGCTCTTTGACTTTGTATTGGGTTACGATTAGTATAAAAAAGTAAAAATTAACAATTTAACATTTTGCCCTTGTGTTTTAATAGGCCGCTGGCGTTAATGCATTTCGGACTGTTATCTATCGGCTTGCCTTCTGTTCAAATTACGATATATTCGGCATGATGACACTGTAGATTACCCTATGGCTAACAGCCGCCCCGTCCTAAATGTCGTTGTTTTCGTTTCTGTAGCAAGTAGATTTTTACGTCATGGAGTTATTATCCCAGACTGTTTTGTTTTTTTTTAATTCAGAGTTTTGCTTCTCCTAGATTAGTTGCTGTGCGATTAAACCCTAGTGGCGAGAAAATATGGATTTATGCCTTCCCAAGGGTATTTGTGTGGGGGAAGCTGTTGCAACAGTTTCAGAAAATAATGATAATGGACAATGTTTCATCTAAGAAATTTGAATCCTATTAATACTACTAGTAATAAAGCATATTTAAAAAAGCAGGGCAAATGAGAAATAAAGAATAAGCCTCGAATAAAAAGAAAGAGAAATAAGATGAAGGAAATACTAGATCAAAATGAATAATAATTGACAATGCTTCATCTAAGAAATTTGAATCCTATTAATACTACTAGTAATAAAACATATTTAAGTAAGCAGGGCAGATGAGAAATAAAGAATAAGCGTCCAATAAAAAGCAAAAGAAATAAGATGAAAGAAATACTAGTCCAAAATGCATAATAATTGACAATGTTTCATCTAAGAAATTTGAATCCTATTAATACTACTAGTAATAAAACATATTTAAGTAAGCAGGGCAGATGAGAAATAAAGAATAAGCGTCCAATAAAAAGCAAGAGAAATAAGATAGAATAAATACTAGTCCGAAATAATGTTTGCTTATGCTTCACATAGTAATAGATTTCTGGCAATATTTTACTAGTGACTTTGAAATTGTGACAGCAAAATGTCCTATCAGGAGAGAGGTCCAATATGAGAGAAAAGGCGGGGTGTACGCTAATGTACTTATCGATTGAATATTGGGAAGGCGGTTGAGGTTGAAAAGATAGTTGATCTATGGAAATTAAAGCCTTTCCAACAATCACCGACTTCTTTTGAAGCAACAGGATAAGAAGGGGTATGGAAGCAGGTGAAAGGAAACAGGAAAAACTGGTGAAAGTTGGATAAGTAAAGAAAAGTGGATGGGGTTGTGTTGGGTATCGCCTTAATGGGATGTATCGGTGAAAGGCCCCTATAGATGAAAAGAAGAAATTATGTACGAATGGTTAGCTGAAGGGGTCAGAATATGAACCATTAAATCACTTGAAACTGGACTAGCTTTATGTGACATCATATAGGCGATACAAATGGTCGGCCATGTTCTTTTTTTTACGTTATGATATTGTAAATCATCGCAGTGATGGTCTAAGTTAATGGTTTCCAAACGGTGCAGCCCGCCTCATATCTGCGACGAAAGAAGATAGCAGGTGAGGCGGAATGATTGAAAGACAATCAAAGATATAGAAACACTTTTAAAAAATTCGTATGGCAAAAATGATTTCAAAATTTAAAATATTATTATGGATTCCTTATAATTGCATGCATGAGTCCCAGTATAAACAGTTATAAATAATTATTGACAGATTTTATCATTGTGATATTTTTGCATTATATCAAGTATTAAGAATATAGTAACTAGGGTTTGCAAACTGGGGGAGAGAGTTATCAATGATAATGTTCTGACTTCAAATTTTCAGTTATCTTCATTTAACCCTCTTTCTGTACCTTCTTTGTCGTAGGGCTGTTCGCGCCTTTTCACCGAGACATCCCATTGGGGAGGCGAGAGTTAATTTTCATTCCGAAAATGCGGCCGAGCAAAAAAAAAAAAAAAAAAAAAAAAATGGGGAACCACTGGAAATTATCTTATTAATTCATCATATCATTGACCTTTTCGGCAAACATGTCCCTTCGTGCCAGCCAAAAAAAAAAAAAAACAAAAAAAAAACGGAGTGTCAAAAGGATGGTCTTTCCGATGACACCGCTATTATTTTAACTACCTTCATTCCTCGGCAATGTTTATTGTTTTAAAAAGCATTATTTAGAATTGTAATAAGACCTAAACATGTGAACGTGATTTTATTCATTTTCTTTCTTCCTGAGAATCGACAACCAAAAAATACCTTCGGTATCTAGACATTATTAATTTAAACGTACTACTAGATTGGCAGTTAGGTCTCGTCATTTTACAGTTAAAATGGCTGGATATAACCGTAAGTTCTATGCTAACAGTTCTCGTTTGTAGAACTCTTTTCCGGCTTTTTCCTTTCCAGACAACTTTGATCTGCAAACATTTAAAGGCAATGTCAATTATTATCTTACCTCTCCTTAATAATGTTTTTCCTTTTCTTATATTCCTTCATACTCATTAACCCCTTCTGTCTTAGTGACCTAACTTGGCGAGAAATTATTTAACAATAGAACCCCTTCAGTGGGACATCACACATACGTGCCTACGAATAACTACATTTGAATACACGTTTATACACTTCCATTCTATCTATTTTTATATTCATCGTATTCAGTTTGCCAAGGCAATAAAATGATTCTATTATATGCACAATATTGTCTGTAATGGCATTCGTATCTCCTGTTCGAAAAAGTCATCCAAGGCAACCGCAATGCTATCACTACGCTGTCTCTGTAAAACAATGGCTGACTAACCCCGATTAGAGTGACTCGTCGGCTGACATGAAGTGGAGATATATTGAATCCATTGCTAGGTCTGCTGCTAAGAAAGATTGTCTGGCACGAAACAGTGAACCAACTGTTCAGTGTTTTGTGCTAGACAATCTTTCTCTCCTGAATCTGTCTTACATATTTATAAATCTACCTTTCGTCCATGCATTGAATATTTCTGTCACATATGGTCAGGTGCTCCTGCTGTATATTTAGGGATTCTTTATAAAATCCAAAGACAAATCAGCAATATTATTGGTCCTGATCTGGTGTCTCGGCTTCAGTCACTTTCCCAATACCATAAAGTTGCTTCCCTGTATCTTTTCTATAAATACATTCGTGGTAATTGTTCGGATGTACCCTTTGCTATGGTAACTAGTTTTTAAAATCGGTATCACCCCCCCCACCCCAAGCCAGGCAATAATGCCACTAAAACACAAGGGGTTACAGGGTGTGGAAGAATTAGGAACCGAAACAATAGTGATGAGCAGAAAGAGAAGAGAGTAATCAGAAGGACAATGGATAACGATTGAAATTGCATTTAAATTTTTGAAGATTAAAGTTGGCTAGAAAGCATGGAGCCGGAAAGATGTTCCACAAGCGAGATGTCTAAGAAACTGTTTGCATATTTACGGCTACATCTATCCAGCTCAACTGTAAATTGATGAGATCTCGACGCCAGTCTAGTGCTGCACTTAAAAACATCTAAGTACAATAACGAAGAGCTCATTCGAGCAATTACCATGAAAATATTTATAGAAAATGAACAGGGAGGCAACTGTACGGCGGCGGGAAACCGAGCCGCCAGATCAGGACCAATAATATTGCTGATTCTTCTTAGGGTCTTATCAAGGAGCTCAAGGTAAATTGAAAGGGCATCGGACCATATGTGGCAGCAATATTCTAAGTATGGACGAATGATAGACTTATCTCTATCTATAAAAGGCAGGATGTGTGTGTGTGTGTGTGTGTGTGTGTGTGTGTGTGTGTGTGTGTGTGTGACGAATGCACGGTCGCAATTTTCGATGGATTTGCACCAAAATTTACATGCACATGCTCCAAGTTAGCGGAAAGGCCAAGACTGACTTTGCATTTCCCAACTCCTATCGATAGTGGAAATAATCGATTTTTTCATGCTTCTACGGCACTTTTCATGTAGTTTGCGGCCATTTTCTACTGGCCAGAGTGAGAGCCAATAGCTGACTGCCACGAATAGGCAGGAAGATTCTATTGGCCAGCGTGAGAGCCAACAGCTGACTGACACGAATGTTAACTAGCATGCAAAAAAAAGTCGATAGCTGCATTCGTCACAAGTGGGAAAAATTTAATGGCACTTTACTCCAATTGGCTCAACGTTGATTCTGATTCCGCAGAACTAGGTTGGGTGTGAAAAATTATTTGTTGTTAACATTCTTTTTTGATTCGGTTTTTCCAGTTACGAGTCCTTTTTTAAAGCTGATCGTTTTGTGTTCATTTTGTTTAGTTCTTTTTTCGTAACAGATTTAATGTTTAGTAAAGAAGTAAGGCATGTAGCAACATCAGTACGGCAAAGGGCACTCCTTTAAAGGCAAGGAAGGGGAAAAATATTTTAAGTCAAGTGATAGCGATTGCTGTATGAGTCGTACGATTTTTGAATCAAGCACGGGCAACGCCGGGCCATGCTGCTAGTAGCTATATAAAATAGATTCTGGAGAAAAAAATTGTCTCACTCGACATAGTGAACCGATTTTCTTTGCAGCTGACATAGGAATGGATTCTATATAATCTTTCCACTTCATATCAGCAACCAAATTTTTAATACCATGTCATTTGTTATCTTCTGTCTTAATTCCTGTTTTTTTTTATTGTTCTTGTTATGGGACCTTAACCATAATAACATAATGGACTATTCAATACGTAATAAACACTGCGTCTCAAAAGGAAGCAAGGAGTTCAGTTCGAAGTCGGGCGACCGGCTGATCGGCTGATCGGTTGAACTCTCTGCCTACGGGCGGGGAGGAACCCGAAGGAGGCTACGGCGAAGGGCGGAGTCTCTTTCGGGGTGGTAGACCGACCCTGAACCCGTTTATACGGGTTCAAAGGGCATATTTTTGGCCGAGCCGACGGGCTCGGAAATCCCATGTGAAACCGGCCTTGTGCCACATCATGCCCTCGTGGGGGGGATGACTAAATACTGTTCAGTCTGAAGTCTGGAGTGAAGTCCGTCAGCAGTCTGTCAGTCAGTCAGAGCGAGCAAGTTAGTCAGTCGAGTCAGTGGCAGTCCGAAACAGAGTCGCGTTCAGGCAATTACTACTAAACCTGATTGTTTGTACTAACACTTTCTTCTTCTCTGTATATATTCCTGTTTGTAATATATCTGTGTTATTCCATATCCGTGTTCGAGTTCTTCTTTATTGGTTCTACCTTAGACTATCACCGTGGTACAAGGAACCGGACCATAACAGTTCTCTCTCCTTAATAATGATTTTTTCTCTTTCTTGTATTCTATTACACTCCTTAAGCCCTTGCATTTTGATGACTCACCAAATGTGGCAATTCCCCCCCCCCATGACACAGACATTGGACACAGGCTTCTTTACGGACCTTCTGCTTGCGCCCACTCCACAAGAGGGTGGACAACAAGCGCTCGATCGCCTTCCTATGGTTCTTACAAAGAGGAAGTACAGTCAACCGGTAAAGAATGTGAAGAAAGTCGTAAGTGGCACACGCATCAGCTCTACCCTTCAAGGACAACCTCCTTCTGAGCCAAGTCTGGACCAACACTCCATCCTTTGCCTATACTTCTGACCAATTTTTACTCCAGCTGGAGGTCGGGTCCAAACCACACTCCAAAAATGCAGACAAGACCGTCCGTCCAAGCAAAGAGCCTCGGTAGAGCGATCCCCTTCTGAACACCTAACGGCAAGCCAGAAGACTTGTTACGGTTAATCTTCGCTCCTGTGAGCTTTTCGTACCGTTCAAGCGCCTTCTGTACCACCTCAATATCGCTGCGGCACGACACGAAAATGGATACGTCACCGGCGGACGCGGAAACACTGGCTCGAGTCCCAGTATGGACATCGATTCTACGTGGGGCTGGACTGCACGGCCCGTTTCTTAGCCGGCGAAGGAGAGGCTCCAACGCTAAAGCGTAAAGTAGGGGCGACAGTGGACAACCCTGACGAACCGACCGAGATAGCGCAAAAGCGCGCGATCGCTTTCCGTTCACCTGTACCACAGCACTGGTGAAGCGATACAGGAGGTTAATCCACTTGCAGAAGTCGGGTTTGAAACCGGCGGCCTGCAGGACAGCAGCCAGATACCGGATGCCGACCCTATCAAGTGACTTGGACTGATGCAAAATGATCAGCGCGGCTTGCTCGTCGTCTTTTACACCCTCTAGGATCTTGCGGATAAGATGCAGGTTGCTCTGAATTGTTCAGCCCTTCATGGCACAAGCCTGGACGTGTCCCAACAGACTCTCGGCAACTGACTGCAAACGCTCCGCCAGGATCTTGGGCAAAATCTTTAAATCTGTGTTTAGCAGAGTTATGGGCCTACAATCATCTAAATCCCGCCCACCATCCTTGCCTTTTTCAACAGCGTGATCACACACCTGATAATCCGATTGGGGATGGAGCTCTGTCGGAACCAGTTGTTGAACACGACAGTCGAAATCGGCACAAAGATGTCCCTTAATTACATTTCGTAGGGCAGACCATCAAGTTCCGGAGACTTGCCATTACCGAACCTCTGCAATGCCAAGTAGACTTCGACCTCCGTGATCTCACCCTCGCAGCTAGCCGCTTCAGTCGCCGAAAGCCGAAGAAATTCAGCCAAATAGCTGCAAAACTGATCGTCACTGAGACCAGGCTCCTTGGTATTAGGTTGGTGCAAAAATAATGTCGTTTTCTCACATAGTAACATATGTGAGAAAACGACATTATTTTTGCACCAACCTAATAAAACAGCTCTTGAAATGCCACCGAAACGTCTCGCACATGTCGTCAGTCGACCTCAGAGTACGCCCTTCCGGGGTTTTAATCTCACGAATGTAACGATCGGAACCTCGACGGATCTTTTCCTTGCGCAATTGTGCGGCCATGTTCACGGCTTCGTTAGACATCTTGTTTAACCTATCTCTTACCTGAGCCTGCCTAGCTAAACCATTCTTTAGGGAGTCCGCCCCCACACCAGGTTCTTTAAGTGTCTTCACATTTTTAGCCTTATCTAGTGCGAGCCGCTGGCTATAATCAGTGGTGAAAGACCTAATCCTATCCTTAAGCCTCTACCACCATCTATTGCCAATAATCGCCTCCACTAATTCCCGTTGCACTAGTCTAATTAGCTGTTTCTGGAAATCCCCCTGTCTAGTAAAGACAGACTGAGCTTCCAATGTCCAGCCATTCTAGGCCTAGCATCTAACGATATCTGGGCGAATAGTCTAACCAGTGAAACGTGGGACAATCTAGCAGGTCTATATCGGCCCTTCTCATTAAAATTCTATCCAGATAGTTGGCTACCTGGGTAGACGGCCACTTACGAGTCCACGTCCATATCCACCCGCCCAGGGTGATCAAGCCAGTATCTATCGACGAGACCAAATTCGCCGATCAGATCAACCAGGCTACGATCACCCAATGACCTCCCGCTTGCTCCCCGATCCCTGTCTGTCTTAAGGTCCGGGATGACATTCCAGTCCCCCACTGAGACTAAGCGCGGCCCCAACTGCCGGAAAAAACAAGACACGCTCCTCCTGATCGTTGAGCGCATAAACCGCAGTGAACAGAAACGAACTACTACGGCAATATCGGCCACGATCAACCGCCCCACCACCATCGACATGGACAAGGTCCACCTTCGCATCCAGGGTACGTTTAACCAGCAAAGAAACACCTCTGGCCGGCTGGTCCACGTATGCTGAATAGACAACACAGTCGCTTGACAGCACATGAGCATCAACCTCGCAAACAAAGTGTGATTCCTGGATCGCAGCTACATCTACGCCGAAGGACAGGTGGGTAGCCTTACTCCGATCTCTCAAGCCCTTCACATTCAAACCAGCTATCTTGAGAAGCATTTTTCAAGTTGATTCCCCTAGTCACAAATTGAACGGAAATCTGTGGATGAAAGGACCCCGACGGATTCTCGCAGGCTCCCTGTCCCCGACTCTGTCGTCATGCGATCATCCAGGACAATGCCGCCGACGCCCGAGGGATAGGTCAGTTTTAAGGCCTTATATAAGGAAGGATGGAGGATTACTGGGACCCTCCCAGCACAATATTTTTGGAGTTTTTTTCAGGTCCGGATTTCCCATTTCTACAATACGGATCTCCGGAAGGGCATCCTTTGCTTTGTGTAGATGATCCCACATTCTAAGATCTCTGTCTGTGTTTCTAATCCAAGTTATTACCCGAGCAGCCTTAGGGAAATTTCGGGAGTCTTCTATAGAGCGCCCGTCTACTGACGATGTTTTGAGTAGGGGTTTTAACAGCGCTCTCTTTTGTGTTGAAATGTCCCTTTCTATTGCTCGCCTCTTTATTTGACATGATCTTACCCCTCTCGGGGATTTCTTCTTATGAGAACTCTGGTGTGGAGGGGGGGAGGTTCTGGGCGTTGGGAGTCGTTCGGCGTTGTACTGGTGGAAAGAAGGGGAGGAATGGAAATGTTGTCGGCTGCAGTGGTTTTGGGAGTGGGTGAGGAGGAGTGATATTGGGAAGAGTGGAAGTGATGATTTCAGAGGGAAAGAAGGGAGGCTGCTTAAGGTAATTTCTTCTTGTTTCTTGACTGGCCAAGCCGGGACGGATTGAGCCTTGGTTTTCACCGTTTTTTTTTTTCTTTTTTGCTTCTTCAACCTTATTTTTGCCAGCTCGCTTATCCTTTTTAGTGATTTTTTCTTCTTTTTCTTCTTACACTTCCTCTCTCCCCCTTTTCAGCTATGAGGATCGAGGTAGAGGCATCTCTTCCATTTTTACTTCTATCGTATTTTGGTCCTCCAGCCGCTGCTTCTGTTGGTCCTCCAGCTCAAGTTGATGCCTCTCATTCTGCTGCTGCTGAAGGGAAGTGGTGGTCACTTTGGATCCATTAATTTGTTTGTTATTTCTATGAATTGTTTTCTGTTCAGGGTAATTGCGATTTCAAAATCACCTGTGGCTATTCTTGCCTTACTTTTAATGGGTGAGACGTCCCCAAACTTCGAAAAGAAAAAGCCTAGATGACCCTCCGATATGAATAGGGGAACTCTATGTAGGGCCACCTTTGCTTTTCTTGTTCTCAAGTATTCTGTTTGTAGTCTGACTGAATTAGTAGTCAGAATACAGTCTGCCAGCGCTTTTGATGCGTCTTCTGTAGTTAACAAAATGTCCCACATTGCCTTTTTCCTTCTTGCCAAGATTTTCACTGATATTTGAAGGCTTCCCAGGGCCGCCGCCATAATCTCTATTCACTGTAATTAATTTCCGAAGTTTTGGGGTTCGTTGTTAATAAAGAGATAGTACGAGTATTCACTGTATTCAGAAGAGACGGCACCGGTAGCAAAATCGTTTCCTTTAACGAATGATTCAAATTTGTCCTTAAGTTTTTTTTTTATAATACTCTGGCCCTTTTTATGGGGGCCTATCCTTTGCCCATGCCGAAGGAGTCATTGGGAGATTCGGGCTCCGCCATTGCGTTGGCGTACCCTCGTCACCGCGCACAATTCAAACAATGTAAACTAAACGCAGAATTTAGAAGAAAAAGGCAACAATAGATACAAAAGATGATGGCAAACAAAAATAACACTTACTTCCCAGAATATCTAACGAAACTTTAAATAAACTAACATGAAAAATCTTCAATTTGTTAACGATGTGATTGGATAGTACTTATAATTTTTGGTTGCATTTAACAGTTTATAACTATAGCATAATATATAACCTTACAAATAAACAAGACAAGTTCTAGAAGGTTCCATGGAGTTCAAGAAGGCCCCCAGAAAGTTCTAGAATGTTTCAGAAAGTCATAGTACTACTATATACGATTTTATTTTTTGTGGGTGACATTTTTCTAAGAATAAACATAATTAAACCCTTCTTCAAAAAGTCATAACCCTAATGTCTATATTAATTGTATTTAGTTTACCAGGGCAATGAAACGCTATTGTTATATGTACAATATTGTTTGCAATTTAATTCCTATCTCCTGTTCGAAAATAACAACCCACACTACCACAAAACTATCACTACTCTATCTCTGTAAAATAAATATACTTCCTATCAGTAAATTATATCCTTTCAGAAATGGTAAATCTTTCTTTACACAACAACTAGTATTATCGCTACAAGCAAAACCATTTGTCTGGCTCGTGACGCATTTGATTACAATAAGTTCAGCTAAAGAATCGTGTAAACAAATTTCAGAACATATCTAGTCGTCCCTTTCCTATGGGGTCTATTCAGCACTTGATAGTGGATAATAATACTGACCTTGCACCGAATGACACGTTTTCAAATCTTAGTTCACACAAAGAATAAAAGTAGCCCTCGAAATTTAGCGTCATTTCCATAGGGATCAATATATATACATATATATGGGACTACTTACATACGAAATTTAATATTTTGCTCTTAATAACCTATCCAAGTCTTTAGAAACGAGTGAAAAAAAAAACAAAAAAAAACGCAGGAATTATTTTACGCCTGGTTGACAGTAAAACAGGAAGAATATTAAAGCTTCAGTTTTACACCGGTAGGTGACCCTCGTAAAGATTTTGACTGTTTTTATTTTCTTTAAAAAAAAAAAAAAAGAAAAAAAAGAGGGCGTTGATACCGGCGGAAGGAGAATAAGTTTTAAGTAAGAGGTGGAAATAAAATGACAACACGAAAAAAGGTTTCAATAATAAATAGTAAAAGGTTAAGTTTTCAGTGTCAGAACTCTAAAAGACAAAATAATGGCAATATGAAGAGAAATTATATCGCCATGCTGAATACCATTTACGAACGTAAAAACTATATATGTATATATTATAAAAACTATATATGTATGAATTATAACAACTACGTAAGTATAAATTATAAAACCCTATATATGTATAAATTATAAAACCTATATAAGTATAAATTATAACTACGTAAGTATAAATTATAAAACCTATATAAGTAT
>OZ010606.1:28086845-28186845 GCA_963932145.1 Acanthosepion lycidas | reverse complement strand
ATTTCAATTCTAGCAAGTGGGGAGCCATAAATTAAAAATGCTACGTTAACACGGTACGTTTTTTTTTTAACAAAGGAAAAAAATGCGATGTCTTTTAAAATTATTTTGTTCTTATGCAGTTGAAGTTATTATTAGCAAAGTAGTAGACTAAGAATTAAAAGTCCGATAAAATTAATTTCACTTTTAAAAAATGAAATAAATGTTATCATACTTTTAATTCTTAGTCTATTTTCCTTAATAAAACTTCAACTATCTAAACAAAAAAAAAAAAAAAAAAATAACATTGCATTGTTTTACTACTGTGAAAACTTGTACATTGAAAAAAATCCCCATTTCTGCACTTAAAAAAATACATACAGTGTAACCCGGATATAAGAGACCCTGATAAGAGAGAAACCGGGATATAAGAGAAAGCCAGATATAAGAGAAACCCGGGTATAAGAGACTTATTCTCCGGTCCCGACAACTCTCTTATATCCGGGTTACACTGTATTAATTTTCAAATTTCTTTTAAATTTCCGTTCGATATTTCCGGAAAAAATTGGAACGCATGTGATATTCTTAAAACATTGGAATTATTCCAATTTATTTATCTATGCTAAATAAATAAATTGAAATGAATCCAATGCCAGACAATTTTATAATTTATGAAAAGTAACGATTTTATATTCGTACTAGCAGTAGCACCCGACGTTGCCCGGGGATGTAACAGTAAGAGATAGATCAAGTATCGACCATCATAAAGACTGAAAAATAAAATTGACAAAGATTATTGTTTCAGGTTGACGGACACGCATGTCTTTTTTTTTTTTTTTTTTTACGAATTGGTCAAACCCAAACTCAAACAAAGACATTGTTTTCAATCGTTATGAGTCTACCGATTGAATAGAATTTTATTATAAACAATTGTCTTGTAAATAGAATTTTTAAAGCATTCTGAATGTAAAAATAAAGAAAAAAGTGTGCAAGACAATAAGAAACATTACCTGCCCAAAAAAGTGATGTTTTGTTGAAATCGGTTGAAAAATGTCGGAAATCCGATCCCATATATAAACGAACACAGTCACACACTCACAAACAACCTGGGTTTTATAATAAGTATAACTCGATATGAGTTGTCCCCCTTTAATTAATGCCTCTTAATCGTGTTTTCAAATTGATTTCATGCAAAAAAACAATTGTGTTTTTCCAATTTTTGGTGCTGTCAGAACCACCGCAAGGTAATTTTACGTAGTCCTGTGAAGTTTTGTTGAAATCGGTTGAAAAATGTAGGAAATCCGATCCAATATATAAACGTACACACACACACACACACACACACACACACAACCTGGGTTTTATAATAAGATGTTTCTATCCCTAATTCTTCCACACTCAGTAATCCCTTGTGTCTTAGTGGCTTTACTCCCTTGCTTGGGGTGAAATCGATTTTTAAAAAGTTCCCAGACAACATCGCGCCTCGGATTACTGGGGCCAGTAATCTCTCTACCATGACACAAGAAACGACAATATATGTCTTACTAAGCGTGTATAACCATTCGCGTGAATTTGATTTTGGTGGACAACTCTGCGCAACTGAGTAACCCACACGCTTGGCCAGAAGCGCCTCTCTCGCGGATCAAAAGCGATTGAGACAGGAGAGATCTGGCTATCCTGGTTGCAGCAGGCTGTCGGATGCTTGGTCTGTCAAGGTCCGGCTTGATCACCCCAGCCCGACTGCGGCTGCCTTTTGCCGCCGGTTTAGTCGTTGAGTTCTTGTAGATCTTTACCTATTCCGCCGTTGGAGTCTTCGGGGTTGGTCGCGTTCACTCTAGTGTTTCTTCTTCGATCTTACCGCCATGATTGGTCCTACAGGTTTTAAAACTTCAGACAACTGTGCGCCTCGGATTACTGGGACAAGTAAGCCCTCTACCATGACACAACGTGTATAACTACGTGCATAAGCTATTCAAAAGCGTTTTTGGTAATCTTGAGCAAACACAAACCACCAAGCTGATGGTCTACCGAGCTGTTACAATCTCGACTCTCCTGTACGCTTGTGAAACCTGGGTACTCTACCGAAGAGACATCCGCAAACTTGAAAGATTCCATCAAACGAAACTTCGTCAAATCCTGCGGAATACATGACAGGTCCGGATCACAAACAACGAAGTTCTCCTCTGCGCAATGATGGAGAGCCTAGAAACTATAATGACTTGCCACCGACTTCGATGGGCCGGGAAACTTTACCCGAATGCCAGACATCCATCCACCCAAACAAATCCTCTTCTTGGAGCTCGCATCTGGCAAGAGACTACGTGAATACCCACGTCGTCGATTCAAGGATTAGCTAAAAAATCTCTTGCTAGGGACAGAAATCGATCCGATCAATTGAGAGGCGGAAGGTACAGAAAGAAACAATTGGAAAAAAACAACAGCTTTCGAAAATATCAGAAGACAAATAGAAGAGACGAAGGCTGTGGACGTCTTTTGAGATCGAACATAGGACTCATTTCGCAAGAAGGAAACTTCGATGAGCACCCCAATACTCACCAAAGAGTTTTGCTAACGACGACGAGTATATCACGAATGTACTAGCCAACTCAAGGCCAACAAAGCAGCATACGGGAAATTATTCAAAAGAATCTTCGGCAATTCTGGGTTAACACAAACCACCAAGCTCAGGGTCTACAGAGCTGTTTTAATCTTGATTCTCCTGTATGCCTGTGAGACATTGGTACTCTACTGAAGAGACATCTGCAAACTTGAAAGATTCCATCAAATAATAACTTCGCCAAATCCTGTGGAATACGTGGCAGGACTAGATCAGGAATAACAAAGTTCTCCTCCGTGCAAAGATGGACTTATGACTTGCCCCGACTTCGATGGGCCGGACACTTTACCCGAAAACAAATCCTCTTCTTAGCGCTCGCATCTGGTATGAGACTACATGGAGTCCAACGTCGTCGATTCAAGAATCAGCTCAAAAACACCTTTCTCCTGACATAAATCAATCCGGTCAATTAGACGGGAGCTGCAGAAAGAACCAATTGAAGAAGAGCAGTCCACAAAAAAAAAGAACATCTTTCGAAAACACCAGAAGACATAAAAGAGAGGAAAGGGGACCAAAGAAGAGCCAGAGCTCTCCAACCCCTGATACGTTGGCTGCGGACGTCTCTTTAGATCCAACATAGGACTCATTTCACACAGAAGTAAAGGATGATCAGCACTCTCAATACGCGGCAACGAGTTCCGCCAACGACGATGACGACAACATATAGCCATGGCTAGTTGGGAGAGTGTCCTAAAATAGGTTCGACGTACAAAACGTTAGGAACTTGATATAATGGGTATGACGCAGAGAAAATCTAGTTGCGGTCGCTGATACTTTAGTATCCGATTAACTGTCGTCCGGCATCGACTGACTGCTCGAACCACAGAGCGACTATATTTAGTCACCCCCACACGAGGGCATCATGTGGCACAAGGCCGTTTTAACGTGGGATCTCCGAGCCCGTGGGCCCGGCCAAAAATATGCCCATTGAACCCGTATAAACGGGTTCAGGGTCGGTTTACCTCCCCGAAAGAGAATCCGCCCTTCAGCGTAGCCTCGTTCGGGTTCCTCCCCGCCCGAAGGCAGAGAGTTCAACCGGTCAGCCGGTCGTCTGACTTCAGACTGAACTCAGACCGAACCACTGAGCGACGATATTCAGTCACCCCCCCATGAGGGCGCCATGTGGCACAAGGCCTTTTTAACGTGGAATCTCCGAGCCCGTGGGCTCTGCCAAAAATATGCCCATTGAACCCATATAAACGGGTTCAGGGTCGGTTTACCTGCCCGAAAGAGAATCCGCCCTTCGGCGTAACCTCTTTCGGGTTCCTCCCCGCCCGAAGGCAGACAGTTCAACCGGTCAGCCGGTCGTCCGACTTCAGACTGAACTCAGACCGAACCAATGAGCGACTCACTCGTTACTCTTACTACTCCTACTTATTATAGGTGGGAGAGTCTATTGACTATAGAATAGGTGTGTTCCACTATAACAGAGAGATACTAGAGAGATAATTGCCTTCTCTACGGTTTTGAACTTTCCTTTTATTAGACCAGTTGCCACTCAAAGCCAAATTACATTGCTATTTAAGCAGCAATCGGAGTGAGGAGAGACGGGTTCATGTCCTTCCCTAGGGCATTAGCGTGAAAGTGAACTGTGGCGGATAGGTTGGGATTTGATCTTGGCTCTTTGATTCGCCTTATCCTGAATCGGTAGCCATTAGAAAACTCTAAAATCACTTAAGAAACGATAGCCAAACTCTAATCATAATAACTCTTTCGGGAAAGAATTTATGACCACAAGCAAGAGGCCGGCTTGTCAAAAAGGCACACCCTGAGATGCCAAACCCTTAGTAACCGCTGTTTTGTAAACATGTATCGTTAACAAACGTCAGCACGACCGAATTAATTGTCAGGTTGAAAAAGCAAACCGCAGTTTGGCTAAACGTGTTTTCACTTCTGCAAAAGACTGTAAATAGGAAATGGAGAAGAAAAGTTTAATGGTTATTTTCATTGTTTGCATGTTGAGGAAATTACGCACAAACACACAGAACAATAGCCTAGTGGTTGAAACCGTTGGTTCGTGAGTTTACGACATATTAATTGTGAATTCAGTCGCTGGGCCAGACTGTATTTGGTTTTGGTTTGGTTTGTTTTACGGGATATCAACCTCAAGAGTATTTGTGCAGCAAAATATCTTTATATTGCAAAAGAAACGCATGTCCATAGAAGAAAAAACTGTTTAGTAAAGAAAAAGAAAATACTTATGCTAAAAGACGTTTTCATATGTTTTATAGATTATCTTTCGATGAAGTACGTCACAAGGATCTGTTGGAACTGCTTAGTAAACTTGTCATGGATATTAGAATAATCCAGAACCTATACTGGCAGCCTACAGCCTGCATTCGGTTAGAAAATGAGTTCAGCGGATACGCAAAAGAAATTTTTTTGAATGGATTTTTATTAATCCGATATATTACTTTCAAAGTTATTTTTAGTGGTATTTGAATAGATGCTCCGTTTATTTATTATATTCATTTATTTTCATTTATTTTCGCCCACCAGCCTGAATGTTCGAGAAATCTTATTAAAGAAAGATTAACGCTCTCTGAAAGCTTCTAGCCAAGCTTATTCAACCATTTTTTTTTATCATTTCACCCAAAGCAAGGAATTAATGTCACTAAGACACTAATTACTGAGTTTTAGAGAGCATACAAAAAAAAAAAAAAGTGATAGAACAATAAAAGGACAAAAATTAAGAAAACAGATAGCGATTGGCATTAAATGTAAATATTTGAAAATCAAAGTTGAATGGGACGTTAGAAGAGAGTTCCACAAGCAAGAAGTGCGATAGAAGAAACTGTTAGCATAGAACTTACGGTTTACATCTAGTCAGTTCAACTGTAAAATGATGGAACCTCTCCGCCAATATAGACATGCGCTTAATTTCATAAAGTCTAGGTACTATAGAGGAAATTTAGAACAATTGCAATGAAAGTATTTATAGAAATAGCACAGGGAAGCTGCATTACGATGGTTGAAAAGTGACTGGACGCGAGATGTCTATACAATACTGGGAGAGTTAGCTATCCTACCAAGATTCATTATTAGCGACCACAGTGTTAACAAAATAAGATATTCAGATAAAACAGTGTAGAAAACTACAAAAACGTCTACAGGAGGCAGTGAAAAGAAAGCGAGAAGAAAAGACTAAACATCAAATGCAAGAAGACAGAATACATGGTTGTCAGCAAAAGGGACAGCCCAACATGCAAATTACAAATTGGGGATGTCAAAATCAAACAAGTACATAATTGGGAAATGTTTTAACAGAGGACGGAAAGTGTGACACTGAAATCCGAAGGCGTATTGGAATGGCCAAAGTTGCCTTCCAAAAGCTAAGCAAAGTATTAAGAAACACAAGACAAAGAAAAGTCTACTGAACTGTTACGTGATATCAGTCATCCTATATGGCACTGAATGCTGGACAATCTCCACAAAGATGAAGAAGATATTGTAAGCAACAGAAATGTGGTTCTACAGAAGGATGTTGAGAATAACATGGATCGAACATGTGAGCAACAACAAAGTTTTAGATAAAATGGATACAAAAAGGAAACTTATACTTAACACCGGGAAGAGATAGTTGAAATTTGTAGGGCACATAGTAAAAAAGGCCTTGAAAAATTTGATACGCACGCACACACCTACACACACACACACACACACATATATATATATATATATATAGGTATTAGAAGGCCGATGATAAAATGCCTTATATACAGAGGCGAATTGTGAAAAAGACATTTACGGCTGATTTCTTCCTCGCAGACGGAATTGAAAGAAATAAATAAAAGGACGAACCCTAATAGACATACATACACACAGACACACACATATATACATACATACATGCATGCATACATACGTACACACACAGAGACAGATACACACACATATACATACATACATGCATACACACACATACATACATACATACATGCATACATACACACACACACACACACATATGTGATGTATTTATCTTGACTTGGGAAAGTAGTAATTCTTTCAGGAATGGAGATATTGTGAAAAAATTCTGAAGCAAAATAAACGGTCACAAATGATCCTTAAAAAACTTGCAGAAATTTAAAAAATGTATCTATGAACATAAAAGGGATCTTATACACGACAATGTATCGAATGTATTAGTCAAACATAGAAATAAATTCAACCACAACTTCGATCTAAAGAATGCTACACTCATTAAAAGAGAAAGTATCTTATTTAAAAGGAAAATTCTTGACAGTGTCACTATTGAATTTTATCAAAATATAAATCTGCACCCTGGTTTTTTTCCAATGTCACCATTCCTGAAAGGATTACTTCTTTCCCAAGCCAAGATGCATGACTACAAAAATGTTAAAAATTGAAAGAAAATACACTTATTTGAGTAAATGCTCTGTTTTTTTTTTTGTTTTTTGTTTTTTTTAATTAAACTGTATTAATTACATTTACAGGCCGGTAAATGTAATTACTACTGTTTAATTAATAATAGACAGAACATTTACTTAAATAATTGTAGTCATATAAAACGTATAAACAGAAAATATATTAAAATAAATGTCAGATTTCACACACACACACACACACACATATATATATATATATATTATATATATATATATATATATATATATATATAAATCCAGGTAGAAATTAATGTCCTGGACAGAGTAAGAATATAATATAATATTAGTGTTTGAGCCTTTTATATTATATATATATATATATATATATATATATATATATATATATATATATGTATGTGTGTGTGTGTGTGTGCGTGTGTGTGTGTGTGTGTGTGTGAACAATAATGCTTTTAAATCGGTGTTTAATAAACTTTAGTTGTTATATCAAGTGTTACATAAACAGCTAGTTAATATTAAATATTAAAAAAAATCTCTTGAGGCAGTTTATTTTATTTTCAAATCTTTTTCTGAAAATATGTTGTTACTCTTTTTCTTCAAGGACATCGTATTTTCATATATTCACAAAAAGTAAAAAAAAAAAGATAAAAAGATTAATTTCTTTACATTTGCTGAGAGAGAATCGTAAATAAAATACATGAAACTCGATATCTGACAGCTCACATAGGTTTTTGCATTTTATTTTATAATATAACCTGGATCCACCCGTCTGGCCTTAAAAGATTCGATACAACGCATCACTTTATTCTCTATATTTCAAAACTTTGTATAACTTTTTTTTTTAATTTTATTTCTTATTAACAAACAAAATTTTAAGTAGCCTAGCAGTCATCCATGAAATAAGTAGCATATTCTTTTGTTGTCAACTGAGCATGCGCAAAGACATTGACAAAACAAATGAAATACAATCCGTTAAGTTTGCTTTCGTCTGTCAGGGAGAAGAGGGAAGCGTTTTTTGAGGGTGGGTAGTTTTTCAAGGCAGTGAGAACACGCCTGCCATAAAAATCAGCATTTGATAGCCTGGATTTTCATCTGGGCTCGAACACCGACAACTGTTAGGTTTTCTCACATATGTTACTATGTGAGAAAACGACATTATTTTTGCACCAACCTAATATTTCTATTTACTAAGCTTAACTCAACACTAAATGAAAGGACGATAAATAAATTAAAAAAATGATGTTGCGTCAATACTTCAAGCCAAGAGAAACTACCAACCTAGAAAATCTGCATTCGATAGTGTTAATTTTGACCTTCGCTTAAACGCCGATCACTGAGAGGCCGCTGCTTTGAGGAACAGATTCCGGAGACGATGATTCCCCAATAATTATAAACTGAGCTTCATCGAGTCCATAGTTACCCGTTATCTATCCTACATATCCTCATAATCTGCACTTCTTACTTACTCCTCTTGGGTCGATAAAACTACCTTATTCAGTAATCCTCTACACTAGAGGCTCTTGGGCCTTGTATTCGGTGAACAATAGCATAAGAAAAGAGTAGCGAATATACAGCGATTTAATCACGATGTAGGTCAAGAGTTACTGTTATTGGTAGAACTGGTATAAGGTCAATTCGAAACATTAGATTTGAACAATGCTCTTCTCTTATCGGTCAAAGAATATGCAACGATTTGTCTATCGCCCGGTTTACACTCCTCCCCCGATCTTTTGAACAGGAGTAGAAATTTATCCCTTGATTCCTGTTAAGAATTAGGTTTCTGGTTCCTTCTAAAGTCTACTTCAACTTGGTACTTCTAACGTCACTGGTTAAACTCTAAATTTTGATTGACTATTTATTTTTTTTATTCTCAATAGGAGTAGATAGGTTCCCCTATCGTCCGGTTCACACTCCTCCCCAGTTTCTTGAATAGGAGTAGATGTTTATATATTTGTTCCCTGCTCAGGATTGGGTTTCTAAATATATATCAACAAACAGTATTTAGAAAAATATGCCAAACTCAAAAGTTTTTGTGCCGTGTTTCAAACGTGTCACAAAAAACCTTTCAGCTTATCATATATATATATATTCTGAAAAATATGATAAACTGAAAGATTATTTGTGACACGTTTGAAAAAACACGTCACAAAAACCTTTCCAGTTTGTCATATATATATATATATATATATATATATATATAGTCATCCACAGGCAGACTGATTCGCTGTATATTTATATTTCATCAGTGTGGTACACATCCGATTGCTTCAAGCCGGGATCGAAACCCGATGAATTCTGCATCAGTCAGAGATTTTACCCCCAATGCTCTCGTCGCACGGCAGCGAGTAAGGGAAATTTTAACGTTTTTACTATACGGAAGACACAGTGGCTAGGAGAGCTCGATTCTAGTAGAAGAGCATTGCATTATATATATATATATATATTACTTTAAAAAAATGACATGTCCATTCGGGACATATACGATCAGGACTCTCCACGGATTGTTTATCTTTATTATTTGTGGGTCTGTCTATATTTCTGAGATGAGGTATTATGCACAGTATTTACATTATGCGGACCATTGTCCTCATCTTTGTCGCCCTGAAGAAGGCCGGAGCGTACAACGGCCGAAACGTTGTGACAAATATGGCGACAAAGATGAGGACAATGGTCCGCATAATGTAAATACTTTATTATTTGTGAATTACAGAAATAGAAATCATTATGAAGGAGGGAGAAAAATAGAAGAGTAACCAGGAAGACAGTAGATAAAGAGTGACATTGCATTCAATTTTTGATGATCAAATTTGGCCGGATAGCAAGGAACTGACGTCGAGATTCCATGTCAAGACCAATTTCATTACAGATTCTTCTTTGAATTTTGACGAGAAGTGAGATATATCGTGGAACTCCCTTCCAGCTACATGCTTTCCAGCCAACTTTAATCTACAAAAATTTAAATGCAATCTCAATCGCTATCTACTGTTCATCTGATAAATCTTTCCTCTTCCCGCTCATTTTTTCTGTTCCTAATTTTACACACCGTTTGCGTTTTAGTGGATTTACTGCCTCGTACGAGGTGATACCGATTAAAAAATATAAAATATAGTAGGAGTACTAGACCAGCTATTGTAGGAATATTCAATGTGTGGATTTATAAAAGTGCAAGATGGAGTCTGACGATGAAAATTGGGAACCATTTTTTCTAGTAGCAGGCATAGTAACTGATTCAATATAATTACTCCACTTCATGTCAGCGGAAAACGAGAATCGAAGAAGGCGCTAAGAGTTTCTCTTCTAGATGATAGCATCAGCCATGTTGATGGCAGGCAAAAAAGAACACACACACACACACACACACATATATATATATATATATATATGTATGCATGTATATATGTGTGTGTGTATTCAGACAGGTTTCATTAAATAATTTAGACACTTTTTCCTCTCGTCTTTTAACAACCGCAAAAAAAAGCTTATTCGCGAATATGAAAGGATCCTATCGAAAATAAGTAAACATAACGTATCTAAATTATTTAGCAAAACATGTCTAAATGAAGACATGCTGCCGAAATACACGCATATCTATCTATCTACACACACACACACACACATATATATATATATATATATACAGGAATATAGTTTTAAAGTGTGTTATATTTAGGGGATAAAGTTCTCAATATCAGAGAGAGAGAGAGCATATGTAAATATAAATATAAAAGTGAACATTGAAGTTAACACTCAGAGGCGATAGGCTGTTTCATGCTGGACGCAATCGTCAGGCCACCTGCGCCCAGACTATTGTGTATATTTAGGCAGCATATTTTCATTCAAACAGGTTTGGTTAAATAATTTAGACATATCATGTCGATTAGTTTTCGTTGTGATCCTTTCAAGTTCGCGGATTATATTTTTTGAAAATACCAACATTTTCTTTCAAATAGTTTTTATTTTTCCAAGTACTTTCAATCTCATCTGAGACCATCTTCAGCAGGTTAAGTTGTCTGTGAGCATGTATATGTGTTTCTGCGAATTTAAAACATTACAACTGTTCGTTTTTTTTTTTTTTGTTTTTTTTTTACTCCTGCATCGTTCTAGATTTCAAAGTTCAAAGTTCACACGTTCTTTTGTTTTTTTTTATCCAGGATAAAGGAAGTAACTTTTTTGTTTTTGATCATACATATATTTTACTTACTCAATTTTCTAAGTATACCAAAAAGTTAATCCGCGAATTTGTAAGGATCACAACAAAAACTAATCGACATGATATGTCTAAATTATTTAAACAACCCTTTATATATATATATATATATATATATATATATATATTGATAATAAGAAGACGGATATGCCTAAATTATTTAACCAAACCTGTTTCAATATATATATATATATATATATATATATATATATATATATATATATATGAAGAAATATAGTCTTAAGATGTGTTATATTTATGGGATAACGTGCTCAATATCAGGGACAGAGCGTGTGTAATTATAAAAGTGAACATAGAAGTCAACACTTAGAGGCGACAGTCTGTTTCATGCTAGACGCAAGAAACAGACTGTCGCCTCTAAGTGTTGACTTCTATGTTCACTTTTATATATATATATATATATATATATATATATATATATATATATATATATATATATATTTTATATAAGCATGTTTGGTTAAATAATTTAGACTTATTATGTCTATTTATTTTAGTTTTAATCCTTTCAAGTCCACGAATTAATTTCTTGGTGGCTGAGGAAAATTGATTAAGAAATATTCCAAAATCTTCTTTCAAATAATTTTTATTTTCCCAAGTACTTTCGACCTCATCTGAGACCATCTTTAAGGGGTTAAGATATATTTCACTGTTCGTTTGCAGCTTCACAAAATATAAAAATATACTAAATTAAAATATTATATTAAAAAATATTATATAGAAATATTATAATTAATTTTTTTAATTAAAAAATACAAAAGTTACCTTTCTTGCATGACTAGAAAAAAGAAAGAAAAATTTCGAATCTGAGAAGCTTTATCTTTAAAAAGATAGACGCTTCTGTCCAAGCTTTTTCTTTCTGGTTAATGTAAATTACCTTTATAGTAAGGGATTTAAAAAAAAAAAATTTCCATGTCGACAATATAGTTAAATTCACAGATCAATTCTGCGGACAAGACAGTTCGGTATAAAACGACAATTGGAAAAAAATCTTATTTTATACCAATGTGTCTTGTCCACAGAATTGATCTGGAAATTTAACTATATTGTCGACATGGAAAAAAAATAATAAAATATCCCTTGCTATAAAGGTAATTTACATTAAGCAGAAAAAAAAAGCTTAGACAGAAACGTTTATCTTTTTAAATTTGGATTTTTTAATGTAACTATAACAACAAAAACATTTCGATTTCATTTTTGCCTTGAAAAAGTCGGAAGACGAAACGCGTCGACAAAATCTAAGATTTTTTTCCAATTGTCATTTTATACCATATATATATATATATATATATATATATATATATATATATATATAGGGCACGAAAATTGATCTCTTCCCATTGACAATGAAATATTTCGATATTATGATAATAGGAAGACTTTCCCGACACCAGTGATTAAATATCTTGTGGGCAAATAGGAAATATCAGATTGCTAATATTGTATTCTGTTTCGTCTAAATTACATTTTGTTTCTTACTTACATGCGAGAAGGAAATTAATCATCTAGAGAAAAATCCTACGGTACTCATGCAGAAAAATATAAGAAGTTAAATCACAAATTTACATACATATCAAATTTTTATAGTACTAATTGTGTCAGCTTTCTTGAGATGTTTTACTTTCAGTGATTTAATATCAAGAAAACTTTATTGCATTTTACAATAGAGTTAATTTAATAGATACAAATTCGAAATTTACTCATGCCGAATAAATAACCAGTACGAAATTATTTAAAAATTAAATTTTGACAGTACGTGTTTTGTCAGTTTTGTTTAGCTATCTTACTTTCAATGATTTAATATCAAGAATTCTTTATTGCTGCTCCAAATCTCTTAGTCATGAGGAGATGATGAAGCATTCACTGCTATAGAGAAAGACTGGTACTACATAACAGTTCAGTACTCTTTTTTTTTCTTTTTTTTTTTTTTTCTTTTTAAAGATATTTTTCCGTTTCTTAATACTTTGCTCAGATTCTGGAAGGCATCTTTCGCTATCCCATTTCGCCTTCGGATACTCCTGTCGCACTTTCCATTCTCTGTTAATACATTTCTCATATGTTTAAATTATTGAACCTGTTTGATTTTGGTAGCCCCAATTTGTGATTTGCATGTTGAGCTCTTTCTCTTGCAAACAACCATGCATTCAGTCTTCTTACATGTAAAAAAAAATATGAGTCAAACCGAAGGTGTGTGCCCCCCACATAGTGTGTGACCCTCGAGGGTGTGTGGCCCTAAGCTAGTGTTTCTCCATCTTTTTAAGCAACTGCACACCTCAGAGCCGAGTTCGAATTCCAGTCGAATCCATTGCATTCACTTACGTACTAAAACCCTTGGGAAAGGTATGAATCCTTTTCTTCTCCCCACGCCCAGCTATAAATAGCAGGACAGACCAGGTTCTATAGCCTTGGATGGTAACTGGTCTACAACAGAAAGTGCTGTGTTAATACCCTTGGGAAAGGTATGAATCCTCTTTTTCTCCACCCAGCTATGGGTAAGTAGCAGGACAGACCGGATTCTATAGTCTTGGATGGCAACTGGTCTACCGCCGAAAGAAATGGCAATCTACTGCGGGGAAAAAATCTGCCACTTCAGTCATGCATCGAGAGATACATGATCGCTTAAGCGTGTATCACTCATGGTACATAACTGACTGATGGAGGCACGGTGGAGTAATGGATAGCGTCTCGGATTGAGAAATCGGAGAGCCGAGTTCGAATTCCCGTCGAATCCATTACGTTCATTTACGTGCTAATACCCTTCTTCTCCACCCAGCTATGGGTAAATAGCAGGACAGACCGGGTCTTGGATGGCAACTGGTCTACCGCAGAAACAAATGGCAACCTACTGCGGGAAAAAATCTGCCACATCAGATACATGACCCATTAAGCGTGCATCACTCATGGCACATAACTGACTGATGGAAGCACGGTCTCGGATTGAGAAATCGGAGAGCCGAGTTCGAATTTAAGTCGAATCCATTACGTTTATTTATGTGCTAATACCCTTCTCCTAAATAGCAGGACAGCCGGTCTTGGATGGCAACTGGTCCACCACAGAAAGAAATGCCAATCTACGGGGGGAAAATAAATCTGCCTCGCCAGTCATGTATCAAAAAGATACATGGTCGCCTAAGAGCAAATGAAAATATCACGGCACGCTTTTCAACATTTTTAAAGGGTATACATATGTCATGTAATAAAATCATGGAACGTCGGCTAGAAACATCACGGAGGTTGTGTACATTCAGACTATTTGTCATAGATTAAAAAACATACACACAAATATGATCTTACTTTCAATGTTTCTATACAACTATTTGTGCAGCTTATTTGGCGGGAAAACCCGTGCTTCGTGTTTTTTCGCGATTTGTTCAATGTTTGGTCGAATGTGCGATAATTCTTCAGTTGAGCGTATTTTTTCTCGCCTTTATTTTTTACTAGCAGGAGAACCCGGCTTTTCCCGTGGATGTAACAGTAAGAGATAGATCAAGTATCGACCATCATAAAGACTGAAAAATAAAACTGACAAAGATTATTGTTTAAAGTTGACGGACACGCATGTCTTAATTAGTTTTTTTGATTTTTTTGTTTTTTTTTTACGAATTGGTCAAACCCAAACTCAAACAAAAACATTGTTTTCAATCGCTATGAGTCTATCGATTGAATAGAAACAATTGTCTTGTAAATGGAATTTTTAAAGCATTCTGAATGTAAAAAAGTGTGCAAGACAATAAGAAACACTACCTGCCAAAAAAAAGTGATGTTTTGTTGAAATCGGTTAAAAAATGTAGGAAATCCGATCCCATATATAAACGAACAGACACACACACACACACACACACACACACACACACACACACACACAACCTGGGTTTTATAATAAGTATAACTCGATATGAGTTGTCCCCCTTTCATTCCGGCGACAGAATCGTGTTTTATCGTGTTTTCAAATTGATTTCATGCAAAAAACAATTGTGCTTTTCCAATTTTTGGCGCTGTCAGAACCACTGCAATGTAATTTTACGCAGTCCTGTGAAGTTTTGTTGAAATCGGTTGAAAAATGTAGGAAATCCGATCCAATATATAAACGTACAGACACACACATACACACACACAATCTGCGTTTTTATAATAAGTAAGATGCTATTTAGGGTTGAGAAGCCTTATTCACATAAATAAGAACTAGAAAATTGCAGTAAAACTGATAAAGCCTTTTTAGGTAGCTTCTTCTGTATTGAAATACAAAATGTATCAATGGGTAACATCGGATGCTTTAGATTGAGTCCTCGATCGCTAGAAACGGTGAGCAATTAATCTTCTTCCGGGACGTCGAGATAAAATAAAATACTTAAATATTCTTCTCTCGCTGGTAGATTTTTTTTTACTCCTGTGGCAGTGGAGACTTCAGGGGTTATTGGCCATCGTTCCTCCGGAGGATTGGCGCGATTGCGTCTCGATTAAGGGACGAGCCTCGCGAAACGGGGTGGCTGTTACAGCGTATCTCACAGGCCATGGTTCGAGGTAATGCTTTCTCCATCATTACGGCTGGCAGAGGATAGCAAAAAATTGTTTATAGCTACTTTGTTCAAACTTGTGTTTTCAATAAATATGATTCGCATAATTAATACTAATTCATTTATTCAAATACTAACGATGTACCATTACTACTCGCGCACACACACATATATATATATATATATATATATATATATATATATATATATATATATATATATATATATATATATATATATATATATATATATATATATATATATATATATATATATATATATATATATATATATATATATATATATATATATATAAAAAGAATAAAATGGCGGTTCCGTATAGGATGCAGGTTCGAATCCTGTCAAAGAACGAATATTTTCTATGAAAATTTCTCGGACATTCAGCCGGTAAATGTTATTTAATACTGTTTATTATAAACAGAGCATTTACTTAAATACTTGTATCTATAAAAAGAACGTTAAACATAAATGTCTTTAATAAATAAAAAAATATATATAAAATATATATATATGTATGCCGTGAGTAACAATATTTCGTGACACTTAACTCGGTACGTTAGTTTAGAATCACTGCTCTATGGTATATAGATTATTTTGCTTATTGGTAAGTCCGGCACTGGGTTTCCCTTCTCCATGGTTAGATATTCAAAATTTCCTACTCTTACACCAAGGCTAGAGACACCAGTTTACACCGCCATTTAACTGGTAGCTAGCGAGAGAAGAGACGAATCCAGTCTCTTCGTAAGGGTATTTGTTCGAAAGCACATCATTGAAGAATGCGTACAAAGTACACCTACAGACGCAAACACACACTAATTCCGAGCAAGTTCTATTCACGTGAGATGGTCAGTCGCAGGACGAATGTTGACTTCTTTTCAGTCTAGCTGGGACTTGGCGCTTTCTCGTCTGAATTCTCCTCCTCTATCTCGGTCATTTAACGCCGCAGGTGTCCGACCTCCGAACTCTAGACCTGTCATCACCTCTCTCCACTTTATAATGAAAGTTCCCTTGACGTACTAACCCATATTCTAATGATGCCGTCAAAGCGCTGGCTACAAAAAGAACAGCAACAAACCCGGTCGGACTCGTCTTGAATCCCAAGCAAACGAGGCGGTTCGTATATTAAAAGTTTGAAACTTTAAGATACACTCCACACTTTATTTGAACGTACCCAGTTTACTAAATTACCATGACGGCAAAACAATGCATGTCAGGAAAAATTAGGCTTACGGCCATATCACGTTGAAACATCGATTCTCGTACGATCAACAAAGTTAAGCAACGTCGAGCCTAGTCAGTAGCTCGATGGGGGACCGCTTATGGGTGACAGGTACTGTCAGCTTGAGGGTGTGCGTGCAATGGCTTACGGCCATGTCACGTTGAAGCATCGATTCTTGTACGATCACCGATGTTAAGCAACGTCGAGCCTGGTCTGTACCTAGTGGGTGACCGGTTAAGAATAACAAATACTGTCAGCTTGGGTGTGTGCGTGCTGTGCCTTACAGTCATGTCACGTTGAAACATCGATTCTCGTACGATCAACGAAGTTAAGCAATGTCGAGCCTGGTCAGTATCTAAATGGGTGACCGGTTAAGTATAACAAGTACTGTCAGCTCGGCGTTGTATGGCTTACGGCCATATCACGTTGAAACGCCGCTTCACCAAAGTTAAGCAACGTCGAACCGGGTCAGTACCTAAATTGGTAACTACTAGGGACTACCAAGTGCTGTAAGCTTGGATGTACGGCTGATGTAATGGATAACGGCTAGGAATGAGAATTAAAGTAGAAATTAAAGGAAATGATTAAATTACGCCGGAACTCGTATTTGATACAATTCTGCCTCTGTGTATTTGACTACAGTAGAATGTCTTTCATTAGAGATTTCGGGGTTAGAAAGAGCGGAAGGTTTCACATAAGAATGTCCGTTCTCTAATGCTTGTATAAGTTCATAGGCCAAAGTATGTTGTCGAAAGTTCATAGGAGGGAGTATGTTAATCAAAATCATGTGCTGCTTTATATATATATATATATATATATATATATATATATATATATATGTATATACACAGGGTGGTCTGAAATTCTCGTCACCCCTACTTAAAAGTAATGAGAACAATAGAAGAACAAGTAATACAGAACATATGTACTGGATTCAGTTTATTCACTTTAATTGACGCTGTCACACATTGAAAAGGTCTGTATGAACATCATTTTCGTGTCAGCCATTTGAAATAGAAAATTATATTATGTATGGGGTGACAAGACTTTCGGGCCAACTATATAGGGGGAAAATGTACGACAAAGTATAAAAATTTATTCGTGTGGCGCGTTTCGCATTTTAGGACTTCATTGTTACATTGGAGCGACTACATCATTACCTCTCCCCCCTCACTCTCACACACACATATATTGAGCACTGTCTTGGTAAAATACATCTTTTCTTTTTCTTTTCTTTTTCTTTTCCGCGTGTGGTTCACTATATATATATATATATATATATATATATCTTACTTATTATAAAACGCAGATTGTGTGTGTGTGTGTACGTTTATATATTGGATCGGATTTCCTACATTTTTCAACCGATTTCAACAAAACTTCACAGGACTGCGTAAAATTACCTTGCGGTGGTTCTGACAGCGCCCAAAATTGGAAAAGCACAATTGCTTTTTGCATGAAATCAATTTGAAAACACGATAAAACATGATTCTGTCGCCAGAATGAAAGGGGGACAACTCATATCGAGTTATACTTATTATAAAACCCAGGTTGTTTGTGTGTGTGTTCGTTTATATATGGGATCGGATTTCCTACATTTTTCAACCGATTTCAACAAAACATCACTTTTTTTTGGCAGATAGTGTTTCTTATTGTCTTGCACACTTTTTTCTTTATTTTTACATTCAGAATGCTTTAAAAATTCTATTTACAAGACAATTGTTTATAATAAAATTCTATTCAATCGGTAGACTCATAAAGATTGAAAACAATTTTTTTGTTTGAGTTTGGGTTTGACCAATTCGTAAAAAATACCCCAAAAAAACAAAAAACAAAACTAATTAAGACATTCATGTCCGTCAACCTTAAACAATAATCTTTGTCAATTTTATTTTTCAGTCTTTATGATGGTCGATACTTGATCTATCTCTTACTTTTACATCCCCGGGCAACGCCGGGCTCTCCTGCTAGTATATATATATATATATATATATATATATATATATATATATATAAAAAGACGGGAGAGTTCATATAACATAAAATAGGGAATTATTTTTCACTCACCCTGGTTAGGGTCACAGCTATGAGCAAATAGTTGACCTCCTACCAAAATTGGGTTCAAAACACTATGAAAGTGTAAAAATAGGTTTTAATACCAGCAATACTTTTTTTTGTAAAAAATTATTACCAGCAATACATTTAAAAAAAATTACCAGCAATAAATTTTTTGAAGAAAAAATATTACCAGCAATACATTTTTGGAAAAAAAATATTACCAGCAATAGATTTTTGAAAAAATTATTGCCAGCAATAAAAATCTTGTCGGCATTAAATAACCCATTGAGGTTGATATGCCATAAAACAAATCAAATCCAACCGAAATGCTGCCTCAGGTATGAAGTTTGGCTTGGAACCGCCTCTCCTCTGGGTTGGCCAACGGAATATGATACGTAAGATATTTTGAATACAATTGTTTTTTTTTTTTTTTCATGTGTAATGTAAATGATTACAGATGTGTTTCTCATTCATCTAAATACATTTAAGGTTAAATGAGCTAAATGCATTTGCATTCATAATTTAACCGTATAGAAAATAAACGAAGCAAGGAGCGTCGACTGAGTAAGTTAATTTCTTTACGAAACGAATTCTATTCAGTTGTATCGATGTTCTGCGCGAAGTTAACTAACAACGTATTGACGTAATTAAAATGTAGAATTAATCATAATTATGTTTGAAAATAGTAATTTTGCATTTTTTTTTTTTACATTTTGATCTTCTTTATTTGCTAAATTTGAACTTACAATGTGTATCCCTATTCAGGTCGGTAAAAGGGCCTCGTGCGCCCCGCCCCCGAATCTATGATACAGGAGCCCGACTCTGCTACAAGTAAATTTCCATAAGGTAGTATTCATATAAAATACAAATTTTTACTGTCACCTAATTATGTACAATAATGGATCCTATGCAATATAGATGAACAATTCAACAATGAACAATTCAACTAGAAAATTAGGAAATAATTACAATGTATCTAAATATAAATTAGAGACATGTCATAATAGATCATTCCATCTTAAATAAATCAACAATATTTTGCGGTAATTTTGAACGTCAACTTGAGATTTTTCTTGTTAAAATGTTGGATAATTTTAACACATACAACATTAGGAATAAAAATTAGTGAATTTTATATGAGCAAAAAAAAAAAAAAAAAAAAAAAAAATCACGGATTTGGACGAGAAAAAAAAACACACACCAGATTGATTTCAAAATCGGCGAAAATTTTTCATCCTCTAATCATCTGTTGTGCTTAGCTTAACTTGTAAGGTATATAAATGTAGGTATAAAGAAGCAAATGTTGATAAGATAGAGAGTATCACAAAGCACTACCCGATCTGGCTTGACCATTGGTTGGAGGGGGGGTTCGGTGGTAGTACGCGCCGGGCGCGTTTTTTTTTTTTTTTATAATGACATGACAGCAAGAAAAGATACTCTTACTTTTCAATCTATAATATTTATTTTTCAACAATGTTTTTTTCTTTCCTCAAGCCATCCTGGCTTTGTTTCCATTAAAAAAAAATAATCTTCTATCGTCAAAACTCAAAATCCTAACTTTTTTCCATTCAATACGAAGAACAGTCCTTATTGGAGGCATTTTGTATGCAAACATAGATTTCCTTAAGTGGCGTCTCTTCCTGAGTTAAAAATTATATAACAACGGGATATTTCGATTTCTGACTCTTGAAGATCGTTCTACGGGTACGACATTTTATTATGGCCATTAAAACAGACATATTTCGTGGAAGTAGGAGAATGAATGAGAATGAAGAAAGAAAAAGCGTAATTACCGTGAATGTTATTTCGAAATATATTATTATCATCAGCATCAGATCGACTGCATTCAGGATCATTTCCAACATGGCCCAGTGGATAAAAGTGTTGGTTGAAGTAATCCAGTGACTTGACCCAAAGGGTTGTTAGTTCAATACCTTGCCACAGCAGAGGTGAACATAAAACTTGGAGAGTTGAGTTACTAAAGGGAAAACTGAAACTGAGATATGAACATGGAACATTCTGCCTCGGCGGACGAAATAAATCGTTTGGTTCGAAATTCAGTGTATATTACCTGAAGAAGGCCGGAGTGTACAGCGACCGAAACGCCGTGGAAATAACAATAAATATGAGGACAACAGATCGAACAGTGGAGTTACAATACCTCATCTCAGAAATATAGACAGAATTTCTATATATACTTTCATTATTTGCCAGTGTATATACGTATAATCATTAAAACAATTGAGAGTTTTGATACATTTTAGTAAATCTTACCAGTGAAATCACCCAGTATATATATATTATATATATATATATATATAAATTTTCGTCATTAGATGTCATTTGGGGTGTTTAGTTTTAGCTAAGCTCATTAAGTCCATATCTATCTATCTAATGTTCGTAATCTATCTATATTTCTATTAGGTTGGTTCAAAAATAATGTCGTTTTCTCACATATGTTACTATGTGACAAAACGACATTATTTTTGCACCAACCTAATATATATTTACACTATTTACATTGTTACTGCTATCTATCTATCTATCTATCTATCTAAAGTATCCAACCAATTTGAATAGCTCAAGAAATTTTTGGACGGCCTTTATGAAACTTGGCTAACAATTAGAGAGGACCTTATTGCTTATGCATGTACAGATACTGTTTCATGATGTTACTATACTAGGCAATCAGACGCCATTTTCATCATGGCGGTGTACCTGTCCACTGATTAAGATTTGTTAAGTTTTTTTAAAGCTGTTTTTTTTTATTTTAATGTAAAAAATAACTTCGAGTTTTGGATCCCTGTAACTTCTGCCTTACTCCCAAATATAAAATCGCCGTCGAAACAATGGAAACGAAATTAAGGAGAAAGTGACAGTTAATAGAGATCCCTAAGTCTGTATATGTATACAGGTTATCAGAATGAGAGAAATTGTTTTCATACTTTCTTTCATTTTAGATACTCAAATGTTTTTTTTTTATTTTTTTTCAATTTTAAATTTTTTAAAAATATTTTAGAACTTTTTGTAATTTTTTTTAAAAATATTTTAAATTTTAGAAATATTTAAATTTCTTTAAATATTCCTAAAATTCAAATTTTTAGAAATATTTTTTTAATTTTTAAACATTTCAAATTTTATTTTATATTGTTGGAAGAAATGTAAATAAAAAAATCATACACTTTCTTAAAGCAAATGCACTCCTACGAATAAAATACTAAGCTTTTATTCACTGTCACCCAGCAGATGGTGTGCACATTAATTATTTGGTTTAATGCAATCGTATAACAGCGTATAGGTAACAATAATTGAATCAAATTGAGGGACATTTTATTTCATAAAGAAATCTATGAATTGAAAATACGAGACAAAAAAAAAATCAATATAAACACAAAAGAATTATATAAAAATAGAACGAGAAGAGGAGAGTAAATGTTTCAAATCAGTAAATTTTAGATTATTGCTCCTAATAGAAGTGGCAAATATCCATTCCTATGACGCATCCTATTCATATTCCTTGAAATATCGCTTGCTCATTATATCTATAGAGACTCACTCGTCGTTTCCGACGTATGAGCGTTCAAAAGCATGTTCCGCCCTTGATAATATACATGTTCATGCCTTTTGTTCATTTTCTTGAGATCGTCCGATATTGTTGACATAGTGCTACCCATCATCTAAGACTTTTTCAGACACTTTGACGTGGCTTTTGTTCGACTAGTGTTTACAGATATTTTATTGTGAATTTCTGATGGACGTCCTCTATCATTCAGATCTTCAAGACTCGTATCCCCTCTGGCCTACTTCAGAAACCAGCCCCGTACTCTTCGATCACAAGTGGATCCTTCACCACGTGCTCGGCTAATTTTAGCAGCAGTTTAAGAGACATTATGACCAATCTTGAAGTCTTGCAAAAAGTAAACGCGTCTCATGTGCAAGATGAAGGGCTTATAATGTTTTAAGTTAAATTCTAAAAGAGATTGATAAAAAGTTAACAAAGACACTTTAATAATTATTAGGTTGGTGCAAAAAATACGTCAAAAAACGATATTATTTTTGCACCAACCTAATAGTAACGAGTAATATATTTTTGAGCAGTGAGTATAATAATATATTAGAACATAAGGAAAAGGTTTATTATAAAATTAGACAGCCTAACTGTTGTGGTGTCTTCCCTTAAAGAGTTGGACTCTTCCCGCCTACTATAAGATTCGTTGGAGAGAAGGCCTTGGGACAACATTCCACCAGATTGGGAAACAGTCGACCAGATTGTTCGTAACTTTCTGCCTCGGCAGAGAGGAACCCGGACGAGGCTTTGCCGAAGGGCAAAGTTTCGTCCAGGGAGGTAGACAGTCTCTGAACCCGTTTATGCGGCTCCTAAGGGAATATATTTGGCCTAGCCTACGGGCTCGGAGAACCCACGGTAAACTCTGCTTTTTGCCACATACATACCTCGTTTGGGTTAAATATTAACATTCGACCAGATTGTTCAGCTGTCGAACTCTGCCTTGAGAAGAGAGGAACCCGGATGGGGCTTTGCCGAAGGGCAAAGTTTCGCCCGGGGTGGTGGATAGGCCCTGAACCTGTTTTTTTTTTTTTTTCGGTAAAAAGGGAATATTTTTGGCCGAGCCTACTGGCTCGGAGAACACACGGTAAACTCGGCCTTGTGCCGCATACATCCCTCGTGGGGGTGCTGTTAGATATATCGTATATCATTAACCGAATCAAATTGAAGGACATTTTATTTCATAAAGACATCTATGAATTGAAAATTTGATAATTGAATTCATTAACGTTCATATGAATAGAATATACGAGACAAAAAAAATTCAATATAAACACAAAACGATTATAAAAAAAATAGAACGAGAAAAGAAGGATAAATCTTTCAAATCAGTAGATTTTCGATCACTGCTCATAATAGAAGCAGCAAATGTCCTTGGTCTTTTCTCTCTTGAAACTGAACGTCTTAGACTTGTTTTAAGATAGGTATTTAGCATAGTAAATTCAGTTGATAACGTTGGTTTCGAGAAATATTTTACCAAAAGCCAGTATAAATTCACCAGAAGATCCCCCTCCCCATTAAAAATTCAACCGCTGCTCCATCGTTTCGATATATATGAAGGTAAAAATTATAGTTGATCAGAAAATTCACATAGGAAAGTCGTTAAATATTCAGTTAATCGGATATTATTTTTCGAACAACCTAATAACTAGAGCTATAATATTCAATAAAGGAAAATTCAAGTGACTTATCGTTTTATTGTTTTGTTGTTTGTTTTTCTAATTGACTTATTGAGTCGGCTAACCAGATAAGTCACTTTTCTTAATTTATTGAATATAACAGAACTTATGGAAATTCCGACGAAGACATCCCGTAGTCAATTAAGTTATCTCCACTCCTTGTAAAAAGCAGACGACAATTTGAAAGACTTGCTGTTCACATTTGCCTTTTTAAATACACATTTTTTTATACATAAGTAAATGTTATGTTTGCTAATTTTAAATTCTGGTGGAAATGGCACCGAATGTCTATATTTAACATTTCTTTCCGACTCACCGGGTTCTATTTAGCCGCTAGCTACAATCGACCGATATTTCACAAACAATAGAAAAGGGCGTTTTTAGAGTTAGACATGTCGCCCATAAGGTCTTGGAGTCGAAAAACATTCTCAACACCCAAGCGTAGACTCACATTAGGATTTTTTTTTTCAAATACTAATATATAATATGGCGTTGGGAAGGAGAAATGCCTGCCGGCATTTTTACTATATTTCTTTCTTGTCGGTGACTGCATTGAGAGAAGGCGTTACTCAAAGAAAAACAAACATGGCTGAAAGGTAAAAATATAGGCAAATAGTAATAATCATGAATATAATAGTCTTATTCTGTCAGTGACACTTGAACCAGTTCGTGAACATTGATAATTCCTTTCTCTTTGATTTTCATTATATTTCTGTAGTTTTGTGATGTCAACGAATACTCGTTGTTTCTTTCGAAATGTTCGTTTTAGTAGAGATTTTGTAATCGCAGATACAGCTATAGTACGCCGTTGAACAATACTGGTGTCAGACGCCTTCGAATATCAGTCGCACTAATAGTACTTGCTCGATAATACTCGCTCGAAAGGTAATCCGTATAATGAAACAGTATAGAGAATAGCGGTTCGTATAGTAATAGAGGATAGATTAGAAATGGTGATCTGAATATTAATAGAGGATAGATTAGAAATGGTGATCTTAATGTTAATAGAGGATAGAATAGAAATAGCGATCCGAATAGTATAGCGAATAGATTAGAAATAATGACCGTTAGTCGTCAGCTACTTCCTATATATATATGCGTTTCCTCTATGGTCACGTGGTCTACTTAATCCAATAATGGGATCACCTGTGTTTGCTCACTGGCGATCTATGTTCAAACTAAAGTGTCGGCAGCGACACTTTATTCCTATATAACACATTGTAAAGTTATTAGTAATTTAAAAAAAAATCATTTCACCTCATGCAAGGGGATGAAGCCACTAAGACGCAAGAGGTTGCTGAGAGTGAAAGAATGTGAGAAAAACATTATTTATGATTTTATTTAAATACATAAAGTCGAGGTACCAGAGAGGAAAGCAATATTTATATTGAATAATACAAAATGTGGCATAAAGCCAAAAAGGGAGATAAGGGAAGGCTGGTTTTCAGCCTGTCTTATCTTAAACTTAGCTCGCTACAATTACTGACTCAAACATACCACAGTATTCCTTATACCAAAACAACACATTCTTACTTACCATTCTTACTACAGTCACCATAATACCTCCAGGTCTCTATGAAGTCCTAACTAGTTTCCATATGTACAGATTGTGTATCATATTCGTTAGAACAATTTCCATGAAAATATTTATAGAAAAGGCACACTGAAACTACGTTACAGGAGTAGGAAAGGGACTGAAACCGAGGTGCCAGGTGAGACCAGTAATATTGCAATTTAATACAGCACTTTCAAATTATGCAGTTGTTCTGTTCTCTAAGAAAGGTTTTCATTAATTTCTGACCATTTAAAAATCCATACATTCTTGATTCTTTTAATTCATTTTTATATTAAATTGGTTATCAATGCATCAACATTTACGTATATAAGTATTTTATTTACGTATATAAGTATTTTATTTATGTATATAAGTATTTTATTGGTTTAATTCATAACTACTGATAAACTTCCATATTTTCAATGTGTTTATCTTGTAAAATCGCAAGCAGCATATAATAACCCTATTATTCCTGATCACTGACAATCCCTTCCTTCCTTCCTTCCTTCATTTCAATTGTAAAATCATTAGTTGTTGTTGTATTTGCTTAACTTCTATAGCTTATTTAATGCCGAAATCTATATTTTGTACGCAGTTTTTATTTTAGTTTTGGAGATAATAATGGTTTTAGTGATATAAGTTTTAATAATTAACCCATAGCTGGGGGATAATAGGTGGTTTCATACCTTTCCCAAATTCATATTTGTGCCTAAGTGAATGTAACGAACCCAGCTGGAATTTGAACTCGGTTCTCTGATTAACAATTCCACCCGCACATACAAGCCTACAGTCACCTGGTGACAAGCGGTCACCGATTTAAGCTGAACGGGATCGATGTTGCTTAACTTCGATGATCGTACGGAAAGCGGTGTTTCAACGTGATGTAGGCCTGATAGAAATAATTAGTTATACATCAGTCAGTTATGTGCCAAGCCTGATATACGAGTAAGCGATCATGTATCTTTCGATACATGACTGACGAGACAGATTTTTTTTTCCCGCAGTAGATTGCCATTTCTTTCTGCGGTAGACCAGTTGCCATCGAAGGCCATAGAACCCGGTCTGTCCTGGTATTTGCCCATAGCTGGGAGGGGGCGAAGAAGAGGATTCCCAAGTGGATGTAATGGATCCGACTGTAATTCGAACTCGGCTCTCCGATTTCTCAATCGCTATCCGCTATCTCCACCATGCCTCCTCTGCTTATAATAGCTCAGTAATGCTTGAATTAGTTCAATACCTTTGATAGCATCTTCTTGATTTTCATTGCAATTCTATAATAAAACCGTTAGCAATGCATTTACATATTATAGCCATATTCTATCAGCAACACGTGCATTAATTCCTGACCGCTAAAAATGTTCACCTTTTGATTATCAGTGCATTTTGATAGAGAAATCCTTAGTAATGCATTGAGATTTGCATCTAATCGTGTACTTCTGTTCGTGGCACATGGATTAATTCCTGACCACTGACAATCCCTTTCTTTATTTTAAAGACATTTCTATTGTAAAATCATTAGCAATGCATTTGCATAACACATATGGTATCCATAGTCTGTTAGTAAAGGTTGCTTTAATTCCTAACCCTTGACAATGCTTTTAGCTTATTTTCAATGCAGAATATTAGTCGCTTGTTTAATAAATTTCAATATAATTTTAGCCTTGGGTATGACGATAAACTACATCTGTGAAAGTGGAGATTTTGAGGAGCGTGGAACCACCTTTTAATTGCTGTTATTCCCAGGTTCACCATGATCGGGTGGTAGCACCTGTTAGGGTCCCGGCTATGGGCAAATAATGAACCCCAAAACGCTGAAAGTAAAAAAATACATTTTTAAAGTAAAAATACCAGCAATACATTTTATAGTAAAATGACCAGCAACAGCAATTTTAGTTGAAGGCATGCAATTGCATTCAAAATACTTCATTTCGTCATTAAATAGCCCATAGAGGTGTTGATATGCCGCTAAACAAAATCAACCAAACCAAACAATATAAATAAAGTACAAGGATAATAAATATTAAGAAAAGATTTATATCATTCCTCTATCTCAATGTTTATCAACATTTTTTTTTTTTTACTTCAGGGCGCAACTAAAACTCTGGGGGCACTTTAAATTTTAATAAGCAAAAATTTTAAAATAGGAAATTTTGTTTTACTATTCTTAAAGAAGATTAGTTTTCATTTAAAAGGGAATTATGAAGAATCTGCTATTTTTTTTTTTTTTTTATAGAGGTCGATAACCATTGATTTAAATTCCTCAAAGGAGGCAAAGGAGAAAGTATTATCCACTCCTTAAAGACCAAAGAATTTAATGAGCTAAATACAAGACATTTGGGGTACCCCTGAAGTTCTCAACATTTTTTTTTTTTACTTCAGGGCGCACTTTGCTGAATAACTAAAACTTTGGGCGGCACTTTAAATTTTAATAAGCAAAAATTTGACAATAGGAAATTTTGTTTTACTATTCTTAAAGAAGATTAGCAGTACAGTTTTCATTTAAAAGGGATTTATGAAGAATCTGCTAGTTTTATATATATATATTAGGTTGGTGCAAAAATAATGTCGTTTTTTGATGTATTTTTTAACGTCAAAAACCGACATTATTTTTGCACCAACCTAATATATATATATATATATATATATATATAGAGAGAGAGAGAGAGGGAGGTCGATAATGATTGATTTAAATTCCTTGAAGGAGGCAAAGGAGAAAATATTATCCACTCCTTTTAAAGACCAAGGAATTTAATGAACTAAATACGAGACATTTGGGGTACCCCAGAAATTCTAAACATTTTGTTTTTTTTTTTTACTTCAGGGCGCACTTTGCTGAATAGCTAAAACTCTGGGCAGCACTTTAAATTTTAATAAGCAAAAATTTGACAATAGGAAATTTTGTTTTACTATTCTTAAAGAAGATTAGCGGTACAGTTTTCATTTAAAAGGGATTTATGAAGAATCTGCTAATTTTTGTTTTCGTTTTTTTTTTTTTTTTATAGAGGTCGATAATGATTGATTTAAATTCCTCGAAGGAGGCAAAGGAGAAAGAATTATCCACTCCTTCTTAAAGACCAAGGAATTTAATGAAATAAATACTAGACGTTTGGGGTACCCCTGAAAGGTCAGTTACGGAACAGGGGGCAAAATTATCCAATACTGTACATGTCCAGTATATGGGACAGGTGGCAACCCTAGTTATTGAGTTTTTTGCAGTATAAAAATGTTTTCTGATCACACAAAAAGTAACAACTTCACAAAGAAGGGAGGAGATAAGGTGGAATTCCGAGGTCATTCAAACAATTACATTCTTGTACATAATTTAAAGAAACTTGCATTGCGACTTAGTGGCTAATCTATTTTCACCGCAAAAGATCTTCAGGCACCATGAGCCAGAATGCATGATTGCAAATAATGAAAACGATTAAACCTGGTGGGTTAGACGAGAAATCACCTAAATATAGCTCTGATTGTTTTAACCTCGGGATAAGGAAAATGAACAAAAGGTTTATTTATTCCATGAATTAGACATAGATAATTGAAATATTTAAGCCATGTGTATCAAAATGGCGAATGCTTCAATATGGAAATTTAATATAGGGAAATAGCTTTAGGATAAAAGGTTTTTTTTAAGATTAAAATAACAGTTTTCAGAAAAAAGAAACATTAATGGACTTAGAATAAAGTTTAGTCCGTTTTTGTTTTTTTAAAAATATTTTTCCTTAATATTTTCTTTTTTTCTTAATATTTTCTGTTTTTTTTTTTAATATTTCCAGTTTTTAGTTAACATTTTCTTTTTTTCTTAATATTTTTGTTTTTTCTTAATATTTTTTTTCTTAATGTTTTTTGCTTTTTTTTCTTAAATTTTTTTTTTTATCTGAGCGGAGTTTCTCTCCACATACTAAAGAAGAATCCAAACCCATTAGATGTTGGTGAAAGGCGTCGTCTGTAGCTTTTACACTTTGTGTCGTCATCCCCGCATATCTATACCTATCTATATTCTCTCTCTCTCTCTCTATATATATATATATATATATATATATATATATATATATATATATATATATATATTGCCATGTTGGGGGCTGTGATTCCAAAGCAACCCAAGCGATCTTCGGATTGGTCTGCCTCACTGAGCTTTTCCAGGCTGCTACCATCATGAGTTACATCATCAATAAATATGAATAAGCTTGTTCCGGAAGCAGTCATACAAGTCCAAAGAAAGATACTGCTCCATTATGCTTCACAGATGAGCTTGTGTATTTTGGCTCATAAACAGATCCATTCTTTCTTCACACTTTGGCCTTTCCATCACTTTCCATCTTTGTTAGACATTAATCTCGGTCTCATCTGTTCATAAAATATTCTTCCAGAACTTTTGTCCCTCATTCTTGTATTTCCTTGCAAATTCCCGTCCTGTTTATGAGGATAAACTACATCCGCGTCCTGGGTAAGACGATAAACTACATCCAGCAGCAAGGCCTCTGATCAGAAGGAGCGTGGAACCACCTCTTAATTGCTGGTGTTCCCAGATCCACCTTGATCCGGGGTGGTAGCACCTGTTAAGGTCCCAGCTATGGGCAAATAGTTAACACCCAAAGTTGTGTAAAAATAGGTTTTAATACTAAAAATACTTTATAATTAAAAATTATCACCAGCAATAATTTTTGAAGGAAAAAAATATTATCAGCAATACTTTAAAAAAAATACCAGCAATACAAACAGTTATACATTCTTTGAAAAAAATATAACCAGCTATAGATTTCTTCAAGGAAAAATATTCCCGGAAATAGATTTTTGAAGAAAAACATCAGCAATAAAAATTTTGTCGGTATTAAATGACCCATTGATATGCCGTAAAACAAACCAAACCAATTCTTGCAAATTCTTATCTGGCCTTACAATTCTTACTGTTGATGAGTGGTTTACATCTTGTGGTGTGGCCTCTATATTTCTCCTCTCAAAGTCTTCTTCGAACGGTGGAATATGAAACATTCACCCCTGCACCCTGAAGATTATTTCTGATGTCAATGACTGGTGTTTGGGTTTTTTTTTCCCTCACAGCTCTCACAATATTTCTGTCATCAAATGCTATTGCTTTCCTTGGCCGACCTGTTTTATGTCTGTTGCTCAGTACACCAGTAATGTCTTTCTTTTTCAAGACATCCCAGATTGTTGTGTTGTCTTTTCCCAATGTTTGTTCAATGGCTCTGATAGACTTTCCTTCTTTTCTCAGCTTCAAAACGGTTTGTTCTTCTCCCACAGACAGCCATTTCATCTTCATGTTGGTTTATGCTTTTTAAGAAATACTGTCTTTACGGGTGAAGCCCGAGACTAAAACTAAGAATAGTCATTCAGAGCTATTCAGTGTTTAAACAATAAATCTAAAAGGAAACACCTCGGCAACAAGTAACACCTGTCAGTCACGTATTCCAATAGTTTTGCTCACTTTAAGAATGATTGGGTTCAAACAAAAGATGGTATGTCCTAAGTTGTTTAACACATCTAAATATAAATACCAGGAAATAAAAGCTGAAATTCTGAACTCTTGCCTTATATTCATCCTTTGATGTTAAACCCAAATATCTTTAAAACGTTCTAACAATACTTTTGGAGGGGACTATATATATATATATATATATATATATATATATATATATATATATATATATATATATAGTGTGTGTGTGTGTGTTTGTTTCATTGAAGACGAATGACAAGACACAACGATTAAGATTTTCATTATATTTTCCTAGCATTCATACCATGATTTCCCTTTGGAACATAGTGTGTGTAAGAACTGTCTATGCCTGAAAATTGATTGATTTGATTTCTACGGCTTATCAACCCTTTACAGGTTATTTAAAGCCAGAAAATATTTTTAGATTGTAAGAATTGGTGGGAGGAGATAATAATAGATTAATAATACAAGTCTTGGATAATCTTCTCAAAGATGAAGAAGAGACTTCAAGCAACAGAAATGTAGTTCTACAGAAGGATGTTGAGAATACCATGGACTGAACATGTGAGCAACGACGATGTTTTAGAGAAATGGAAACAAAAAGGACTCTTATACTTAACACCAGGAAGAGACAGTTGCGATTTATAGGGAAAATAATGAGGAAAGAGGGCTTAGAAAATCTGCTACTCACAGGACAGATAGAAGGCAAGAGGGACAGAAGAAAACAGCGCATAACGTACTCAGTGAGCTTGAGGAAATAGGAGGCGGAATAGGGCTTAGGATAAATAAAAGAAATACAAAATTTATTAAGAGCTACAAGGGACAGGAAGTTGTAGAGAGCCATAATCGCATACGTTTTGAGGGGATACAGCACATGAAGAAGAAGATACAAGCTGGGGGAGAAGAGTTAGATTCATACCTTTCCCAAGAGTATTTGCGCGTAAGTGAATATAACGAACCCAACGGGAATTTGAACTCGGCACACCGATTAACAATTCCATTACACCAACCGCACATCCAAATTTACAGCACCTCGTATTCTCAAGCGATGACGAGGCTTGACGTTGCTTAACTTCGTTGATCGTATGGAAACTGGTGTTTCAACCTGATGTGGTCATTAACGTATGCCCCCCGATGCATATGCATTCGTGCAAGTGATTTCTCTTGGGGGCATACGTTAATGGCCACATCACGTTGAAACACCAGTTTCCATATATATATATATATACATATATATATATATATATATATATATAATTATTTTTTTCAAAATATGACAAAAATAATTAGAATTATAATTTAGGCTCTACTTTTGTATTGAGCACTGTTTTTATAAAAATAAAAACAAAAATACTAAAGAACTTCGGATTATTTAACTAACGTTTTCTTTCATATTTTTCTATATATTTACACACACACACATATATATATATATATATATATATATATATATATATATATACATTGTAACCCGGATATAAGAGAGTTGTCCGGGACCGGAGAAGAAGTATCTTATATTCGGGTTTGGTCTATTTTGTTTAGGTAAGTATGGCTCTAATTTGGGACCAGATAAAATCTCTCTTATATCCGGGTTTCTCATATCCGGGTCTCTTATATCCGGGTTACTCTCTCTCTCTCTCTCTATATATATATATATATATATATAAAAGCTTAATCGCATTATCTTGTCAGTCGTCTTCAATGAAACCTGTATAAAAGAACGATTGCTGTCCAAATTCACAATTATATATATATATATATATATATATATATATATATATAGAGAGAGAGAGAGAGAGAGAGAGTGAGAGAACAGAAAGACAGACAAGGTAAACACAGATGAATGAAAAAACAGAAAGAGACAATATAATAAAAAACAAACAAATAAACAAACTTTCCCTGCTTATTTTACGAGGACTGATAACAAATATTGATAGACCGAATCAAACCTGGCGGCTAGAGGGATTGGCTAAAAGCCTACCTTGCCCCAAATTACTTGGGACATGTATCACTACAAGATCTGTCAATCAACCAATATAATTCCCTGCGAGGCAAGTAAAATGTTGGCTATGTCTTTCTGACCATCCCATATCATCAAAAGGTATTTTACGCCTCGCTTTTTGAAACAGCGATTTGATCTTTCTCTCCTTTTTAACTCTTAAATGTCGCGTTACATACAAGAAAACACGATGTCGATGCAGAAACAAAACAGACTTGAAATATATTTTCAGATTTGTCTTGTGTGCTATTCCGAAAATAAATATCAGGTTTGTCATCGCTTATAAAGCCGAGTAAAAAATAGCTGTAATATATTCAGAAGTTGAATATTCACGGTATCAATTATGATAAAACATTCTGACACAGCACTTTCTTCTTCTTCTTCTTCTTCTTCTTCTTCTTCTTCTTCTTCTTCATGTTCTGTCTCTTCAGGATGTAGGTGATCATGGCTCTCCACAATTTTCTGTAATTTGCAGCTCTTAATAAATTTTGTCTTTTCGTTGTCTCCTAAACCCTGTTCCGCCATCCATTTACTCAAACTCTTGCTTCTTCTTCATGTCCTCTCCCTTCAAGACGCAGGCGATCATGACTCTCCACAATTTCCCGCCTTTTGTAGCTCTTAATAAATTTTGTCTTTTTATTATTTCTCATGAACCTTGTTTCACCATCCATTTATCCAAACTCTTACTTCTTCTATGCCCTCTTTCTTCAAGACGCAGGAGATCATAGCCCTCCACAATTTCCTGTCTTCTGTTGCTTTTAATAAATTTTGTCTTTTTGTGATCACCCTACACCTTGTTCCGCCATCCATTTACTCAAGCTCGTTCTTCTCCCTCTTCTATATATCCTGTCCCTTCAGAATGTGGGTGATCATGGCTCTCCACAATTTCCTGTAAATTGTAACTCTTAATAAATTTTGTTTTTTCGTTGTCTTCTAAACCTTGTGCCGACATCCATTCATCCAAACTCTTGCTTCTTCTTCATGTCCTCTCCATTCACGACGCAGGCGATCATGGTTCTCCACAGCTTCCTGCCTTTTGTAGCTCTTAATAAATTCTGTCTTTTTGTTATTTCTCATGAACCTTGCTTTTCTATCCATTCACTCAAGTTAGTTCTTCTTGTATATGTCCTGTCCCTTCTAGACGTAGGCGATCATGGCTCTCCACAATTTCCTGTCTTTTGTTGTTCTTAATAAATGTTGGATTTTCATTATGTCGTCTAAACCGTGTTTCTTCATCCATTTACTCAAGTTCTCTAGGTAGGTGTGTGTTGTTTCCTTTGTCACTCTTGTCTTCAGTATGTCTTATGAGTATCGAATTTTCTAAACCCTCTTTTGTGCCGTAGATGTTTCAGCAGTCTCATCCTGATGTTATGTATATGTGTTCTTTTTGCTTTCATTTTCTCTAAAACTTAATTGCTCGTATGTTCGGTCCATGGCATTCTCAGCATCCTTCTGTAGAATCACATTTCTGTTGATTCAAGTCTCTCCTTCATCAATGACTGGCAAAAAATTAGCGCTAATTCACCTGTTTATCCAGCTTTTGTTTTTATTTTAAACCAATTAAATGTGAAAATTACCCACAAAAGTGTTAGGACGAAGTGGTAATTGTGTCTGGCTTGCATTCAAAACCATTCTGCTACATAACTCTCAACATATTGGCCTTGTGCCACATCTAAGTTAGGCTTAGAAAATCATTTAGGCACTTCGACGTGGTGTAATGGTTAGCCAAGCTTGCTTTGTTAAATCAGTTATGACCGAATAATAATTTAGATACTGACTGGATGCTCTATAATTTCGGCCTTGTGTCAAATCTAAGCTTCGATAAATAAAGGGACACTTCGTCGTGGTGTAATGTTTAGCAACCTTGTTTTTATAGATGAATTACAATTGAATAGTGGTTTCGATACTGACTGGATGCTCCATAATTTCGGCCTTGTGTCACATCTAAGCTTCGATAAATAAAGGGGCACTTCGACGTGGTGTAAAAGTTAGCAAGCTTGTCTCACTAGATCAGTTACAACAGAATAGCAAGTTCAATATTGGCTGGATGCTCCATTCTTTCGGCCTTGTACCACATCTAAGCTACGCTGAGAAAATCACGATAAGACTCAACATTCTGCACTCGACACTAGGAAAATAAAATTAAATAATAAAGAAATTTAGCCTGTAACACTGAGGAGAGCTTTGCGAGTAACAGGTAATGGAACAAACAAACAAAAGATAAAAATAAAAAAAGAAGTAAAAAAAAAAAAAAAAAAAAAAGACGATGTATATCGCGTATTCATTTACGTGACGAAGATTACGCTTTGCTTGTAGCCTCTTCACCAGGCACTTGTTCTCGATAAAATGTATTTAACAAGACAGAAAGAAATCTTGAGTAGGAAGGTTTATAAAAACACGTACACATTTCTTTTAGCTCCCCATTGGGTCAAGGTAGTTTTAAGTAATGCAAGACATTCTGAGATATTTGGTGCATACCGATCAGCTGGTATATATATATATGCTTTTGTAGACATTTTCTCTTTTACCTTTATTTATATAACCCACTGACAGTCACTTTTCAGTCCGTCACTCTAGTAAAATCATTAAAAATGCTTTCACATTATACATATAATAGCCTCTTCTCTCAGTAACGCTTGCATTAATTCTTGACCACTGACAATCCTTTTCTTCCTGATTTCCAGTGCATTTCAACTGTAAGCCATAAGCAATTCATTTACATTATATATAATAGCCTTATTGGGCACCTCGAGGTGTTGTAATGGTTAGAAAGCTTGTCTCGCTAGAACAATTACGACTGAGTAGCGAGCTTAATCCTCTCTGAGTGCCTCTTACTTTCGGCCTTGTGCCACATCTGAGCTACGTTTGGAAAATCACTATAATAGCCTTATTGTATCATTAACTCTTGACCATTGACAATCAATTTCTTCCTAATTTCCAATGCATTCCTACAATAAAATCATTAGCAATACATGTACGTTATACACGGTGTCCTTAAAGTTCGTGTGCACGTTAAAATATTTATAACTTTATTTATATTTGCGATAGAAATAATCTGTAAAAAATGTTATAATACAGTGTTTCAACAAGATGGAGCTCCTTCTCACTTTGCTCTGCGTGTTAGAGAGTTTCTAAATCAGGAATTTCCTAACAGATGGATCGGAAGGGGTGGACGATTTTATTGGCCTCCACGTTCGACAGATTTGACTCCATTAGATTTTTTATGGGGTCATGTGAAAACAATTGTGTATGCAACCAAACCTAGTTCAATAGAAGATTTATATTATTTTCAGCAGCCTTCTGTAGAACCACATCAATGTTGCCTCAAGATTTCTCTTGTCCAGCATTCACTGCCATATTGAAAGATTGATATTGAATAGCGGTTTACAATTTTCTTTGTTTCTAACGTAATATATGTTCCTTTGTTTAGCTTCTGGAAGGCATCTTACGCCTTGCAAATGAACCCTCAGAATTCAGTCACATCTTTCGCCATTTGTTAAATCACTTGACATATATTTACATATCTATAACTGATTGATTTTGATACCTATTCGTCTCTCGCATCCTCGGCTGTTCTTGCCGGCAACCATAGTTTCTGAGTTTTTAAAATTGATGGTTAGTCCTTTCTTCCCGCTTTTCTTTAATACATTGTCTAGAAGTTCTTGTAATTTTCTTTCTGTGTCTTTCATCAACACGATGTTATCTGCGTATCTTAATTTAAGTCTGTGTCTACCAATAATAAACCCTCCTGGGCATGACGATAAACTACATCCTGCGGCAAGACCTCTGATCGGGAGATTGTGAGGAGCGTGAAACCACCTCTTAATTGCTGTTGTTCTCAGGTTCACCCTCACCCAGGGTGGCCGGCCCTGTTGGGCCCCAACTATGGGCAAATAGTGAACCCCCAAACTGGGTTAAACATTATGAAAATATAAAAAATATTTTTATAGGAAACATATTAGTAGCAATATATATTACCGAACCTCTCCAAAAAATTAAATTTCAGCATTAAATGACCCATAAGGAGTTGATATGCCATTAACCAAACCAATAATAAATCATGGTAGGAATTCTGGTTCTCTTAAAATTACCTCGCTGTGTAGGTTAAATATATCCGGCGAGGAGACGTATCCTTGTCTTACGACCCTTTCTATTTTTGCGTATTTAATTCATTTTCTTTATCCCGATGCAGGCTGTTTGTTCCCAGTATATATTGCGATTTATTATAATGTACTAACAAATAAATCAGGTTTTAAGGACTGTCTTAAAATTTTTAGGATCGAGAATAGCGTTTGTGGGCCGTTCGCAACAGTGTTACTCTGAGATTTTCCTCATTATTTACCAAATCTTAGTTTAATACAATGTCACAAGCTGTCTACAAAACGAAATAGACGTATATTTTTGAACTCTTAGTAATAAATAATACTGAAATAACTCTATAAGAAAATAAGAAAAATTAAATTAAAAAAGAAACCCAACCTATTTTTTTAGTAATGGCCGAATTAATTTATGGCTCTTAACAATCACTTGCTTGTTGATTTTTAATGAACCCCAGCAGTAAAATGCCTGGCAATACAATTTCATTAGCCATACAATTAACTATTGTGAATGGTTGGTAGCAGTGAAAATAGGTAATTACATGTAAATGTACTTTGTTTAATCAGCAGCTTTGACTCAGTTTAACCGGGGCATTAATGAAGCACTAGTAATTCCAATAGGCAACAATCCCTCTCAAATACATGTTTCATTACAAATTACTTACAAAAGCCAGTCAGTCAGTTATGTGCCATGCGTGATACGCGCTTAGGCGATACATGACTGACAAGGCAGATTTTTTCCCGTAGTAAGTTGCCATTTCTTTCTGCGGTAGACCAGTTGCCATCCAAGGCTATAGAACTCGGTCTGTCCTGCTACTAACCCATAAGTGAGGATGGGGGAGAAGAAAAGAATTCTTACCTTTCCCAAGGGTATTAGCACGTAAGTATTCGACTGGAATTCGAACTCGGCTCTCCGATTCCTCAATCCGGGCCGCTATCCATTACTCCACCATGCCTTACAAAGGTACTTCTCTTAATTTTTTTATCGTAATTTTTTTTTTTTTTTTTTTTGTAAGCGAAGGAGAGATTTTTATTTGAACTTTTTCCTTTTGTGGGTAAGTGTAGGAATTATTCAAATGATTGTTGGTGCCAAGTGCTTCGGCTAATCTATTATCCATTTCCATGGAGTATGGTTGCTGCCATGATATTGCTATATAGGAATAAACTGTCGCTGCCGACACTTGAGTTCGCCAGTGAGCAAACACAGGCGACTCCATTATTGAATTAGTGACCATAGAGGAAACGCATCTATGTAGGAAGTAGCTGACGACTAACGATCGCTATTCTAGTCTATCCTCTATACTATTCGGATCGTTATTTCTAGTCTATTACTATCCGGATCGCTATTCTCTTCTCTACACTATTTCTCTATATGGATCACTATTCGGTGATTAATATTCGAATGAGTATTATCGAGCAAGTGGCATTAGTGCGGGTGTTATTCGAAGGCTTCTGACACCAGTATTGTTCCCAGTATATATATATATGTACACCAGTATTGTTCCCAGTATATAGTTGTATCTGCGATTACAAAGACTCTACTACAATGAACATTTTAAAGTGACGACGAGTATTCGTTGACATTATAAAAGTGTCAAACGAGTGTTCATTGACATCACAAAACACACACACGCATATAAACATATGTATTTTAATCATTTCATCCCAAACAAGACAACAAAGCCACTAAGACGCAGGGGAGGTACTGAGTGTCAAAGAATAAAAGAAAAAGAAAAAACATTATTAAAGAGCAAGAGCAATAACAGAACAAAAATTAAGAAAGTAGAAGATAACGATTAACATTGCATTTTAATTTTTGATGATCAAGCTTGACTGGAAAGCAAGAAACCGGAAAAGAGATCAACAAGCGACATAGACCTTGTGGTTACATTTAACTATTTCAGCTGTAAAAAAAAAATCTTTCTGTTAATCTAGTACTGAGCTTAAATTCACACATATATATATCACGAAATTTGACCGACTATTCTCCGTAGCCAAGCCTGTAAGGTGTGCCGGGCTAAACGATTGCTCCCTCTACCGGAGAGCAAAAATCTTTCTTTAATAAGATTTATCGAACATTCAGGCCGGTGGACAAAAATAAATAAATATACTATTTAATAAATAAACGGAGCATTTACTCAAATACAAGTATCCACCAAAAATAACGTTTAAAGTCATAAAAATATGTGTATGTATGCACTAGAAGTTAATGTATGCATGTATGTACAAGTCAATGTATGTATGTATGTGGCATACAAGAAGAAAATGAGAAACTACCGACACCGAGGTTCGAGCGTCACACTCTGGACTTATGAATATATGTTTTCCGCCAGGTGTATAAATAGCGGTATCAGGCTACTGACTGGAGTGATTATTGAGTGGAACTATCCAGTCGAATTAGTGTGAATTATTGTGTGTCGATGATTTTGATTTTGATTTTGATTTAGCATTTACCGGATGTTAAGCCGAGCCGTGCTACTAACAAGGTATTCACTGAAATGGTTATATTTGGTTGACTTTTACTTCTTTGTTCTTGTTAAGTATATATTTTCGGTTAAATACTGTTTTATCTTAACATTGAAATCTTTGACTTATACTTAATTATCAACGGCCACTGTACGTCACAAAAGTATATATGTATGTAAGTTAATGATAGACAGTGTCTATCGTAAACTTTAAACTTAACGAAAGATTTGCGGACATATGTTTATATGGACTTTTGTCCTTGTTTTGTTGTGAGGAATCCGTCCCCAAAGTTTGTAAAGATATTTTGATACACCCTTATATACTTTTATCGTAAAATGATTTCGAACGAATTTCTGTATAAGGCTTTAGTATTTACCATCACGCTTGGTAGTGGCATTCATCTTTTTTTAGGAGAATACATTTTCTCTTTCATAGCAATTTTTTCTTTTGAAATTACGAACCGATTACTTCTTTTATTTTTTATACCTAATTTTTTGGTCTATGAAGTTAGGAAATTATTACTTTTTTTTTTAAATCCCTAATTTTTTGGTTTATGAAATTAGGAGATTATTACTTTTTTTAATCCCTAATTTTTTTGTCTATAAAATTAGAAAATTATTACTTTTTTTAAAATCCCTAATTTTTTTGTCTATGACATTAGGAAATTATTACTTTTTTTTTAACTCCCTAATTTTTTGGTCTATGAAGTTAGGAAATTATTACTTTTTTTTTAAATCCCTAATTTTTTGGTTTATGAATTTAGGAGATTATTACTTTTTTTTTTAAATCCCTATTTTTTTGTCTATGAAATTAGGAAATTATTACTTTTTTTAATCCCTAATTTTTTTGTCTATGATATTAGGAAATTATTACTTTTTTTTAAAATCCCTAATTTTTTGGTCTATGAAATAAGGAAAATTATTACTTTTTTTTTAATCCCTAATTTTTTGTATTAATGAAATTAGGAAATTATTACTTTTTTTAATCCCTATTTTTTTGTCTATGAAGTTAGGAAATTATTACTTTTTTTTAAATAGCTATTTTTTTTTTTTTGTCGATGAATATGAACACCAAGTAAATTTACGAACTGGTTCTAAGAATTTACGAATTTTAGCAACCAATTCTCGTTGACCATTGCAAACTTCTTGATTCATTTAACTGACGTCAGTCTATGTGCAATCATTAAATTGGATCAAAGTTTTGATCGATTTCGAATGCATTTCTATTGTAAATAAATGTGCAACGCGTTTTTATAATTAAGTGATAAAAATAAATGAATATAGTAAAAATAATGCTTTTACGATTTGCTGTGTCATTCTGTCTGTAATCCTTAGAGTGAAACAAAGTTTTGTTTAATTAATCTTATCTTCTAGTTCATCTTATATACAGAGAAACTCATGCAGACAACAGGGAGAAATATATACAGAATTTTTAGAGACAGTAAGAAAGAGAATAATGGACTGAAGATAGAAGCGAAAGGGAAGAAGAAAAGAACAGAGGGAAAGAACAGAGAGAATAAAAGAGAAAGACAAAGAGAGAAAGAGAAAAAGAGAGAAAGCATAGAGAGAAAGAAGAAAAGAGAGAAAGAAGAAAAGAATAAAAAAAGTAAAAAAAAAGAGTACAAAAGGATTGAAGAGTGATGGGGAAGAATATCAATTTGAACAGCGAAATGCATTCTGGGGAAATAATAAAAGAGAGAGAGAGAGAGAGAGAGAGAGAGAGAGAGAGAGAGAGAGAGAGAAGAAAACAGAAGAAGAAAAAGAAAGGTGCGAAAGAAGAAAAGAGAAATTTGAAAAGGTAAAAGAAGAAAAAAAGAGAAAGAATAAAAAGAGAAAATGGTTTAAAGATGTGAAAGATTACCAGTTTGAGCAGAGAAGTGCATTCTGGGAAAAGAATAAAAAAGAACGAGAGAGAAGGACAGAGAGAAGAAGGAAAAACCAAAAGAAGAAAAGAGAGAATAATGGATTAAAGACAGATGGGATAGAATATCTTAGCATTCTGAGAGCGAAAGTAGAAATAGAGAGAAAAAAAAGAAAAGAGAGAAAGAATAAAAAAGTGATTAGTGGATTGGAGATAGATGCGACAGTATATCCGTTTGAGCAAAGAAAATGCATTCTGGGAAAAGAATGAAAGAAATAGAGCAGAGAAGAAATAATTTTAATTCATTTCTATAAGTAATTCGCAATGCAATTTTTTTTATTGTTAAAATAAAAGCCCTGGCCTGTTATTGGCTTCAGTCACTCTCCCACCGCCGTGACGTAGTTTCCCTGTTCCTTTCATAGAAATACTTTCATGGTAATTGTTTTGAAGAACTTTCCTCTATGGTACCTAAACTTTATGAATTTAAGCCCATTACTGGATTGGTAACAAGCTCTCATCATTTTACTGTTGAAATAGCTAAATATTACTGTAAGTTCTATAACAAAAGTTTCTTCTATCACACTTCTCGCTTGTGGAACTCTCTCCCTGCTTCTTGCTTCCCAGTTAACTTTGATCTTCAAAAATTTAAATGCAATGTCAAACGTTATCTTCTGTCGTCTTAATTCTTGATTTTCTTTTTTTATTGTTCTCTCTCCTTAATAGTTTTTTTTTCTCTCTCATATTCTCTAACACTCAGCAACTCCTTGCGTCTTAGTGGTTCCATTGCCTTGTTTGAGATGAAACTATTTAAAAAGATTGTTTATAGTGAATTTCTAAACAGTTTTTTATTATTTGTTGGGTCGCTATATATATATATATATATATATATATATATATATATTTATTTATATATATATATATATATTTATATATATATATTATATATATATATTATTATTATTATTAAACTTGGTTGGAAAAAACCTCGGATAGCACAAAGTCGAACAAACCAAACTGGTAGCCGAGGTAAAAAAAATGGAAAAGAAAAGGAAGAACTAGAAACATCCGAACAGGGCGAAATAAATCGTCCGGTGCCTTAAGTCTTTAGTCCAAAGAAGAAAAAAAAGACAAGCGGGTAATAAAGCTAAAACGTAGAGTGCTCAATACGCTAAGCAGAGCAGGGATAAATGGAATAAATCCTAAAAAAACAGGAACAACCTACCTAGGTTTCACCTAAACGGATCTTCAGGGTAAGCTGGCTAAAAACCGCTAAAAACTAATTAGAATAAAACCTATGCATATATATATATATATATATATATATATATATATATATATATATATATATATATATATATATTCATACATGTTTCATTAAATAATATAGACAAGTGTTGTCTATTTATTTTATGTAAATTCTTTTCATAACGTCTGATAAGCTTAATAACATTATCATTAAACGAAGAAAGAAAATCACAATATTGATCCATATTTTTTAATCCAATCTAAGCTTTCGGCTTACATAAGCCATTATCAAAGATGTCAATTACTGTACAATATATTAAGCAATATACGGACAAGAATTTGGTGATAGTCTGTTTCTGTTTACATGGATGATTTCCAAGCAACGATAAACACGTGCATATAAGACGCTGGAAGCGAAAATCGCACCGCAGCTCATGACATCACACATGACCACGCGAGAGTGAATTCGAGAGTATTCGTATGGTGTAACTAAGGTTTGCTCAGCATAGTTGCAGTATCAACCACAGGTGGCTGAATAAACCCCTGCACTAGTAGACAGGTGTGCTTGAATACGAGTGACCAGCTATATTATATACATTAAACTAAGCAGAAATGAAGAAAGAATGAAAATAAATGACGAATAAAATAAATAAAGAATGAAAAATTTTGACGTCATTCTGTTTTTTTTCGCCCATGAATTTGTTTTGCTGATGCTGTCTTGAAAAAAAAAAACACTGTATAAAATTCACTATTTTTTTTTATCTATAACGTTAAATCTGTTGATTTTTTTTTTAACAAGAAAAATCACAAGTTGCTTTTAAAACCTGCCGCCAAACATTGTTGATTTGTTTAAGATGGAATGATCTATTATGACATGTCTCTAATTTGTATTTAGATAAATTGTATTTATTTTCAATTTTTCTAGTTGAATTGTTCACCTATATTGCATATGATCCTTTATTGTACATAATTAGGTTATAATAAAATTTGTAATTTATATGAATATTATCTTATGAAAATTGAATTGTAGTAGCGGAAGACCTGCATCATTGATTCAGTGGGGCTCCATGAGATCCTTGCACCAACCCTGATCTGTATTACGCAGTTATCAATTATATAAACAGTTTCAAGCTTGACATTAGTAAATATAAAATAGAAATTACTCATTAAGAAGTCAGGGATCGATTTAACACTGTATTTATATTATGAACTGGACCCCCTTTCTAAATTTATTTCAATTTTTCTAGTTGAATTGTTCACCTATATTGTAGATAATTAAGTTATAATAAAATTTGTGTTTTATATGACTACTACCTTAGGGAGGCAAAGTGAAGTAATGGATAGTGGCTCGGATTGAGGAATCGGTAGAGCCGAGTTCGAATTCCAGTCGAATCCATTACATTACGAGCTGATAGCCTTGGGAAAGGCATGAATCCTCTTCTTCTCCCTCCCTCCAACTATGGTTAAATAGCAGGACAGACCGGGTTCTATAGCTTTGGATGGCAACTGGTCTACTGCAGAAAGAAATGGCAGCCTACTGCGGTAAAAATCTGCCTCGTCAGTCATGTATCGAAAGATACATGATCGCCTATGCGTGTATCACGCACAGCACACAACTGACTGACTGACCTTAGGGAAATTGAGATGTAGTAGAGTGCGGGGAGGGGCCCCCCTATCATAGAATTGGCCCTCGGCGACACAACAGAATGAAAGACGTTTTGAATGAACTTGGTTCAAACTAAATGCTCTTAATGTCATTTAACATTAAAGATCTTTTTAGATTAGTAAGAGATTTTTTTTCTTTCTTTTGATTCTCATTCCCTTGTCTTTTCTCCCCCCCACCTCATCTCCTTCGCTTAATCTTTTCGTGCGTCGTGCGTTTAACCAGATTCCCCTGATTAATTGAATAAGTTGATCCAGTGACGTACGAAATGATTGCCAAGATGGCTGACCCTCTCATACAAAGGTGAATCACAAAAGCAGCCAAATTAACAACTGATCTATTGAATAAATAATGACTTTGCGTTGCATATCTGTTTTTCTCATTCATTCCGTTGTCGCCGCAGTGAGGAATTCCAAACGACCTTTCATCTCTGCAATGCGGTTTTAATCATTTCATCACAAGCAAGGTAATAAAGCCACTAAGACACAGGGAGTTACTGAGTGAAAGAATATAAGAAAAAGAAAAACATTAAGAGGCGAGAGCAATAAACCAAGAGAAATTAAGAAGACAGAAAGTAACAATTTATATTGCATTTAAATTTTTGGAGATAAAAGTTGACTGAAAGCAAGACGCCAGAAAAGAGTGCCACATGCGAGAAGTGTGAGAAAAGAAACTGTTGACATAGAAACTACGGTTATATCAAGCCATTTCAACTGTAAAATAATGAGGCCTTGCCTCCAATCTAATAATACGCTTAATTTCATAGTCTACCTACCCATAGAGGAAAATTATTCAGAACATGAAACTATTTATAGAAAAGAAGCAAGGAAGCAACATTATGGCGGTGGGAATGTCACTGAAAGCGAAGCGCCAGGTTAGGACCAATAAATTCAAATTATACATGTTCTGTTCTCTAAGAAAGGTTTTTACACCAAAACAACACATTCTTACTTAGCATTCTTACTACAGTCACCATAATACCTCAAGTCTCTATTAAGTCCTAACTCGTCTCCATGTGTACAATTGGAGGCGGGAACAAAACTAACAACTTTTAAAAATGAAAACTTCAATGACTATTTACAATGATTACAATTTTGTACATAGAGGAAAGTCTATTAGAACAATTACCATGTATGTATTTATAGAAAAGACAGAGGGACGCTCGTTACAGTGATGGAAGTTTGACCGAAGCTGAAATGTCAGACCAGGACCAATGGCATTGCATATTCTTCTTTGTTTTTTTTTTTATCAAGAATCTCTAAATATATAGCAGGAGCATCAGATCATATGTGGCACCAATATTCAAAGCATTAGACCAATGGTAGACTTATAAATATGTAAGATAGATTCGAACGACATTGATTTCAAGCGCGCGCACGCGTACACATAGAGTACACAGACATTAACATAATAAATACAGATACGCAGATACCATTAAAGCCATGGAATATAAAAAAATATTACTGAGAAAACGGAGATTTTTTTTTTAATTTTTATATATTTTTTTACTGTTTATCAACCTGTTGTAAGTCTTTAAATCCGAAACATGTTTTGGGTTGTAGGAGGTTATTTTTAGTACTCGGTGTTCCCAAACGGTCCCCTATCTAAATACTGACCAGGCTGGATAGTGCTTAACTTTACATGTTTACAGCAGGATTTTACCGGACGCGAGAAAGGTTTTTAGAGATCATAAGCATAAGTACTGGAACACTGACCCCATATCTGGGCTAGCGATTCCCAGTCCCCAATTGCTTGCCTTGTAGAGTTCTAAATTGTCTAGGCGGTCATATGGGTAATGAATCATTTTCACCCCTACAACCCTTTCCCACAGACGAAACTTCACGAGCTTCTCTATCACTATTTCCACGTTGATGTGTTTTGACGAAGTAGATTCCTTGGTCCCACTAGTCTTGATCTTTACAGCTGGGACCCATGTCCAGTGCACAAGAACGAATCATCCCCGTTCCTTTCGTATTTCCCTTAATAAGAACTAAGTTCCACCCGGACAGCTTTTTCATTATGACTGCTGTTTTGTGTATCAGACTCCCGGCAGGATGTTTTCCCACTCACTACAAACTTGACCTCTTCAAGTTTAGAGTTAACTGTTATCTTTCCGACATAAACCCGTGAACTTCATTTCTTACGTATATACAATACAATACAGTGGCGCTATACCATGAGTGTCTCTTGGGCCTTGTAATTGGTGAACATTAGTCAGTCGGTTATGTCCCATGCGTGATACACACTTAGGCGATCATGTATCTTTCGATACATGACTGACGAGGCAGATTGTTTTTCCCGCTGTAGGTTGCCATTTCTTTCTGTGGTAGATCAGTTGCCATCCCAGGCTATACAACCCGGTCTGTCCTGCTATTTACCCATAGCTTGCGGGGGGAGAGGATTCATACCTTTCCCAACAGTATTCGCACATTAGTCAGTCAGTTATGTCCCATGCGTGATACACACTTAGGCGATCATGTATCTTTCGATACATGACTGACGAGGCAGATTTTTCCCGCAGTAGGTTGCCATTTTTCCTGCGGTAGACCACTTATCATCCAAGGCTATAGAATCCGGTCTGCCCTACTATTTACCCATAGCTGGGAGGAAGAAGAGGATTCATACATTTCCCAAGGGTATTAGCACGTAAGTGAATGTAATGTATTCGACTGGAATTCGAACTCGGCTCTCCGATTCCTCAATCCGAGCCGCTAACACGTTGATTGTTTTACGTTTTTTAGAAAATCGACATTGCACTCAATGTGAAAGCTGCGGTTTGATATAATAAGTACTAACTCCAGAAATTGTATTCATAGCTTTTGGCAATTTTTGAGCATTTACTTTTAAAGATCGCCTGAAAATGTATAGAAATACCTAATTTCTGCAGGTTTTTGCTTAGAAATTGACTTCAAAATTTTACTATTTCAAGAGTAAATCGAAATAAAGTTGATATATTTTGCATTAGATACATTGAATAGAAAATATATTCAAACCTGAATTCTAATTATGAATCACCACAAGCAAAATATTTTTACTATATTCGATAAGTAAAAACTCTATAGAAAATTGTAAAAGATTGCATAAAAGGCAACTCAATGAATAAGATTTTTTAGATCATAATAAAAACGAAAAGTAGATAAAAGTGTATATAACACCATAATACTGCTGGGTACAAATTATTATTAGACATGATGTTTTAAATTTACATTGTTTATTGAAAATTGCACTAAACCTTCTGCACTGTATAATATATTACATCATAATATTGCTAAATTGTTCAGTATAATTTCCCTTTGAAGTTAATGAAGGTTTTATTTGATGATGCAATGATTTAGTAATAATGTGTTTGTGCCATACATCTTGACCATATACAATTTGTAAGGGCTTCAGTAAATTATAAATTTTATAAAGCCGTTCTAAATTATAAAAGTCTTTCACTGATCACCGGAATGAAATTCCTTTGCTACCATTTTGAACCTAAACTTAATCTTTTAAACTCGTTTTCTCAAAAAACGGTAACGATTTGGAAAAAAAATATTTTGTGTCATTATTTATCATGTCAAACCCCAACGTTCACACTGAGTGCAATACCACAGTTCCAAAATCGATCTGCCCTAGTGAAAATTAGTATAAAAAATGACTATTCATTTTGTCGAACGAAGCAAAAATAAGCAATAATTAAACTGCGAATCAAGATTATTATCAATTTTTCTTGTAGTTAATTTGATCCTCTCTGGTTGTCTTACTACTTTTAATTAGCAACTTAAGGATTTTGACCTCTACGTGGGTTGTTTAATTTATACGCAAGAATTCATATTAAAGGTGCGTGAATTGGCTTAAAATTCCTTGCGTCTAATAAATAGAAAAGAAAGACATTACAATGTAATTTAACTAGAAGAATTAGTTTTGTTTGGTTTGGTTTGGTTTACGGCAATGGGTTATTTAACGCCGACAATATTTTTATTGCTGGTAATATATTTTCTTTTTCAAAAATATACTGCTGGTAATATTTTTTCCAAAAATGTATTGCTGATATTGCTGGTAATATGTATTTCCTTCAAAAGTTTATTGCTGGTAATATTTTTTCCTTCAAAAATGTATCTCTGGTATTTTTCCAAACTTTATTGCTGGTAATCATTTTTCCGAAAATGCATTATTGGTATTAAAACCTATTTTTACACTTTCATAGTGTTTTGACCCCAGTTTAGAGGTTAACTATTTACCGATAACTGGGACCCTAACAGGTGCTACTACCATCGGTCAAGGTGGACATGGGAACATCAACAATTAAGAGGTGGTTCCACGCTCTTCAAAACCTCCTGATCAGAGGCCTTGCTGTTGGATGTAGTTTATCGTCTTACCCTGGACGCGGACGTAGTTTTTCGTCTTACCTACGACGTCTAGAATAATTGGTAGAATACTTGAATATTGTATAAAAAATAACGTACATCTTGGATATAGAACGATAAGGAAATTGAACATAGAATACGCTGAATTAGCGGTAGTTTCGCACAACACCACAACTTTCTACAAATCCAAAAGATTATCCTAATAACTCGAGCCATGTTCTTCAATAGCGTTGTCAGATTGAGACATCCTTATGGATGCCATACATGGCACCAAGTTGTTTAGAAATGTCTAAATTGTCAGCTGTATGCAACTGCTTTTTTCAGATCCATGATTAAAAATGGCTTCGAGCGAATGAAGCCTGTTGGTCTTGAAGAGGGCCATTATTCTTTTTCTACGAACTACAGTATCACAAAAAAGAATTGTACTAAATAAGTGAAAAACCATATCACTTAGCGACATTCAAAAGTAGTAACAACTAAAACGGATAGCACATGTAAGATTTTTGCTGTTATCATTTGATTTTTTTTAAGGGGCTCCTATTGCAATTTTTGTTATTATTGCTTTTCTCTGGCACTCCTTATAACTGGTTCCCATATTGTATTCAGTTATATGCTTGGTCGGCTCAGAAGATTTTTGTGGCCTAGCATAAGTGCTGATTCCTTAAGTTTACGAATTTTCCAATGATGTTCTTTGTCTATGATTTCAACCTGATCCCACAGAGGGAGGTGATCTCTCTTTTCTCTCCATACGTGGTCAGCTACGCCTGATTTTTCTACTTCCCAAAAATTGCAACATTAGCACTGATAAAAAATGGTTGCTGAAGACATTAAGTTTATAAGTCCCAGAAATTCATACACAGATGTCCTTAAGGACACATGGCACAGTGGATAAAGGCGTTAGTTAGATCTAGTGACAGGACCCAAAGACTTCTGAGTTCAATACCTGGTTAAGTGGAGAGCTTGGAGAGGTGAATTAACAGGCGATAACTGATATTCATTAGACATGGCACGTGGAACTAGAACAGTCTACCCCAGCGAGCGAAATAAAGGGTTCAGTTCGACATTCCAACCACCTGAAAAAGGCCGGAGCGTACAACAGCCGAAACGTTGTGATAAATATGGCAACAAAGATGTGGACAATAGTCCGAATAATGTAAATAGTCTATATTAGCATTTTGTTTAATTTTACGTTTTCTTTTTGTCTTTTTATTTTTTTTTAATTTAGTGGAATTGCTTAAGATTTAGTCAAATTTTAATATATTTACTTATAAACGACTTATAAAAACATCGTACATTTAACAAAAATTAAAATGAGGTTTTTATAATTAAGATGTAACATATGGCAAAGAAAAATGAACAAACTTGGACATTCGTGCCCATAAAAAAAATAACAAAAAACGGAGTGTCAAAAGGACGCTTTTTCGGTTGACACCGCTCTTAATTTAACCTCCTTCACCCCTCGACAATGTTTGTTGTTTCTCAAAAGCGACGATTAGTATTGTAATAAAACCTAAACATATGATAAAAAATAAATTCATACATTTGCTTTGTTCTTTTTACCATTCTAGGTAGTGACTAGGTTTGACGTTGCTTAACTTCGGTGATCGTACGGGATCAGGCGTTTCAACGTTATATGGCCATAAGTTTGTAGGTAATAGAGGTGTTGTTTAAAATTTAGTCAAATTTGAGTTGCTTATAAAAGAGTGAATAAAAGATCGTGTATTGTGATATTGAGTTCGTCTCAGTTAAACGCGTACCGCTGTGGAGCAAGGATTAACTCCTCAGTCTCACCGGCCTTTATTGCTGTCGGGAGTTCGATCCACACTTAATAAAGCGAATAAATATTTTAACCCGTCTCCGTATTGAACTACATTGGAACCTCGGTTCCTGATGGCTGTTTTTAACCCGAAACTATTTTTCCAATAAAAGTCAATGTAGAGAAAAAAAGCCACAGTTTAATAAAATTGAAAAAGAAAAGCACTGAGCAACACACGAATGTATACAACATGGCGGTCGACTCAGAAATTCTTCCGTTCGAGTTAACTTGGTTCGGCAATGTTGTTTGAGAACCGAGGCATTTTCATCTCAAATGTTCTGTTGGAAAACCGATTTGTTCGACATGTGAGACGTTTGAGAACCGAGATTGCACTGTACTTGCATATTTTCCACCGGTACGTGTTCTGTAGTTAAGTCCAGACAAAAGCATAGATTTCGAATCCAGATTTTCTAAGAAAATAAATATCCCCCACTTACTTGGTAATTTGACACAACGTTTTTCTTGTTCCTTATTTTTGATTTTATAGATCTTTTTAGAGATAAAGAAAAACTGGTCTTATTTTGCAGATTGCCGCATGATATAAATAGTTTGACATTTCCAACTGTCGATATTTCGGTAAGAGTCATGAAAATTGAAGAGAACCTTTTTTTTTGATGTCTTTTAAAACAAGTCAGTTGATAGCATCTTGTATGGAATGTCAAGTTTGCAATGAAAACATGAAACTGGTTTCGGGGAAGTGTTTTGATATCTATGCATGGAAGTATGAGTCCACGTAACAAAGAATCGTAAACAATTGGCTGTATTAAAAATATATATATTTTAAAGAGAGAAATAAACATTCAGACCCCCCCCATCAATGGGGATACATTTGTGAATTTATACTAAAAAAAAAAAAAAAAAATGTAGTAACATATTATTGTAAATTTGCTTGTCCCTCCCTTAGCTGTCAATACCTAATAAATAATGAACTATTCCGTTTCAATAACGTGGAAAGACGGAAAAGACATATCAGAGACGCTACTTGGTTTGCGTGAGAAAATGAAAGAAAAAAAGAAGAAAAAAAGAAGATATGTGCTTATCGTCTGTTTCAGTGAAAAGGAAAAAGTTGTCAACTTCAAATCTTTAAAATAACGACCAGCATTCATATTTATAAGGTAAATTTTCATTTTAACATCCGAGCGCCATTCACTGCTGAACTATTTTCTTTCAGAAATTAGTACGCGCTTCCGTAAAGCGACTTTTTTTGTACTTAATTTAAGACGAAATATAAGTAAACATCGACAAATAAAAGAATAACAAAAGAAAGAAAAAACGCCTAACCCTAATTTGAAAGTTAACTTTCTTCTTAAAAAAAAAAAAACAAATAAATAAATAAAATAAAAGAATAACAAAAAATAAAAATAAAATAACCCTAATTTGAAAGTTAACTACAAGGAATTACTGTGAAGGAAGTAAATAGGCCCAAATTGTATACGTCCACCAACAAAATTCAGCACTGAAATACTTATCAACAAGCCGGTAATGGCTGACGAAAGACCAGGAAAAAGTCCGATTTTTTTCGGGTCGTTAACATCATGAACGTGAAATTTGCCCACCTGCCTTTTTTCATATATCAGCCTGTTGAAATCCCAAAAATAAAAAAAAAATACTTAAAAAACGCGCGTATTTGCTAGCGTAGCACGCACTAAACAAAGAAACCAAATAATAGAGAATAGATCTTTTTTTTATCGCCATCCTCTAGTAGCAGTAGTAGATAAAAATAGTCTTACTTGTTCAGAATTCGAGTAAAGTGCAACCTCGGTTCTCGTAGGTAGGTTTCTTCAATATCTAATTGTTGATTTGTGTTCAGCATATACATTTGCACGGAAATAAGTCTATTTTGGAAAAATCTGAAGGGATATTAGCGCTCGGGTGTTAAAATGAAAATTTTTTAAGTTGTGAAGCTCAAATATTTAACGATGCGACAGGGGAATTTCGACGGATATTTTAATATCGTGATTAGCTAGGTATAAGATAGTCAGTGAAGACCAGCCTCAACCCATTCCCCCTTCTCGGCCTTGTGCCATAATTGTATTTATTTAAAATAAATATAAATATCGTAAAACTCGTTATGAGCTTATTCATTCATTAACGGAAGAATTAGGATTCATCAGAAAATTAAAATGGAAAAACCATGAAATCTTCACGGATACTTCGAGTATTTAATTGAAATGTACAAAATGTAATTTATAATTTTGCGCATGCGCGTCCGACACCTATTCTAGGTTCCTACTTTACTTCAGAGATCAAATGAAAAGCCAGCAAAACTGATCTTTCCACTTGGGTGATTGGCGCAACACAGTCTTCATACTCATCGCATCATAACAATGGGCTATATGATTTTCTAAGCAAGCAGCTGGGCCTTCCCCACTTGAGAATCTGACAAAGACTGAATTCGCAGATATAAAAATGGACGACATGCTTACCGAAGCAAACAGACAAACCCTCCACACTTGGGACCTGCAACTATTTTCATTTTATTTTAATGACATTTTCCTTCGGGATAAAGGTGGGCATGGCTCTCCGTACATTCTTTTTTTTTATTATCTGTGGATTGGCAGGATTTCCTGGGAATGGTGATTTTTATATGCCTAGCTTAGATGTGGCACAAAGCCGGGTGTATGGGACATCTCAAGAGAATCGAACTTACTACTCAGTCGCAATTTTTCTAGTGAGACAAGCTTTCTAACAATTACACCATATCGAGGTGCCATCATTATTTACTAAGTATAACACAAGGCCGAAAGCACCCATTAAGTCGTAATTACCGAGTCGTAATTATTCTCACAAGAGAAGTTTGCAACGCATTACACCACGAACAGGTCTCCAGAAGTATTTTCTAAGCGTAGCTTAGATGTGGCACATGACCGAAAGCCTAGGGCACCAAGTGAGAATCAAACTCACTATTCAATCGAATTTTGATCTAGCGAGACAAGCTTGCTAACAATGACACCACGTCGAAGTGCTCAAATGTTTTTCTAAGTGTAGATTAGATGTGGCACCTGGCTGAAAGCATAGGGCAGCTAGTGAGAATCGAACTCACTATTCAGTTGAATTTGATCTAGCAGGAAAGCTTGCTAACAATTACACCATATCGAGGTGCCCTCGTGATTTTCTTACAAGGCCGAAAGCACCCATTAAAGATTGAACTCACTACCCAGTCGTAATTGATCTAGTAAGACAACATTTTAACCAATACACCACGCCCTAGTAACTTCTGGGAGGATGATAGTATAGTGATTTCCAACTGTTTTCTCCAAGCTTTTGAATTCAAAATATTCTTTCGATTAGACTAGCTGACACTCAGTTCTAGAGATCCTAGTCTAGCCTTCTATTTATACATTTTTAAAGCCATCTCCTTTAAGGACACAATTGATGATGCCTCTCCACAGCTTCCATTTCTTTATTATCTATGAATTCTCATGGAAAGAGAGTCGTATAGTTTTCTGTTGCTTTCACCACACTTTTTTTATTCAAAGTATTACTTCGCTTAGACTAGCTTCCCGCTCCCATGGCTAGACAGCTCAGTCGATCTTGCTATTTAAGCCACAGCTAGGTGGGTGTCTCGTGTGGATCAATAAATAAGTAACTGTTGCAACTTGTTGGCCGTTTATTGTAGGCAACGGTTAACGAGCTCGTTTGGTAGACTTTCGCTCGTATAGAGTGTTCGATCGTCCCCATTGTGAACCTTACAACAAAGGTTTATAATGAAAGAGTCAAATATCGTCACTGTCACACCGACAAATGAATAATGGTTATACGACTGACCGTCGACTAACTGGAGGCTAACATGACAAGTGAACTTATACAAAAAAAAAATAAATAAATAAATAAAAAAAAAAAAAAAAATGTAATATTATGTACATAAAAGAAAGTACGTGACTACAACCGCGTAGACCAAAGATGAAGGATACAAAACAGAGCGTGAGCAAGCGGTCAGGTTAAGGATGGTTGTAAGAAATACTACATTGGAGGGGAGCGCAAAAGTAGACGAGAAACAGATAAGTTGGTAACTAAATGAGAATGAAGGAGATACGCGTTCTTTGTGGGGGTTTCAGATCGACATGAATGTGAAATCGGAGACATACCGAGGAGCAGTTAACTGTTTTAGATTCTTTATAAAAACATGAGAGGAATGCAAGTTTTATTTATTTATTTTATTTTATTTTATTTATTTATTTTTAGCGGAGTGCTGATGGCGGGGGGGGGAACAATTTTCAAATCCTCCAGTTTAATTGAACGTGAAATTTACCCACCTGCCTTTTTTCATATATCAGCCTGTTGAAACCCCAAAAATAAAAAAAATACTTAAAAAACGCGCGCATTTGCTAGCGTAGCACGCACTAAACAAAGAAACCAAATAATAGAGAATAGATCTTTTTTTTTTTTTATCGCCATCCTCTAGTAGCAGTAGTAGATAAAAATAGTCTTACTTGTTCAGAATTCGAGTAAAGTGCAACCTAGGTTCTCGATCTTCTCGTATGTCGAACAGAAAATTCGAGATGAAAATCCCTCGGTTATCGAACAAAATTTCGGTTCTCGAACAACATCGCCGAACCGGGTTAAACCCGAACGGAATAATTTCTGAGTCGATCGCCGTGTTATATATATATATATATCCGTGTGTAGTGGCATGGTTTTCCAATTTTATTGTACAATGTAACCCGGATATAAGAGAGCTGTCAGGACCGGAGAAGAAGTCTCTTATATCCGAGTTTCTCTCGGGTTTGGTCTATTTTGTTTCGGTGAGTATGGCTCTAATTTGGGACCAGAGAAAATGTCTCTTATATCCGGGTTTATCTTATATCAGGGGCTCTTATATCCGGGTTACACTGTATTTACATGAAAACAAAACAAAATAAGGTTAGTAATAGTGACAACAAATACGAAAACACACATGAAAGTCATCCCGCAACTACCAGAGAACTGACATCACTGACCACCTAACAAGAGAGGGTATGGGGGAATTAAATAATTCGAATATTGTCTTTCCCAGTATGCAACGTTTTAGATAAGTAATTACTGCGTAGCAGTAACTGGAGCAGCCATTTCCTACTCTCTGTCCTGGGTATAACGATAAACTGCATCCGCGTCGTGGGTAAGACGATAAACTTCGTCCAACAGCAATGCATCTGATAAAGAGGTTTTGAGGAGCGTGGAACCACCTCTTAATTGCTGGTGTTCTTAGGTCTATCTTGACACGGATTGGTAGCACCTGTCAGGGCCCAGCTATGGGTAAATAGTTAACCCCCAAACTCTGGTCAAAACACCATGAAAGTGTAAAAATAGGTTTTAATACCAGAAATAGTTTGTAAAAAATTATTACTAGCAATAAATTTTTTAAGAAAAATTATTACCAGCAATACATTTTTGAAAAAAAAAAAAAAAAAATGCCAGCAATAAAAAAAACTTGTTGCCATTAAGTGACAAATCGAGGTTGATATGCCGTAAAACAAAACAAAACAATTCTTCCAAAGAACAGGCCATCCCCACTTGGAAATTTAGCACAACATTATTTTTAATTTTAGAGATTGTTTGAAGATAAATCAATTTTTACTAAGTCACAGTCAATAAAAGCTCCAAGATCCAGTCGATTGATTGATACGTTTTCTACGGCTTATCAAGACTTTGCAAGTTATTTAAAGCCATAATTATTTTTTTAGATTGTAAGAAATTTTGTTTTTCGAGATAATGATTTCGAGTTTTACTAATTAATCCAAAGGTGAAGGAAGAAGAGGTGGATGCATGCCTTTCCCAAAGGTATTCGCGCCTAAGTGAATATAACGAACCCAACTGGAATTGGAACTCGGCTCTCCAATTTCCAATTCCGAGCCATTATCCATTACATTTCCCGTGCTTCCAAGCTTCTTGCACATGCTATTCCCAAGCGGTCACCTATTTAGGTACTGACTAGGCTCGACGTTAACTTCAGTGATCATATGGGAACCGGTGTTTCGAGGTGATATGGCCGTAAGCCGAGTCAGTCAGGGGAAAAGGGTTACTGAATAAGGCGTGAGAAATGAACCTAAGAGGAGAAAGTAGGAAGTGGAGATTACGAGGATATAGCAGATAGATAACGATTCATCATTGACATAGGTTTTGTAATGTGCGGGGAAGCATCCACACGGGGGCTTGTTCCAAGTAACAGTTCTTTGGAAGAAGAGTGAAACGACCTTTTTGCCAGAGGAATACGTAAGGAAGGGTGATTCAACCCTGTGGATGTAGCAAGGCAGATTTGGACTATAAACGTCTGAGCTGGTGGTATTAAGATGGTAATCGCTTGGAAGTAACGGTAGCCAACATTTTTATGCTGCTGTTCAATCGATAGAAGACCTAAGAACCATTCAAGCTAGAGGGTTACTGAATGTGGTTGTTTTATGGATGTAATGATTGTAGATTGAGGATATGTAGGATAGATAACGGGTGGCCCTAGACATGAAGAGGTTAACATTGTAGCGGTCGAGAAAGGATCTTTTCAGGATTCTGTTCCACAAACCAGTGCCTCTTGGGAAGAAAAGTCAAGAGGGGACTTTTCTTCCCAAGAGCCGTTGGAATATGAAGGAAATGAGGATAGTGCGCCGTTGTGTACATGGCATAGTGGGTATTAACTGTAAAGGTCTGAACTGGTGGAACTAAGGAATATTAGAACATTTTCTGTGGAGATAGAGAGAGTAGCGATAGGCTTGCGACGTTGCATCTGTGGGAAAGAGGTTGCGGAGTTGAAAATAATTCATCGCCTACAAGGCCGCACAAACGCTTTTGAATACCGTCGAGGCTGGAAAGAGAGATCGGGAAGATCCAGCCTAGATATAACATCACTGCTCCATTTTTTTTTAGTCTCAGTTGACTCGTGTAATGCCAGGAAGAAACTTTCTGGATTGTACAAGGTGTCGGCCATATTTATTGTATATAGAATACAATTATGGCATAAGGCCGAAAAGGGAAAAGGGGTTGAGACTGGTTTTCACTAACTATCTTATACCTAGCTAAACCTATTCACGACCCATTCACTCGTTATAATTTGCGCATTCACCACAAAAACTTGTCCGTCACCAATCAATCCTCCATACACCATAATGCCGCATCCTCTCAGGAGGACCTAAAAAACGCACCCCGCGATTTAAAAATTTGATGAAAATAAATATTTCATCGATAAAAATCTAATGATTGACAATGAGAGGGGGGGGATGAACCCCAAAACAAACTAACTATCAACACAAAAGAAACTAAACATAACTGATGTTAGTAGGACCCGTCCAACCCTCAAAAACGGAGAGGCCACTGTATTCTGCCCCTTGGACAAAATCAAGAGGCTCTCTCGCTAAGGGGAGAGGGAAAGGAGAAAATATATACGGATATGAGAAATATATAAAGCTGACCCAGTCAAGATGAAAAGGGGATCACAAACTGGGGAGGTTGGGAATCTCAACTTGGATCATAACCAAAGATGTAGCCGAGAACAGGCCAGGAACTACACAGGTGTCGGCCATATTTTCATCATCTTTAGCGATGGATTGTATATATATATTTCTCTTTTTTACTATTAAAATCTACATAAGCAAAATGCTTCTCTTTTTACTATTAAAATCTACATAGGCAAAATGCTTCTCTTTTTACTATTAAAATCTACATAAGCAAAATGCTTCTCATTTTACTATTAAAATCTACATAAGCAAAATGCTTCTCATTTTACTATTAAAATCTACATAAGCAAAATGCTTCTCTTTTTACTATTAAAATCTACATAAGCAAAATGCTTCTCATTTTACTATTAAAATCTACATAAGCAAAATGCTTCTCATTTTACTATTAAAATCTACATAAACAAAATGCTTCTCATTTTACTATTAAAATCTACATAAGCAAAATGCTTCTGTTTTTACTATTAAAATCTACATAAGCAAAATGCTTCTCTTTTTACTATTAAAATGTACATAAGTGAAACGTTTCTCTTTTTATTATTAAAATCTACATAAGCAAAATGTTTCTCTTTTTACTATTAAAATCTACATAAGCAAAATGCTCCTGTTTTTACTATTAAAATCTACATAAGCAAAATGCTTCTCTTTTCACTGTTAAAATCTACACAAGCAAAATGCTTCTCATTTTACTATTAAAATCTAAATAAGCGAAACGTTTCTCTTTTTTACTATTAAAATCTACATAAGCAAAATGCTTCTCATTTTACTATTAAAATCTAAATAAGCGAAACGTTTCTCATTTTACTATTAAAATCTGCAAAAGCGAAACGTTTCTCTTTTTACTATTAAAATCTACATAAGCAAAATGCTTCTTTTTTTTACAACTTTTCTAGGCAAAATAAACGCACTATTTTATTTGTCTTGCAAACACTAAACAATAGAAATAAAAATATTTGTAGATAACTCTATCTCTATATTTTTGCAATGATATTCACTCTATAAAAGGCCCGAGAGCCACTCGGGGTAGAAGGTTACAGAGTAAGAGTTGCCGCACCAAGCAAATATCATCAAGACGCAAGGGGTCACTGGAAGGGAAAAAAAATGAAAAGACTTTAGAACCAACGAGAAACTCAATTCTAAACAGGAAACAAACATGACACCAGTCTCTACTCCTGTTCAAGATATAGGGTAGAAATTTGAACTGGACGATAGTTGACCCTGTCTATTCCGATTGAAGAAAAAAAGTAAATAAATCGTAAGTAAAATTTCAAAGTTTAGGCAGAGACATTAGAAGTATAGAATTGAAGTAGACTTCGGAAGGAACCGGAAACTCAACCCTAAATAGGAAACAAGAGATCGACCTCTACTCCTGCTCAAAACACCGGAGAGGTGTGTGAAGCAGACGATAGGCAAAACTAGATTGTTTAGTCATGGTTAATGTTATTTGACTATTTTTTTCATATAATTCTTGTCCAAATAATAGTCGACGTTATAGTTTTAACTTGCCTGAACTTCTTTGAGAAAATCTCATTATTAATTTTTGACATTTTTATATCTTGAATATTTTTTTCTTTCAGCTTATTTTTGTTTCCCGTGTAGTAGTAGCAGACATAATACTTTAACTTTTTAAAGATATTTTGTCACTGATATTGTTTAGTTATTATAATACTTTGTATCCAATTTTGTTGCTTTTTGATTGATTATTTTATTTGTATTTTTATTGCCATATTAAGACATAGGCCTTTCAACATACTTTTTGGATTACGGTTATATCACGTTGAAACACGGTACGATCACTGAAGTTAAGCAACATCGAAACTGGTCAGTACCTAGATGGGTAACCGCTTGGGAATATCAGGTGCTGGAAGCTTGGATGTGTTGTTGCTATGGCTTACGACGACATCACGCTGAAACAGCGGCTTCCGTACGATCAACGAAGTTAAGCAACGTCAAACCGAGTCAGTATCTAGATGAGTGACTGCTTCGGAATATCAGTTGCCGTAAGCTTGGGTGTGAAGATGGCATAAATGTGCTGAAAGCTTGCGTGTGTGGTTTCTGTAGCTTACGGCCACATCACGCTGAAACACCGGTTACCGCACGATCACCGAAGTTAAGCAACGTCGAGCCTGGTGAGTACCTAGATGGGTGACCGCTTGAGAATACAGGGTACTGTAAGCTTGAATGTGCGGGTGGTGTAATGGATAAAGGCTCGGAGATGTTAATCGGAGAGCCAAGTTCCAATTCCTGTTAGATTCGTTATATTTAGTTACAGGCAAATGCCCTTGGGAAAGGTAGGAGTACACCTCTTCTCCTTCCAGCTATGGGTTAATTAGTAAGACTTGTATCACTAAAACCATTATTATCACAATAAATACATAAATAAAATCTGCGTATAAAATATCTAGTTTTGGCATTAAATAACCCATAGAGATGTTCATATGCCGCTGAAAAAAGCAACTTTTTGTTTATTATCTAAATATTTGAAAGATTTTAGAGGTATAAAATTTAACTAAAAGATATAACTAAAAGAAGAAATAGGAAAACTTCAGCTACAAAAGTTGGAAATACGAAAAGAAAAATAATTGGTAAAACAAAATCTAACAGAGGAAATTAAAATATTGTGTTCACTCAAAAACGGCAAACCTAAAAAAAAAAAAAATGAAGAAGAAAAACGAGGAGTAAGAAAATAAGAACTAAATTTATCTGATACAGTGTAACCCGGATATAAGAGAGTTGTCGAGACCGGAGAAGAAGTCTCTTATATCCGGGTTTGTTCTATTTTATATACATTAACACAGGCTCTAATTTGGAACCAGAGAAAATCTCTCTTATATCCGGGTTACACTGTATTTATCCGAGCCAATAGAAAAAGGTCGACTGGCTAATTTGCATAAGTGTTCTGTCACATCTAGGTCTGCAATCGCAGAAGAGTCTGTTATGTGACATACATGATACACGCTTAGGCGATCATGTATCTTTTGATACATGACTAACGAGGGAGATTTTTTTTCCCGGCAGTAGGTTGGCATTTCTTTCTCCGCTAGACCAGTTGCCATCCAAGGCTATAGAACCCTGTCTGTCCTGCTATTTACCCATAGCTGGGAGGGAGAAGAAGAGGATTCATACCGTTCACAAGTTTATAGCACGTAAGTGAATGTAATGGATTCGAATGGAATTCGAACTCGGCTCTCTGACTCCTCAAGCCGAATCGCTAGCCATTACTCCACCGTACCTGATTAAAAATCGGCCTGTGCACCATCTTTCCATGAAGACGAAAAGTCATGGTCTTGAGCGGATCAAATTCCAAGTATCACGTCTCAATCCTCGAAAATATTTATATTAAATTAAAACAACCATCCTTATGCAAACAAAAGGTTTGGTTATTAGAATTTTTAGTGTGATTTTAATTACACTACAGGCAAATTTTTGGGAACAGCCTGCAAAAAAAACACAAAAAAAACACATCAAAATGAGGGTTTATTTTTATTTGACAAAAAAGAGAAAAAAAAAAAAAAGAAAAGAAAATAAGTACTTAAGTATAAAATTTATAATAGAACGCTATCATATTTTTTCGTCAATAAAACCACCAAGTTCTTTAATTACGGCTTTAAAAATTCTTGGCATTCTTTCCAACAGTTTTCGAAACAAAAAAAAAAAAGAAGTAGACGACAGACCTTCCCAAGCAATGAAAAAGCTCGGTCACTCTTTAGGTATTCTCTTAGAAATCGCCTATCCGATTCATCCCATACTAATTTAATGGGAAAGAAGTCTGAAGATTGATGTAGCCAAATCATAATTTCCAAAATTTTGTTCCTTTCTTTTGACTAGAGATAATTTTGACATAATTTAGAAGAGTGTTTTCGATCTTTGTCTTGTCGAAAGGTGTTTTTTTTTTCAAATTATACGGAAACCAGATGGTATAGCATGTCTTTTCAAAATCGAATGATATTGTTCTTTTTTCATGATTCCCTTGACCTGAAATCAAGTCTTCAGCTCTTTTGGTAATCTCAAAATGTCTACTAAGGGGTAAATGGTAGAAACAAAATATAATGTTTCTCATACAATATATTCAAAATTTAGCAAAATTGTGGGCAGACGAATCCAAATTTGCACCTTTTCAATGATAAGAGGTGCCCTAGAGAAAGACTAAAAAATAAATGCAATTAAACTGTAGTTGTTGAAAGTTTATCTTTTACTTTTAAAAAAATACAAAAAAATATCTCATTGTGAGGTGTTTTTAAAAGAAATCTTTCCCATGCCTATGAAACGAGATAAATTCTACTGAAAAAGATGCGTAAATTCACATAGTCAAAGGACAAGATTTGGTTATTTAGACTTGATTAGCAACTAATTTAGTAGAAAGACAACACTGAATTTGCCCTACTAACATCAGTTGTGTTTAATTTGATTTGTGTTAATATTTTAGTTTGTTATTGGGTTCATCTCCCTCCCCTCTCATTTTTTCATCACAGATTTTATATGTATTTTAGCATCATTAAATTTTTATGTCACGGGGCATGTTTTGTAGGTTCCCTAGAGAGAATGTTGTATTATGGTGTATGGAGGATTGATTGGTGACGGACGAGTTCTTGTGGTGAATGTGGAAATTGTAATGTATGAATGGGTCGTGAATCGGATTAGCTAGGTATAGGATAGTTAGTTAAAACCAGCCTCAACCCCTCCCCTTTTTCGGCCTTGTGCCATAATTGTAAATTTTTTACAATAAATATCAAGACAACACTGAATTTAAAATCTGAGGCGGGTTGTTTGGGATCCCTTGGCACACTGTGTGTACCAGTTCTCTGTATTTGGTTCTCCCAAAAAGTGTGACTACTTCTAAACAAGCCTTCATCAATATAATCAAATCATATGAGTCGGTAGTTTGGCTGTTCAGTTCTTGGCGGGAGAGTCCAATACTGAGTTCCTAGGCTTCAACCAGCAAAAATAAAATGTGTGCGGGTAGCGTGCGAAAAGTGAAATCGGAGAGCCGAGTTCAAATTCTGGAAACGCTACCGCACATATTTTATTTTTTTATATCCCGAATCATTTTTATATTTTACGATCGTTTAGTAAGCAAAGTGGTTCTGAAATAAAGTATGAGTTTTTTTTTTTTTTTTTTTTTTTGTCAAGATCTGAACCCTCATCTCGTAATAGGTAGGAGCTTGTCTGACATGTCCGATGCGTTGCTGGTTAAGCCACGTCACTCCTATGTCGGACAGGATCTCAAGGATGCGGGATAAAATTATAAATGTCGTCGCAACAATATTGCTTTATTTGCAATCAATATTGCTTTACCTAGGGTACTTCAATGTGGTGTAACAGGAAGCAAGTTTGTCTCGCTCGATCAATTATGAGTGAATATTGAGTTCGATCCTTACTCGGTGTCACATACCTTCGACCTTATGCCACGTCTAAACTACGTGTAGACAATCACCATATTGCTTTGCCTAAAAGTCGTAGAATGTAAATAACAATCTGAATGTTGAGAACAGGAATAAAAATAAAAATAAAAACAAGGTGCAAGTAAAAATTTGTAAAAAAAAAAAAAAAAAAAAAATGATAATGTTCCATCAAAGAGATTTGAACAACTTAGGACTATTACGTCTACTACTACTAGTTGGACAACAAAAATAAGATGAAACGAAAAACTAACCAGAAATTAATTATAATGACAACCTGAGGCGAAGTGCAGTCGAAAACATGTAAAAAGCCTTTGTCTACGACTTTCATTTCTTTCTTTGTCTGATCGCTTCTTTTCATTTTTCTTGCTTACTTGCTTTCCTTCTTTGTTTTCTTTTTCTTTTCTTTTTTTACTGGTTTTGATTTATGTTCTTTCTTTCTTTCTTTCTTTCTTTCTTTCTTTCTTTCTTTGTCAGCTACTCGTATCATTTTCTTTTCTTTCTTTGGCTAACGGTTTCGCATTATTTTCTTCTTTACTTTCTTTCTTTCTTTTCTTTGTTTTTCGTCTATTCGCTTTCCTTTGTGTTCTTTCTTTCTTTCTTTCTCTTTTTCTTTCTTTCTCTCTCTCTCTTTCTTGCTTTCTTTATTTGGCTTTGTCTACTACTCACTTCAATTTCATTTTATTTGTCTAATCGCTTCACCTTCTTTTTTGTTTTCCTTCTTTCTTTTCTTTGTTTTTCGTCTACTAGTTTTTTTTATCTTCTTTCTTTCTCTATTTTCTTGTTGACTCGCTTTCGTTCTTTCTTTGCTTTTGGTGTTATCGTTTTATGTTCTTTCTTTCTTTCTTTTTCTTTCTTTGTCTTTCTCTGCTACTCGCTTCCTTTTATTTTCTTTCTTTGTTTAATCGCTTCGCCTTATGCTCGTGTTTACTTCCCTTGCTTTCCTTCTTTCTTTTCTTTGTTTGTCGTCTGCTTGTTTTCTTTTATGGTCTTTCTTTCTTTCTTTCTTTCTTTCTTTCTTTCTTTCTTTCTTTCTTTCTTTCAATTCTCTTCATTCACGTAATAAAAGTTTTTCAGTGTACTTATTTGAAGGCTTGGTGTTCTTTGTTTGATACTGTGAATATTTAATATTCTCGTGCCAAGTTATTAGGTTGGTGCAAAAATAATGACGTAATAATGTCGTTTTTAGACGTATTTTTTAACGTCAAAAAACGACATTATTACGTCATTATTTTTGCACCAACCTAATATATAAGAAGAAAGATTGTGAAGGGGAGGAGAAAGAGTATGTGAAGGAGGAGAAAGTGTGTCTTAAAGGGGGGGGAAGAGTTTGAAGGGGGGGCATAAAGAATATGAAGGGGAGAATAAACAGTGTATAAAGGGGAGAAGAAACAGTGTGTGAAGGAGGAGAAGAAAGAGTGAGTGACAAAGAAAGAACAGGTAAAGAGGAAAAAGAGTGAAGGAAAAGAAAAGGAGTGTGTGAAAAGGGAGAAAAAAGAGTGTGTGAAGGAGGAAAAGTAATGGGTAAACAAGAAAGTTAGAGAGAAAGGAAAAATAAAGGGGCTTAGAAAAGAATGGATGAAGACGAAAGAAATACATTAGCATCAAGTCTTGTTGGCTAGATACAAAGAAACAATGAGTGAAAGACTCAAAGTAACGTAGAGATGGAAATATGTAATTTTAAGCCAGTGGTTCCCAAATGGGGCCGCGCGCCTCTTATGTGCGTTGGAAGAGGATAGCAGGTGAGGCGGAATGGTTGAAAGAAAATCAAAGATTTAGAAACAATTTCAAAAAATTCATGTAAAAAATAAATAGGATTTCAAAATTTAAAATATTTTTATGGATTACTTGGAATTGCATGCATGAGTCCCAGTATGAATAGTTATAAATAATTATTGGCCGATTTTATCATTCTCATATTTTTGCATTATGTCAAGTATTAAGAATAAGTAACTAGGCTCCGCAAATTGCAGGAGAGAGTTATCAATGATAATGATTTGACTTCGAATCTGCGGTTATCTCCTTTTAAACCTCTCTTTGTTTATTTATTTTTATATGTACTTTTTATCACATAAAATTTTGTTTGGCACGAGCAAATTTTCATTCCGAAAATGCGACACAGATAAAAAAAAAAATGTTTGGGAACCACTGCTTTAAGCAAAAACCTTCTCGTAATAAATTCCTCAAAAATTTCATATCTGCTCAGTTTCGTATCCAAACGTAAACAGAGTAACTTTCTGATGTAATTGTTTTTTTATTTATCACTCCGACAGCTTTTTATCACTTTATATTAGTGGATATTCATATTTGAGTAGACGTATCATTTATTTATCAAACAGTATATTTATTTTCGTCTACCGGCCTCAATATTCGAGAAATCTTATTCAAGAAAAATATGCGCTCCCCGGCAGGATTCGAACGTGCGTCCCTCTAGGCAGAGGAAAACTGTTGTTAGATCCGACGTGCCTTAACCCACTCGGCCACGGAGCATCCTTACCGACCAAGACAGAAAGGTAACGAAGGCATTAAAAAACATGATTATTCCCGTTGATTGATTATTTTAAACAGTAGATCAATTTTGTTGGTTATTTAATGCCGAAAAATATGCTTTACAATAAATAACCACCAGAAAACTTCGTTAGACAGAAGTGCTGTAAACTGTTATATGATATCAGTCACCCCTATATGCCAATGAATGTTCAACAATTTCCTCTGGGATGAAGGACAGATTGAGGTAACAGAGATATGTTTATCCGGAAGGATGCTGAGAATACCACGGAACAGGTAAGCAGCGAGGAATTTCTGGAAACATGAGAATAAAATGACATTTGTAATTAGAATCAGAAAGACACAGGAGGAATTTTCCAGACGTATATCGAGGAAAGACGACTTGGCGAATTTTACACTCACGAGACATATTAAAGGTAAGACGGGCGGATGGAAACGTCGAGTAACCTAACGAGTTTGTAAAAACGGACGGCAGAATATGAACTTGGAGGATAGTAACGGGAGAAGCATTTCTTAGAGCTATTAGGTTGGTGCAAAAATAATGACGTAATAAGGTCGTTTTTTTACGTGTTTTTTAACGTCAAAAAACGACATTATTACGTCATTATTTTTGCACCAACCTAATAAAACAGTAAGTTGTGGAGGGCTATGGTCGCTCATTTCCTGAATAGGCACCACACATAGAAGAAGAAGAAATAACTGAGATTTATGTGATAATATTTGTCTTCAATTCTCCAGGACTCTCCTGATTATTTAGTGGATTTTATTATAGATATCCTCAATAACCACATCCCCACCCCAATTTGTTAATTGAGCTTTTTCTAGACTCTTTGCAAGAATTCAGATAATTTATAGATTAATGCCAATATTTTATATCAGAACTTTGACCCTCCTAAAAGAAAAAAAAATCATTTCTTTTAATCAATTCACCCCAAGCAAGGTGATAATGCCACTAAGACGCAAGGCAATATTGGAGGTGAAGGAGAATAACAAGACTTTAGAAGGACTCGGAAACACAGTTCTAAGCAGGAAACAAGGGATAAACCTTTACTCTTGTTCAAAAGACCGAGGAGGAGTGTGAACCGGGCGATAGGGCAACCTAACTACTACTATTGAGGAGAAAAAAAATAATTAGCAAATAAAATTTCAGTGTTCAAGCTTTAGAAGTATAAATTTGATGTAGATTTAAGAATCGGAAATCCAATCCTATATCGGAAATTAATGATAGAAAGCAGGGAGGAGTGTGAACCGGGCGAAATTAATACGAAAAGTAGTTGTCAGAATGGCAGAAAGTGAGGATACTAATTTAAATAATACATGGAATAATGAAAAAAAAATCTCAAAACTCCAGGCAACGTTATCAGGGATGAAGAATTTATCGGCCGAAATGTATTAAAATAACAAAAATGAGGTTATTAAAATCATTCATAGCATAATGCCATACTAGAATTTCTGCTCCAAGTTTACTGTGTGTGTATGCGTGTTTGTGTGTGTGTGTGTTTTCTGTACAATTTGAATAAAGATATTTCTCAGTTTAAATATCTTGAGTTGTTCTGTGTCACACGAAGCTTTTGAATGAGTATCCTGGTTTTTCATAATTCTTTATAAAGACGCCTTTGATCAAAAGACAGCAATATTTAAGAGATTAACAATGTGTCGTGGCTTGTCTGTTTATAGACACAATTGTATTTTTTTTTTTTAATGTTTAAATAACTTGAAAGGTTTCAAAAGACACGCGTCCTACGAAGAATGCCGACGAAAAGAAAATATGACTTTATGGTAAAACTTTCAAATCAAAAGAAAAAGTTTAGAACAGCTCAGTCTTTTCTCACACAAGTAAAACAGCTAATTTCTTCTTCTATGTGCCGTGTCACTTCAGGATTTAAGCGATCATGATTCTCCATAACTTTCTACACATTAGTAAGGTGTGTCTTTTCGTTATCACTTCCAATCTCTCATCTGTCATCCAATGGTTAGGTAGTATTTAGCCATTCTCTCCACTGAGATGCGATATTACTCAAGATTGGGTGTAATGTGCGGAGAACCGGAGTGCGTACACTCGGACCAGGTACAAAATATTGCCCAGTCTCCACAACCGATGGTTGTGTTCGCGTCGGTATTACTGCCGATCCCCGCTCTCTAGTAAGGTTTTGGTACAGCCGCGGGAAGCTGTCCCCCGAGACCGGGAACTTCTCAGTATTTTTCCACAACCGCGACTATGCGAACAGAGACACAAATGTGTTTCATTCAGCCCAATGACAGAGATACAACTGAGAGATGATAACTCTATCCTTGCTAGGTAGGCTGCTCGCTATTCCCTTCTGTCTTCAATACGTCTTTTGAGTGTCAGTTTTTCCAAGCTCTCTTTCCTCATTATGTGTCCTGGAAATTTCGACTCTCTTTTTCTGATTCTAATTATAAGCGTCCTTGGTGCTACTATGGTATGATATCTACCGTCCATTTTCTACTATAGTATGATATGTACTATTTATTTTCTACTATAGTATGATATATACTATTCATTTTCTACGATAGTATATGTACTATTCATTTTCTACGATAGTATGATATGTACTATTCATTTTCTACTGTAGTATATGTACTATTCATTTTCTACTATGGTATGATATGTACTATTCATTTTCTACGATAGTATGATATGTACTATTCATTTTCTAGTATAGTATGATATGTACTATTCATTTTCTACGATAGTATGATATGTACTATTCATTTTCTACTGTAGTATGATATGTACTATTCATTTTCTACTATGGTATGATATGTACTATTCATTTTCTACGATAGTATGATATGTACTATTCATTTTCTACTATAGTATGATATGTACTATTCATTTTCTACTATGGTATGATATGTACTATTCATTTTCTACTATGCTATGATATTTACCAACTGCTGGAAGTATGAAATATGTTAAGGTTAGGGTTAAGGTTAGGAGTTAGGTTAGGGGTTATGAGTTAGGGCTAGGGTTAAGGTTATGGGTTAGGTTAGAGTTTATGAGTTAGGGTTAGGGTTAAGGTTAGGAGTTAGTTTAGGGGTTATGAGTTAGGGTTAGGTTTAAAGGCAGTGAACAGTGAACTGGCTATGTATTAAAAGTCATCAACAGTTTTTCATACAAAAAAATTTAAAAATAATCATCATATAGTTATTTTAATGTTTGTAAACTGATTTGATGTCATTTAAAAAAAAGAAACAGTGAACTTCCTGGTTAGTCACATGCTCTGTCCATGGTATTCTCAGCATCCTTCTGGAAAATCACACTTCTGCTGCCTCAAGTCTCTTCTTCATATGTGAAAAGATTGTCCGGCACTCACTGCCATATAAAAGCATGATATTGAATAACAGTTTAAAACTCTTTTCAGTTTCTATTGAATTTTTTTTCGTATTTTGCTTAGTTTTTGGAAGACATCTTTCGATATTTCATTATACCTTCGGATTTCGGTGTCACGTTTTCCGTCCCCAATTAGAATACTTCCTATACTTGTTCGATTTCGACATTTAAATCTTGGATTGTTCCTCTTGCTGACAACCATGCATTCTGTCTTCTTACACTTGATGGTTAGTCTTTTCTTCTTGTTTTCCTTTACTTCGTTCTGCAGTTTCCTCTCAATGTTTGCTATCAACCCTGTATCATCTGCATATCTTACATTGTTAAGAATGTGTACGCCAATAAAAGATTCCGATATTATTTTAGCAATATCTTTTGTTCATACAGTATTTTCTTGATTTTCTATAGCAATTTGCCGTCTTTCAAGTAAACAGTGTATTTCGTCATAAAAGAACGATTCTGTTTTTGATTGAGTATCGGGTTCATCTAGTAATAATAATATTATTAATAACTTTCAATCCCTTTCCATAACTTACTTTTACTCTCTAAGATAACGTTTTCTTTGTCTGAATTTGAACGGTTATCAATATTTAAATTATTTACACGCGTACTATTATCCTCGTCTTTTTTGTTACTATTTCAACGCTTCGGCTGTCATGTCTCCCGGCCTTCTTCAGGTACTTGTACTAACCATCAGGGAATTTGGAACTGAACCCTTTCTTTAATCTACCCGAGTAGACTGTTCTCGTTCCGCTACATATATCGAAGGATATCTCATCTAGTTATTATTTTTAGTACAGCTCCTTTATTGCTTACCCCGTTTCCACATAGTCCGGCTTACGGCCGCATCACGTACGATCAATGAAGTTAAGCAAAGTAGAGCCTAGTCATTATTTAGATGAGTGACCGTTTGAAATACCTGGTGCAGTAAACTTGGATGTGCGGGTGGTGTAATGGATAATGGCTCGGAATTGTTAATCGGAGTGCCGATTTCTAATTCCAAAGAGGTTTGTTATATATACTTACGAGCAAATACCGTTGGGAAAGGTATGTATCCACATATTCACCCCCAGCTATAGCTTAATTATTGTCTCCATCCCAAAACTGTTACAATCTGAAAATATTTCCTGTTTTTAAATAACCAGCAAATGGTTGATAAGCGGTAGAAAACTAATCAATTATTCAAAGCACTGAGTCCAAGTTTACTCTTTCCTACCCAGGGAATTAATTTACAAGTAATATGTCACCTGTCTATATTCCTGAGATGAGGTATTATATACACTATTTACATTATTCGGACTATTGTCCTCATCTTTGTTGCCATATTTATCACAACGTTCCGGCCCTTGTACGCTCCGGCCTTCTTCAGGTGGTTGGAATGTCGAACTGAACCCTTTATTTCGCTCCCTGGGGTAGACTGTTCTAGTTCCACATGCCATGTCTAATGGATGTCAATTATCGGTTATCTCCTGTTAATTCCCTTCTATAAGTTCTCTACCGTCTTAACCAGGTATTGAACTCACACTCTTTTCGGCCCTGTCACTGGATCTAACTAACGTCTTTATCCAGTTTATCAAAAATTGCAATATGAGCTCTGGTAAAAACATGTAATGATAACAGCAAAAATTGCAATATGAGCACTAGTAAAAAATGGATGCTGAAGACATTAGGTTTATAATACCCAGAAATTCATACACAGATGTCCTCAAGGACACATGGCACAGTGGATAAAGGCGTTAGTTAGATCCAGTGACAGGACCCAAAAAGTGTGAGTGGAGAACTTGGAGAGGGGAATTAACAGGCGATAACTGATAACTGACATCTATTAAACAAGGCATGTGGAACTAGAACAGTCTACCCCAGTGAGCGAAATAAAGGGTTCAGTTCGATATTCCAACCACCTGTAGAAGGCCGGAGCGACAAAGATGGGGACAATAGTCCGAATAATGTCAATAGTGTAATATGTCACCATCGGAATAGATTCGTGGATAAAATGAAATTGCTGATAGTAATTATGAATTCATTTCCTGGGACAGGCAGTGAAAATGGGGCGAACAATAATTGAAATGCCCCTTGACATGGTTAATAAAACAATCTACCCTCCCATAGATTAAATAAAATGTCCAAGTTCAAAATATCATGCAGGTTACCCTGATCAACAAGTGCCAAATGAAGGCCAAAAGGTACAGCGGTCGAAACGTTGTGATAACAATAATAGCCATAACAACAACGTATATGTTTTCTTTATTTCATAGTTACGAAGTCTAATCAAAAATTATCGGGACTAGTGCTATAAAGAGAAAACTACAACACGTATTAATTCGTTATTTAACCTCCTTTGAAGTAGTTGCCTTTTGAAGTCATACCACTTTTCCGTTAATGAAAAGCAATCCTGAAACTACTGTTTGGGGGATAGTGAACAGCTGCTTCGTTGCATTTTCTTGGATTTCCTCAACGTCTTGAAATTTTGTTCCTTTCAAGTGGGATTTGATTTTAGAAAAGGAAAAATCACAAGAGGTAAGATCTGGCGAATATGGTGGCTGTGAGACCTGGGGAATATGGTGACTGTTAAACCTGGCAAATATGGTGGCTGTGAGACCTGGGGAATATGGTGACTGTGAGACCTGGCGAATATGGTGGCTGTGAAACCTGAGGAATATGGTGGCTGTGAGAGCTGGCGAATATGGTGGCTGTGAGACCTGGCGAATATGGTGGCTGTGAAACCTGGCAAATATGGTGACTGTGAAACCTGAGGAATATGGTGGCTGTGAAACCTGGCAAATATGGTGGCTGTGAGACCTGGTGAATATGGTGGCTGTGAAACCTGCGGGATAGTCCCCTTCTGAATCCACACATTTTATCCAGTAAAAGAAATCATTATTAAGGAGAGAGAACAATAAAAGAACAGAAATTTAGAAGACAAAAGATAACGATTGACATTGCATTTAAAATTTTGAAGATCAAAGTTGACTGTAAAGCATGGGGCTAGAAGAGACTTCCACAAGTTAGAAGTGCAAGCAAAGAAACCTTTTTGCATAGTACTTACGGCTACATCTAGTCAATTCAACTGTGAACTGATGAGACCTTACCGCCAATCTAGTACTGCGCTTAAATTCATAAAGTCTACGTACCATAGCGAAGATTTCAACCGAACAATTATCATGAAAGTATTTAGAGAAAAGGCACGGAGAAGATAGATTACAGTGGTGAGAAAGTGACTGAAGCCGAGATGACAGGTCAGGACCAATAATATTGCAGAGTCTTCTCTGTTTTCATCGAGAATCTTTAGACGTACAGCAGAAGCAACGGACCATCTGTGGCATCAATATTCAAGGCATGGACGAATGGTAGACTTATAAATATGTAAGATAGATTCAGGAGAGGAAAATTGTTGATTCGGCAATTAACCACCTTCGAAGTAGTCCACTTTTGGAACCACACACCTTATCCAGCGTCGTTTCCATATAGATGGAAGCATTTCTGGAACTGCTTTTCTGGGATAACGAGCAGCTACCTCACAGTATTCTCTTGGATTTCCTCGATATCTTGAAATCTTGTTCCTTTCAAATGGGATTTGATTTTTGGAAAGAAGAAAAGTCACAAGAGGGCAACATATGGGGAATATGGTGGGTGACATTGGGGAATGTTGTGCTTTGCCAAAAATTGTTGCACAAGCCATAGTTACCAATGAAAACTCTGTGGTATGGTAAGGCGACCACACTCTACACACATTTCTTCCACACACTGCTATAAACAACGGAAGTGAGAGAGAACGTTATAATTTAGTGTGCATGCGCGAAAGAAATCGAGGTCAGTCTGTGACAAGCGGCCTCACTCTGGGTACATTAGCATCACTACCATAGCAACAGACCCAGTATTTTTTGATCAGACCTAGTATTTTCATAATATTAAAAAAAAAACTTTCTTTCTGCGTCTCTTTCTTTCCTGTGATTTTTAAAGGTGTTAATTCCATGTCTTTAGATTTTTTTTTCTGTTAATTCACCCTAAAATATTATTTCACACCAAAATATTAATTCACCCCAAAATAAAAAAAAAATGATATTTACTAAAATTCACACCAAATTCTCCTAGAACGAGGCCCTTCCATTGCACTCTGGTTTAGCTGACCCTTGCGATCGCCCCAAATGTGGGCGACTCGGGTACGCTATTTCTAAGTGTGGAGTCTACGTTCGCGCTCATCCTCATAAACAAACCAAAAACAGATTTTTTCTTCTTTTTTTTAAATTGTAAAAAATTCTTCGTAAGTACTTCGAATATCATCCAGAGGTGCGAAATGTAAATAATTCCTTGATTTTTGGTAATTTTTTTATTCTGAGAGTTGCGGTTGTTGCGAGCCATGCTAGACAAATTTTGTTTTTAATTTTTAAAAAAGTGCCCAAAATTTAGTTAACTTTGATTTAAAATTCATAATTTCCTGGTGAATTAATATTTGCGTTAAGTAACTTTACATTATTTGGGGTGAATTAAAAGAAAAGATCGCATATCTTCTAAGGATGTAACATATTATCTTTCGGTAATTCGAAGCTTGTGTGTTATTGTGTAAGAAGTGAAGAAGGTCAAAGAAACTGGAGTACGTGATTACAGTCACAAACCTGGTTGGGGCCGTCTGTGTCCCTAGGCTCTCTGAAGCGTGAATATAACGCTGGCGGTGTAAATAACCTCTATCGAGATATTTATCAAGCCTGGCATATTTTATCACAGGGTCAATTCTCAGTGACTGGGAGTTGGAAGATTGTGGTGCACCAATGTTTTGAAACGAAGAGGACCCGCTTTACACGTTAGCATTCATAAAATTAAAAGAGCATAAATCGGGAATAAAATAGCTTTCGAGATTTCAACATTTGGGACCCAAACTTACACGCGAGATGGGGCCGAAGTCTGATTGGGTGTCCTCGGGTAGTGCTTTGTGACCTATGCTATCTTATCAACATTTGCTTTTTATCTACCTATATACATTACAAATTAAACCAAGCACAACTGACTATTAAAGGATGACATTTTTTTAGCGGATTCTGACGGTAATTCTGGGGTCCTTTTGTTTTTCTTCTAAATCCGTGAATTTGTTTTGCTCACGGTAAGTCTCAAAAAAGCACTATATAAAATTCAGTTTTTTTTTTTATCCATGATGTTGAACGTGTTAAAATTATTCAACTTTTTAACAAAGAAAAATTCAAGTTGATTTTAAAAATTGACGCAAAGCATTGTTGATTTATTTAAGATGGAATCATCTATTATGGCACATGTCTAACTTGTATTTAGATAGATTGTATTTATTTTCAATTTTTAAAAGTTGAATTGTTCACCTACATTGCCTATGATCCATTATTGTACATAAATAGGGGACAATAAAATTTGTATTTTATATGAATACTATCTTATGAAAATTGAGATGTAGTAGAGTGGGGGCCCCGTACCGTAGATTTCTGAGGTAGTGGTGGTGTGTGTGTGGGGGGGGGGGTCACGATTCTCATGCAAACAAGCGAAGTTCAAATCTTATACAGTGTAACCCGGATATAAGAGACTCGGATATAAGAGAAACCCGGATATAAGAGAGATTTTCTCTGGTCCCAAATTAGAGCCTGTGTTAATGTAAACAAAATAGACCAAACCTGGATATAAGAGAAACCCGGATATAAGAGACTTCTTCTCCGGTCCCGACAACTCTCTTATATCCGGGTTACACTGTAATAGATTTATTAAAAGAATGTTTATCGTCCAATTTCCATCATATCTCGCTTGTTTAAACCCAGTCGTAGTAATAATTATCAGTAAACATAGTATTAACATATCTGTCTCTATTTCTGAGATGAGGTATTGTAATTATTTACATGATTTATATTGTTCAGACTGTCGTCGTCATCTTTTTTTTTTTTTTTTGTCATATTCACGACGTTTCGGCCGTTGTACGTTCCGGTCTTCTTCTTTTTCTTCTTCTGCTTCTTCTGCTTCTTCAGGTGATTGGAATTTCGAACCGAACCCTTTATTTCGCGCACCGAGGTTGATTGTTCTAGTTCCACGTGCCATGCCTCTTCCGGGTGTCCTAGTTATCTCCCTTTAAGTCACCTCCTCAAGTTTTTTGTTCGACACTGCAGTAGCCAGGTATTAAACTCAGAACTCTTTGGGTCAAGTCTCTGGATCCAACCAACGCTTTTATCCACTGGGCCATGTATCCTTGTGAACAAAAACTAGCAGAGTTGAGTTGAGGGAGATAACCGAGGCATCCGCAAGAGGCGTGGCACATAGAACCAAAAGGTTCTACCCGGGTGGACGAAATTAAAGGGTTCAGTTCGAAATTCCAATCACCTAAGGAAGAAGGCTGGAGCGTACAATGGCCGAAACGTTGTGAATCTGAAAATAAAGATGAGAAAAACAGTCGGAACAATGTAAACCATGTAAATAGTATTAAGATGTTTTAAATCTTTTAAATACTCCAGTCATTATTGGAGGCAGGGGTGGTGTAATGGATAGGAGCTCGAATGGTGGAATCGGAGTGATGAGCTCGAATTCCAGTCAAATTTATTAAATTTACTTAGGTACTAATAACTTTGGAAAATGTATGAATCTATCTCATCTTCCCAGATTTGGGTAAATAACAGCGCAGACTAGGTTCTGTAGCTCCGTTTGGCGACTAGTTTAGGAGAAGAAAATCTGAATTTAAACCAGCCTAGAAAGTGATGCGCTCATCTATCTTGACCAGGAAACTCGTAATCGATTATCATTATTATTAATTCATTATTTTCATTTTATTTCTTTTGCTTTTTAGTATTAATACAAATCAAATTTTCAATTATTATTTATTTTGGACTAGTGTTTCTTTCATTTTGTTTCTCTTGCTTTTTATTGGAGGCTTATTCTTTATTTCTCATCTGCCCTGCTTACTTAAATATGCTTTATTACTAGTAGTATTAATAGCATTCAAATTTCTTAAAAGAAGCATTGTCAATTATTATTCATTTTGGACTAGTATTTCTTTCATCTTATTTCTCTTGCTTTTTATTCAAGGCTTATTCTTTATTTCTCATCTGCCCTGCTTACTTAAATATGCTTTATTACTAGTAGTATTAATAGGATTCAAATTTCTGAGATGAAACATTGTCAGTTATTATTCATTTTGGACTAGTATTTCTTTCATCTTATTTCTCTTGCTTTTTATAGGAGGCTTATTCTTTATTTCTCATCTGCCCTGCTTACTTAAATATGCTTTATTACTAGTAGTATTAATAGGATTCAAATTTCTTAGATGAAGTATTGTCAATTATTCATTTTGGACTAGTATTTCTTTCATCTTATTTCTCTTGCTTTTTATTCGAGGCTTATTCTTTATTTCTCATCTGCCCTGCTTACTTAAATATGCTTTATTACTCGTAGTATTAATAGGATTCAAATTTCTTAGATGAAGTATTGTCAATTATTATTCATTTTGAACTAGTATTTCTTTCTCTCATTTCACTTGCTTTTTATTCAAGGCTTATTCTTTCTTTCTCATCTGCCCTGCTTATTTAAATATGCTTTATTACTAGTAGTATTAATAGGATTCAATTTTTTTAGATGACGCATTGTCAATTCTCGTTAATAATTACTAACATTTTTCGTCTCATCTTTCTTGCTATTTTTTTTTTTGCAATACTCAAGCCATTTTTTTTTTTTACCTTCATAACCTTGTTCTGCTTATGTTTCATTTTCTTTTTTCTTTATCGCTATTAATTATTTTTACATCGAATTTTGTTTTATAAATTTATTCTTCATGATTCACAAAAGTTAAACTTGAAATCACAAAACATTTTTTGAACTCAATTCTCCACAGGCACATTGACTATTTCACATTGCCATTGTTTTGGTCACATAGGTCATCCCGTCTCGTATTCTTTTGAATTCTCACGTATCTTTGACACAGGGTAGACATGGGTCTCTTGATTTTCTTCATTGTGGTTTCATTTAAGTAAAGTCAGGAGGTCAGTAACAAATATATTTGACTATCGGCAGCAGACGTTATGTGACTGTTTATTCGAGCGACGAATCTCAAATTTATTTTGCACATGTCGGCCTGTTGGCTAAGAGAGGTGCATATCACTTCCACTGACGATGATCGCTGTCCAAGCTGAAAGAGAAGAGAACATTTCAAATGCTGATTTTCCAAGCAAGCCGGCACGACTGACCTTTCTGAAAGAGAGTAACACAGTAAACTTGTCCCATCCCATTTGACCTTTTGCTGGATCAAACTAAACTGCCTCACTCACCTTCCTACGTGACACATAAAAATAATCACACACACACACACACACACACATATATATATATGAAAAAATAGTTTTAAGGTGTGCTATATTTATTGGATAAAGTGCCCAGTATTAGAGATAGAGCGTATGTAAATATGAATATAAAAGTGGACATTGGAGTCAACACTCAGAGGCGACAGGCTGTTTCATGCTAGACACAAGACGCAATCGTCAAGCTTGACGATTGCGTCTAGCATGAAACAGTCTGTTGCCTCTAAGTGTTGACTTCAATGTTCACTTTTATACACACACACACACACACATATATATATATATATATGTTAAGACGAATCGAGTTATCCAGTACCTGGCGTGTTTATCTAAAAATAAATACAGTGTAACCCGGATATAAGAGACCCATATATAAGAGAAACCCGGATAAAAGAGAGATTTTCTCTGGTCCAAAATTAGGGCCTGTGTTAATGTATATAAAATAGACCAAACCCGGATAAAAGAGAAAACCGGACATAAGAAACTTCTTCTCCGGTCCCGACAACTCTCTTATATCCGGGTTACACAGTACGTCTAAATTTGCCTTCAGCCATTGTCTTGGGGATAGGTGAATATGGGTCATTTATATTTGTGGCTATATACATTTACTTGTCTTGGGGATAGATGAATATTGGTCGTTTATATTTGAGTCTATCAGCATTTATTTGACTTAAGCATAGGTAAATATAGGTCGTTCATATTTGCGTCTATAAGCATTTACTTTTGTTCGGAGGTAAATATTGAGTGTTTACGTAAGCCCTGCTTAAGTATATTTAAGTATGTGCAGATTTGTTGAATGCATTACCGAAAACCGAAGTCCCCAAACTTAGGCTTAAGTGGAAAAATAGTTTGTTTCTTCATTTTTTTGTTCAATTTTTCATTCCTTATATATATCCAAAGAGAAGACATTGCTGTACATCACGAAAATCAAATCAAATGTGATTATACAATGTAAGACGATCTCTGGTATTCGATGATTTGAGTTGTTTTGTATTTGGAAGAATCCATTTAGAATTGTCATTGTCCCTCCGTTCGTGTGTTCGCACGACTGTTACGTCCTGCCAATACCTCATAAATAATGGGCTATTCCGTTTTGATCACGTGGAAAGAGGTGAAAACACTGTTTTCAGTGAGAAGATGAAATAAATAAATAAATAAATAAATGAATGAAAGAATGAATAAAAGAATGAATGAATGAATGAATGAATGAATGATTGAATGAAAGAAAGAAAAAAAAGAAAGATAGAAGACTTTAAAGTCTCCTGCCAATACCTAATAAATAATGGACTATTCCGTTTTGATCGCGTGGAGAGAGGGGGAAAGACTCTAGATGGTTTCAGTGAGAAAATGAATACAAGAAAAGAAGAAAGAAGAAAAGATACAAGTGTTTAAAATTTGCCAGTACCTCATAAATAATTGGCTATTCTGTTTTGATCGCGTGAAAAGACACTACTTAGGAAGGAAAGAAGGAAGAAAGGACGACAGAAGGAAACTACTTGGTTTCTTTGAAAAAATGCATGAAAGATGTGTTTAACGTTTGTTTCAATGAAATTTTAAAAGTCAATCTCAAATCTTTTCATTTGCACCCATTTCTTCAAATAATGATCAGCATTCATATTTATGAGTGTCATTGCAATATTTTGTTAAATTTGTTAGCTCAAATATTTAACGATGTGATTGGGGAATTTCTACGTATATTTTATTGTCATAGATCTCACCATGCGCTTACTCAATCATTAACTTAAGAATTAAGATTCATCAGAATATCAAAATACAAAAACCGTGAAATTTTTCCCGGGTTAAAACTAGTGTATACTAATTTTAAATACAATTTTTGTTCAATAAGTATCTTTTAAATACGACTGCAACTTCTGTTTTTATTTTTACAGAACTTCAAAGTATGCGTGCATCTTCTACACCAGTACGCCATATATTCCCAAAAATACGGTGACCATTCCTTCGTGAGGGGTCTCACTGATAAAACTTTCTTATCAGTCGCAGACATATAGATTCATTAAATGTTAGCCCGTACGTTCGCGTGTTCTCCACATTCTTTACATGAGCAAACATCTTTCTTATCTGTTTGTTATTATCAGTTTAATGGCGGCGTCTGTTTCACGAGCTCCGAACGCGACTTTAATCAAAATGGACGATCTCAGTAACAAGGATCTGTCGCTGGGTTTGCTTTTCGCTTCCCAGGGTTTCTTGTAATCTTTTCGGTCTTACAACCACTCAAACAGTTTCTTCTATTCTCCTACTACTAGAGTCTCAAGTTATTTTGGAGGTCAGCTAAGTACTCCAACCAGTCCTACGCTTTTCTTAAAATCCAATGTTAATTTTTTTTTCTGTAACTTTCTTGTCCCTTCAGGGCGAAAGCGATACTTTTCCTTGATTATCTATCAATTTCTACTTCCACCCGACAACCTCTTTTCCATAGACGAAATGTTGCAAGCCTCTGGCTGCTCTATCAAAGTGTTCAGACGACCTATATTCCTTTGCTTCACCAGTTCTAGCCTTTACGGTTAAGAACCACCATGCCACTCCCATTGAAGCGAACCATCTTCATCCCTTTCGTATTCAGTTGATGAGATGTAAGTTCCACTCGAGTAGTTTCTTCCCACGAACCGCGGCTTTGTAGAACCGACTCGCACGAACATGCATACCAGATCAGTACAATCTTAGCCTATTCAAGTCTAACGATAACAATTATCTTTCTCATATGTCCCCATACACTGTACCTAAAAAAAAAAAATGGAGTATTGCTGTTATATCTGGTCTGGAGCTGCTCAAAAATATAGAGTTATTCTGAATGTTTTATTTATTGTTAAGAGGCTCAGATTAGAGGAATCGGAGAGCCGAGTTCAAATTCCAGTCGAATTCATTATTTTCACTTACGTGCTAATACCATTGGGAAAAGCATGAATCGATCTCTTCGTGGATAAGTAGCAGGATAATCTGGATTCTATAGCCTTGAGTGGCCAGGAGAAGGATAAATTCTGAATTCAAACCAGCCTAGAAAATATAAACAAACTTTTACTACGTTAATAAATAAATAAATAAATAAATAAAATAAGAAACAAAAAAATAAAAAATAAAACCAAACAATATAATTTGACCCAAATAAATAAACAAACGACTTCCGGTAAAATAACCGCCATAATAGAATACCCACAATGCACCACTAACCCGTATATATATAAATAGCGAGAAAAATAACAGCATATGTGGCCTGACGATTGCATATAGCATGAAACAGACTGTCGCCTCTAAGTGTTGACTTCTATGTTCACTTTTATATATATATATATATATATATATATATATATATATATATATATATATATATAGTTGTAAATAAAATTAATGAATTTTCAGGGATTTTTAATCACACTCACACTCACACACACAGATACATTCATACACCCACACACATATATACATATGACATTTCTATTTAATTTACCCATTTCTAAATGTGTAAATTAAATTGAAATCCACTATTTCACGCATAACGATTTTTCTAAATGGGTGGCTGTCTGTAATTGCTTTTTAAATGGAATTTGTCGGCAGGTCGAAATAATTTCATTCCTTTTATTTACTAGATTATTTATTTTCTCAATTCCTGTAATTTGTCGTTTCTCCTTTATGCAGAGATTGTAATTTTTTGCTCTGTTTATTTTTAACTTTTTTTTATCAGTATATCTCCCACTTCTAGTCATGGCGTTTTCTGTTTTAATTACCATTTTTATATATATATATATATTCACAACATGAGGCTAGTCTTTCATCTTTATAATTCTATGTATATATTATTGTAACGTAGGGAAGGTTACTGAATATAATAATCGCACAAAGGTTGGTAATGAACGATACTACTTAAGACAAGAACAACACATATAAGATTCACTAGCGGCGCGTAGAAGAAGTCAACTGCTAGAAGGGAGTCAAGTGAATTCCACAATGAATCTCCAACTGCAGGATATCTACCAACCACCCCACGCGGTCAGATGTGACACAAGGCTGAATTTAATGTAGGGCGTCCGACGCCGTAGGTTCGGCCCAAAATTACCCGTAGACACCGTATAAAACGGGGTCGAGTAGCTGTTTCCCGAGACGAAACTTTGCCCTTTGACACAGCCTCGCCTGGAGAGTTTGACCAGTACAGCTGGAGACAACTGCAGACCAATATACAGTATTTACTACTGTATTTATGTGAGTCGTCCGTAGGCATGCTACAACACACACACACACACACACACATATATATATATATATATATATATATATATATATATATACTCTACTCTCGGCTCTCGACTCTCCCGTCGAATTTGACGTATGAGGGTCAAGCAAATCAGTTCTAGGAAACCGACTGCCCGACAACAGCACATGATTTGATTATAGTGGTGAAGGTTTTGTGCAGGACCATCCACACTTTTTGAAGGGCCGAATACAGAGATAAACTACGTGCCACAGGGTTTCCAAATGACACTTCGCAGGTTTTGAATTCAGAGTTGTCCTTTTCCTAGACTAGTTGCCATCCAAGGCTATAGAACCCGATCTGTCCTGCTATTTACCCATAGCTGGAGGGACAAGAAGAGGATTCACACCTTTCCCAAGGCGTCACCGATTCCTCAATCCAAGCCGTTATCCATTACTCCACCGCGCCTCCTTTTATATATATATATATATATATATATATATATATATATATATATATATATATATAAAGTAATATCATTTTATGCTTCCTGAAATATTTGCCCGCAAACAATATTTGGCTCATAAAAAAAGGAAAGAAATCATGGACGTCAGAAAAGCAACAATTAATAAATATAAAACATGTTACAGAAGGATAAAGAAAGAAACGAATTTGAAGTTATGAACAGTTCAATACAATATTCAGTCTGTGCCTCTGGTGTGCTTCCATGCCTCGTGTCTGTGGGGGCAAAAGGAAAAGGTATTGCCGCCTCTCCAAAAGTCAAAGGGGTAAAAGGAAGAGCTTTTCAAATATCGTGCCTCCTGTGATTATTGACAGGGCGTGGAGCGGTAATCAAACAACATTTAAGTTAATATAACGCTATAATTTTAATCATTTATAATAAAATATATTAAACAATATTTTCTGTCATAATCCTAACTCTAATCCTAATCAATGAAAAGTTTTCCAGCGGTCAAAATTCACGTGAAATGTTCATCACTAAAACCCGACCTACACATTCAGTACGCTTCATCATATATAACATCTCAGTCAGTTATGTGCCATACGTGATACACGCTTTTGATACATGACTGACGAGGCAGATTCTTTTTTCCAGCAGTAGGTTGCCATTTCTTTCTGCAGTAGACCAGTTGCCATCCATAGCTATAGAATCCGGTCTGTCCTGCTATTTACCCATAGTCGGAGGGGAGAAGAAGATGATTCATACCTTTCTCAGGGGTATTAGCACATCGTTCAGTCAGTTATGTGCCATGTGTGATACATGCTTAGGCGATCATGTATCTTTCGATACATGACTGACGATGCAGACTTTTTTCCAGCAGTAGGTTGCCATTTCTTTCTACGGTGGACCAGTTGCCATCCAAGGCAAAGTACCCGATCTGTCCTGTTATTTACCCATAGCTGAGGGAGAAGAGGAGGATTCATACTTTTCCCAAGGGTATTAGCACGTGAATGTAATGGATTCGACTGGAATTCGAACTCGGCCCTCCGATTCCTCAATCCGAGCCGCCTCATACAACATCTCACACAAATTTATTATTCGGCCTAGCTAGCTCGGACATTCACGAGTCTATTACACTGACCCTCACGATTCTGCATCAAGATCGGAATGTCGTTAGGGTGGCCTTCTGTTTCATACCTTAGCTGGTCAATATAGGTGGTTGCTGGATGACCAAGCCATCTTCCTCCTTGGCTAGGCGTCCAGAATAGTCGATTACTCGCGAGTTCTTGTTTTGTTCGCCAACATTGTCCTGCAAAGCGCATCTGCGTTCGCGTAAGTTTGTAGAAATATCAGAGATGGATCTATGGAGCTGTGATTTAGTTGGATGCTGTCTTCAAGAGATGTTAAGTATAGCTTTCAGCATCTCAGTGTAGGTTTCATCAAGCTTAGACTCTAGGGTTTTAGTTAATGTCCAAGCAGTGGCACCATAAATTTAAAACTACCACCACAGTAGTGCCAAATTATCTCCCTTTGAGGTTGTCTGGAAAATCAGATTTCCAGATTACATCCATTTTATTCAAAGCGGCTCAGCCTTTACGTATGGAAATTTTCACATCCTTTTCTCGAGAATTTATTTCGCTTCCGGGATATGTCAAAGATTCAAAAGATTTTATTGATTCCCCTGTGGTAGTTTGTATTGAGCCTTGTTGGTTAAGGCTCACATAAATGTCTAACACAGCCGTGAAAATATTCTTCATTTGGAAAGAATTTTGCAAAGTCAGTTAACTTCCGATCATTGTATTTGGCTTTAGCCTATTACTGGGGTGGGGCGGGAAATCGATTAAATATAGTTGGATATCTGATAAAAGGTCCTTAATAATAGATAAACAATATACATACATATATGAATATAAAATATCACACATTGAATGGTGATATTAATAGAACCGTGCTCGATTTACGAGGTGATCCGAAAGTATTGTCACCCTTTCATAATATAATTTTCTATTTCATATGGCTGACACGAGCTCCTACAGTTTGGAATAGAGGCTGCTTGCAAGTGTATGGACACATGGTCGTGTGCATTCTGTCAAGCGCATGGTGGATATTCAACATGATTTTATATTACTGTATTACGTGTTATTCTGTTGTTCTCATTACTTTTTGGTAGGGGTTCAATATGTATAATATTAAAGCTATCATTTATATTAATAAAAAAAATATACATTTTTTTCCTCACCGGTAGCATGCACAACGCTGAAAACTGACCGTTGTATAATTTAAATACTGATATATATATATATATATATATATATATATATATATATATATATGGAAAGGCATGAATCCTCTTTTTCTCTCCTCAGTTATGGGTAAATAGCAGAATAGACCGGATTCTATAGCCTTAGATGGTAACTGGTCTACCGCAGAAAGAAATGGCAACCTACTGCGGCCAGAAAGTCTGCTTCGTCAGTCATGTATCGGAAGATACATGATCGCCTAAGCGTGTATCCCGCATAGCACATAACTGACTGAATGCAGTTTACACGCCTCCTTTGGCTTAATTAACTCCTGCTAAGCCAGAATACTGAAATAATTTAACTCATTAGTGAACGACGTCAACTTTTTACTTTGTTTTCGAGAGGGGCTTAGCTAACATTCTAAATCTGCCAGCCCTAAGTTTAGCCAACAAGATAAGTTAGGCAGAAAGAACTAAAATTTTAAGGAATGTTAATGTAGTAATGGCTAATTTTTTATTATTACAATTGTGCTTGCCTCTCCCTTCGTTAGTTCACACGACTTTTACGCCATGCCAATACCTCATAAATCATGGACTATTCCGTTTTGATCACGTGGATAGAGGGGGAAAAGACACTTCTAGATTTTAGTAAGAAAAAGAAAGAAAGAACGAAAGAAGAGAATATCAAAGTGTTTAAAGTCTCCTGTTAATACCTCATAAATAATGGGCTATTCCGTTTGTATCGCGTGGAAAGAGGAGGAAAAGACACTACTTGGTTTCAGTGAAAAATGAAAGAAAGAAAGAAAGAATGGAATCTAGAATTGTTTAACGACTGTTTCAGTACATGGAAAAAGGTTTTTTTAATCTCAAATCTTTTCATTTGTATCCCCTTACTTCTTAAAATAACTGCGAGCATTCATATTTATGATTGGTACTGCAATATTTTGTTAAAATTAACAAACTTGAATATTTAACTATACGATAGGGTGATTTCTACGGATATTTTATTGTCGTCGAACACGTTATCAACTTACTCAATCATTAACTTCAGAAAAATTAACTTTCCTATTTTAATTTTCTGATGAAAATTCAAATAGGAAAATCGTGATATTTTCAGAGGTTAAAGCTAATTATTATTATTATTATTATTGAACATGTGATAATATGTCATTATGCGCCATTATAATATGTCATTATACGTCGTTATAATGTCATTATGCATTATTATATTATGCCATTATGCGTCATTATAATATGCCATTATACGTCATTATAGTATTTCATTATGCGTCATTATTATATGTCATTATGCGCCATTATAATATGCCTTTATATGTCATTATAATATGTCATTATGCGTCATTATAGTATGCCATTATACGTCATTGTAATATGTTATACGTCATTGATAACGGTCACTACGAGCAAGTTGTGTTTTATTTAACGATCAAAAGCAGGCGCTTTTATTGAAGACATCGTTGAATTTGACTTGCAGTTGCATAAAATTCGCAGTGACTGACACGTCTACACCGAAAAACAATACTCTTTCCGGTGGCAGAAGCTGCTGGTGGACCCAGGCGTACAGTACCGCCTTAGACTCCGAAATTGTGTTAACTTCCCTTGTTGTTGACTGATGAGGGCAAGTGCTTTCACACGTTGTATGTAGATAAAAAGAAAAAAAAAAGAATGAAAATTGGACGTGTGGTAAAACCTTCAGGAAGAGAATGTTTAGATGTTTTTAAAAATTATTATTATTATTATTATTATTGGTTAATAAATACTAAAATTATTATTATTTAGTAAATACTAAAATTATCATTATCATTTAGTAAATACTAAACACTTCAAATACATATGTGTATGGATCAGTTATAATAAATTTAGTATCAGAGATAATGAATTTAAAGACGGGTAGTTTCGCTCAATACCTCAAATTGCTACAAAGCCAAAATATTAGCCTGGAAAATCGAGTCATGGCCTTAAATAGCCTCGTCAGATGGAGACTTTCATATGAATGTCATCCATGGCATCAAACCTGTTAAGAAATATCTAAACTGTTAGCCATATACAACCGCTTTCTCATCTCATTGGTTAAAAATGGTTTTGATCGAGTGAAACTTGAGGGCATTGTTGAAGAGACCCACGTCTTCGAACCTTGTCACCTGGCGCTGTGTGAAATAACAGTAACCACATCACTTGAAGACTCGCAACAGCAGCAACAACTAAAATGGATATCACGGGACTCGAAGAGAAAATAAATGAAATAATCAAGATGTTGACTTTCCACACAACTTCAAATAAATGGTTAGGAAGGAAACCCACATCAATACCTGAAATAGCGATGACAGAGGAATTGGAAAATCTATTTTCTTGAAAAATTGTTTTAACAGAAAGATTTTATAAATTTCGAACAACGGTAGCACTGGTTGATTGGTCAATGAATGCTGAATGTTTCCTCATAAGGAAACGGCTAATATTACCATTACCATCACTCTCCTTTCTCTCTCTCTCTCTCTCTCTCTCTCTCTCTATCTATCTATCTATCTATCTATCTATCTATCTATCTATCAAGCTGTCTATCTATCTATCAGTAAGATATATAATCCGGTGTTTTTATTGATATTTTTCTTTTTAAAAAACAGTGCTCAATGTAAATTTACAGAGCATAAATATTATAAATTAACAGATTTACTATATTTTAAATCAGTTAATTTAATATACATACATACATACATACATACATATATATATATATATATATATATATATATATATATATATATATATATATATGTGTGTGTGTGTGTGTGTGTGTGTGTGTGTATGTATGTATGTATGTGTGTGTGTGTGTATTTAGGCAGCAATGATTCTTTCATGCACATTTCATTGAATACGACACATAAGGTGCTTTGATTGAGTTTTTTATACAATTTCTCATGCGATCTAATATTTTTTTTTCAGATGATAAATTATATAAAAACTTTCTGAATGTTCTTTTTTTCCGAGCGCTGTCAGCTATACTTTTAGCCACTTTCAAAAAACATATTATATCGCATGAGAAATTGTAGAAAAAACTAAATCAAAGCACCCTGTCTGTCGTATTCAATGAAAGGTGCATATATATATATATATATATATATCAATTTAAACGTTACTTATAGTGGGCATTCGTATTTGAGTAGGCTCTCCGTTTCTTTATTAAACAGTATATATATTTATTTTCGTCCACCGGCCTTATTAAAGAAAAAATTGTGGTCTTAGGCATGATTTAAATCTGTCCCCTCAGAGCAGAGGGAAGTATTGTTAAAACCGGTACGCCATAGCCAACTTGACCACGTGTATCCACTAAAAATAATGCTTAAAGTGACACAAATCTGTCGGATTAATAAAAAAATCCATTCTATTATATATATATATATATATATATATATATATAAATAAAATGAAAATGGATTAAGTTCGACAATTATTTAATATATTTTCTGTTTATACGTTATTTTTTATAATCTATTTAAGTAAATGATCTGTTTTTAATTAAAAAGCATTAATTACATTTCATAGAAGATTTGTGCTCTCCAACAGGAACCGAACCTGTAACCCTTATGGGAACCGTCATTTGACCTGATGTGCTGTTAACTATTCAGCCACAGAGAAGTGTCTGGTTTGCAAAGTCCGAATTACTGTTTACAAACACACACCTTTGACGATTTTTCTCGATCGATCATTTCTGCTCACGAAACGTATCTTAACGCAAATAATGACAACATATTATGAAAACGGATTAAATCTGACAAATGTTTAATATATTTTCTGTCCCAAAACCTGTTCCTCTATCCATTCACTCAAACTTCCTTTGTTTTCCGCTATCCCTCCCCCTTGCCTTCAACCTGTCCTGAAAGTATCCGATTTTCCAAGCCCCTTTCTTCACTATGTGGCCTAGAAATTTCAACTGTATCTTTTCGATGTTAAGTATAAGTTTCCTTTTTGTTTTCTTTGTCGTTGCGCACGTGTTCGGTCCACGGTATCCTCAGCATCCTTCAGTAGAACAACATTTCAGTTGTCTCAAGTCTTTTCTTCGTCTGTGAGAAGATTGTCCAGAATTCACTGTCGTAAAGGAGAACCGATATTACATAACAGTCCAGTACTCTTTTCCTCCTTTCTTGCGAAATTTTTTTCCTGTTTCTTAATATTTTGCTTAGCTTCTGAAAAGCATTTTTCGCTATCCCAATGCTCCTTCGGATTTCAGTTTAATACCCTGTGTAGCTTTTGGAATGCATTGGTCTTGTTTAGAGTGCAGCAGAAGCGAGGCAATCAATCACTGAAACTTATTGTAATGAGGTAGTAGGTGCAAGCATGTGTCGGAAAGGGTTTGTGAATTCTTTAAAAAATGATAAGTAAAAATTATAACTAAATATAAAAATGAAGACTTGACGCTACATGCTCTTCATATTTAACTTAAGGGAAATGCAGCGGAAGCAAGGCAATGAATCACTGAAACTTATTACAATGAGGCAGTAGGTGCAAGCGTGTGTTGGAAAGTGTTTGAGGAATTTTAAAAAGTGATAAATAAAAATTATAAAAATGGATACTTGACGCTACATATTCTTCATATTTAACTTAAGGAAAATGCAGTGAAAGTGAATCACTGAATCTTATTTTAAAGAGGTAGTAGGTGCAAGCATGTGTCGGAAAGGGTTAGGGAAATTTTATAAATATAAATAAAAATTATAACTAAATATAAAAACGAACACTTGACGCTGCATACTCTTCATATTTAGCTTAAGGAAGATGCAGTGGAAGCGAGGCAATGAATCATTGAATCTTATTCTAACGGGGTATTAGGTGCAAGCATGTGTCGGAAAGGGTTTGGGAAATTTTAAAAAATGTTTGAGGCAGTGGGTGCAAGCTTGTTTCATAAGTGTCGGGGTTAATATTAAACGATATGAAATTGTGCTTAAAGACGTCCTTAAATCGAAGTTGTGAGTACCCAGTTTTTCTTCTACCGTTTGAAAGTTCTGCACAGAAAATATCCTTCGGATGTCACGCCCAACGGAAAGATACCGGAACTTAGTTTTTGCAAGACATTCTTAGTAATTCAAGCTCTATTAGGTTGACATTCGGAACCATGTGAAGCTATCAGAAATCATTAAATATACAGTGTAGCCTTTCTAGCAAAATCAATTGAGACATTAAGTTTAGGAATAAGTATAAAAAGGATATGACGTCACAAACGAAAGCAAATTCGACTTTTGAGGTCGTTTGCGGGTAGACTAAGTTGGTGCCCTTTCTGATCTGCATTGTATCAAAACAATTACATTTTTGGAGGTGACTTGGTATTTTGGGGGTGACAAGTGTGAAAACAGATAATAGTATGAGTGATGCTGACCTCCAAGGTCAATAAGGGTCACCAGAAGTCACTAGCTATTCTTTAACAAAAATAACGAGCATGAAGAAGCACAAAACATCCCTTTTTCGTGTTTTTTTATTTGAAAAACGTGATACTACACTGAAATTTTTTTCATAAATAAATTATTTAACAATAACGCCTAGGTATCCATTTATTAAAATTTGTTATTCTTGTTATAACAGTAATTAATATATGCTTTGAAACGAATATATATATATATATATATATATATATATATATATATATATATATATATATATATAGATAGATAGATAGATAGATAGATAGATAGATACACCTAGTGAGCCAGACAAACCTACCTAGGTTTCACCTAAACGGATCGTCAGGGAAAGTTCGGAAAGTTGTTTTTTTTTAAACCTTTTTTTCCCTCGAGATTGATTTGATTATTGGCAAATCAAAAATTCGAGGGTTTTTTGAAACGAGTCTAGTTATCTATATATATATATATATATATATATATATATATATATATATATATATATATATATATATATAATGCAGTATTACATTAGAACATGCACATACACACTACAAAACTGTACATCTTGTTTTTTAACGTTGAAACACGATGTACAGTTTTGTAGTGGGTATGTGCATTGAACACTGCATAATAAATAAATATTCACGACTCTACTTTTTTATTGATCCCTGTTTTAAATTAAGGTTTTGAGCGCTGAAGTCTTATTCTTTGTTCTTTTACATTTAGAAATATATATATATATATATATATATATTTCATTGAATACGACAGACAAAGTACATTGATTTGTTTTTTTTTACTCATTTGATCTAATAATTTTTTCTTTTCGGATAAATTATATAAAAACACAAGGGAAATCAAGGTCAAAAAACTTCTCCATGAAAGCTATGGTTGGCTCTATATTGGTGGTTATAGGGTTAGCATCTCAAGTTCTATATTGGTTGTACATCCTGGGTATGACGGTAAACTACATCCGCGTCCTGGGTATGGCGATAAACTACATCCGCGTCCTGGGTATGACGATAAACTACATCCGCGTCCTGGGTATGACGATAAACTACATTCAGCAGCAAGGCCTCAGATAATGTTTTCGGAAAAATAATGTTGCCAGCTATACGTTTTTGAAACAATAATGTTGCCAGCTATAAGTTTTTGAAACAATAATGTTGCCAGCTATAAGGTTTTTGTAAAAAATAATGTTGCCAGCTATACGGTTTTTGTAAAAAATAATGTTGCCAGCTTGTTGAAACTTGACTAATGCATGGAATAATAATGCAACACAAAATGTACTTAGAACAAAATGTATTGAAACAAGAAAGTGTACACAATATTTACATATAGTCTTTTGTATATTCCTGGGAAGACCGTTCCTGGAGAATGTGTTGACTGAGTCGCAGTCGGGCAGAGTCTCTGGTTGAATCTCTTGATTCCTCCCCTCTCTTCCCGGTACCAACCATATTTATATGGTCGGTACTCCACTATGCAAATTAGGTGGATCCTAACACAGCTATACGTTTTTTGTAAAAAATAATGTTGCCAGCTATACGTTTTTTGTAAGGAATAATGTTGCCAGCTATACGTTTTTTGTAAAAGATATGTTGCCAGCTATACGTTTTTGGAACCATAATGTTGCCAGCTATACGTTTTTGAAACAATAATGTTACCAGCTATACGTTTTTGAAACAATAATGTTGCCAGCTATACATTTTTTATTCCATACAAAATAGGCATTTAAAATTCATATAAACTGGATTTGGCATTAAATAACCCACAGTGGTTGATATGCCATAAAACCCAAACAAACAAACAAACAAAATCTATATTGATTGTTGCAGGGTTACCTCCTTAAATTCTATATTGGTTGTTGCAGAGGTAGTTCGCCAAGATCTAAATTGGTGGATGTAGGGTTAGATTGTTCAGATCTATAATTTTGTTGTAGGGTTAGCACCTTAAGTTCTATGTTGTTTGTTATAGTGTTCGTTCCGCAAGATCTATAATGGTTGTTGTAGGGTTTGCTACTCAGGTTCTATATTGGTGGTTATAGGGTTATTGCTTGTTGTAGAGGAAGTTCCCCAAGGTCTAAATTAGTGGTTGTAGGGTTAGCTTTTCAAGCTTTATATTGATTGTTGCAGGGGCAGCTTTTCAAGCTCTATATTGGTGGTTGTAGGGTCAACTTCACAAGCTGTATGTTGGTGAATGTAGTGTCAGCTTCTCACGATCTATATTCATTGTTGTAGGATTAGCAACTTCAGTTCCATATTGTTTGTTATAGTGTTAGTTCTCCAAACTCTACATTGGTGGTTGTAGGGTCAGTTTCTCAAACACGATATTGGTGGCTGTAGGGTCAGATTCTCAAGATCTATATTGGTGGCAGTAGGGTCAGCTCCTTAAGCTCTATATTGGTTGTTGTAGGGTTAGCTACTCAGATTCTATATTAGGGGTTATACGTTTAGCTCCTTAGGTTCTATATTAATTGTTGTAGGGTTTGCTTCTCAAGCTCTAAGTTGGTGGTTGATGGCTTGGCATCTCAAGCTCTATATTGGTTTTCTAGGGTTAGATCCTTAAGCTCTATTGGCTTATCTCCTCAAGCTCTACATTGGTTGTTGTAGGGTTTGCTTTTCAAGCTCTAGGTTCGTGGTTATTGGCTTAGTGCATCAAGCTCTATATTGGTTGTTATAGGGTTTGCATCTCAAGCTCTATGTTGGTGGTTGTTGGCTTAGCGTCTCAAGCTCTATATTGATTGTTGTAGGGTTTGCTTGTCAAGCTCTATGTCGGTTGTTGGCTCAGCATCTCAAACTTTATATTGGTTTTATAGGGTAGCTCCTTAAGCTCTATTGGCTTAGCTCCCCAAACTCTATACTGGCTGTTGTAGGGTTTGCTTGTCAAGCTCTATGTTGCTAGTTGTTGGCTTAGCATCTCAAGCTGTATATTAGTTTTCTAGGGTTAGCTCCTTAAGCTCTAATGTCATAGCTCCCCAAGCTCTATATTGGTTGTTGTAGGGTTTGCTTGTCAAGCTCGATGTTGATGGTTGTTGGCTTAGCATCTCTAGCTCTATATTGGTTTTCTAGAGTTACCTCCTTAAGCTCTATTGGCGTAGCTCAGCAGGCTCTATATTGTTTGTTGTAGGGTTTGCTTGTCAAGCTCTATTGGCTTAGATTAGCTTAGCTCCCCAAGCTCTATATTGGCTATTGTAGGGTTTAATTCTCAAGCTCTATGTTGATGGTTGTTTGCTTGGAATCTCAAGCTCTATGTTGGTTTCTAGGGTTACCTCCTTAAGCTCTATTGGCGTACCTCACCAAGGTCTATATTGGCTGTTGTAGGGTTTGCATCTTAAGCTCTATGTTGGTAGTTGTAGGCTTAGCATCTCAAGTTCTATATTGATTGTTGTAGTTTTTGCTAGTCATGCTCTATTGGTTTAGCTCCCCAAGCTCTATATTGTCTATTGTAAGGTTTGCTTCTCAAGCTCTATGTTGGTGGTTGTTGGCTTAGTATCTTAAGCTCTATATTAGTTTTCTAGGGTTAGCTCCTTAAGCTCTATTGGCATAGCTCCCCAAGTACTATATTGGTTGTTGTAGCGTTTGCTTCTAAAGGTCTACTTTGGTGGTTGTTGGCTTAGCATCTCAAGCTCTATATTGGTTTTATAGGGTTAGGTCCTTAAGCTCTATTGGCATAGCTCCCTAAGCTCTATATTGGCTGTTGTAGGGTTTGCTTCTCAAGCTCTATGTTGGTGGTTGTTGGCGTAGCTCACAAAGCTCTATATTGGTTGTTGTAGCATTTGATTCTCAAGATCTAGGTTGCTGGTTGTTGGCTTAGCGTCTCAAGCTCTATATTGATTGTTGTAGGGTTTGCTTGTCAAGCTCTATGTCGGTTGTTGGCTTAGCATCTCAAGCTCTATATTTGTTTTCTAGGTTTAGCTCCTTAAGCTCTAATGGCTGAGCTCCCCAATCACTATATTGGTTGTTGTAGGGTTTTCTTCTCAAGCTCTATTCTTGTGGTTCTTGGCTTAGCATCTCAAGCTCTATATTAGTTTTCTGTGGTTAGCTTTTTAAGCTCAATTGACATAGCTCCCCAAGCTCTATGTTGGTTGTTTTAGGGTTTGCATCTCAAGCTCTATGTTGGTGGTTGTTGGCTTAGCATCTCAAGCTCTATATTGGTTTTCTAGTTTTAGCTCCTTAAGCACTGTTGGCTGAGCACCCTAAGCTCTATATTGGCTGTTGTAGGGTTTGCTTCTCAAGCTCTATGTTGGTTGTTGTTGGCTTAGCATCTCAAGCTCTATATTGTTTTTCTAGGGTTAGCTTCTTAAGCTCTATTGGCTGAGCACCCTAAGCTCTATATTGGCTGTTGTAGGGTTTGCTTCTCAAGCTCTATGTTGGTTGTTGTTGGCTTAGCATCTCAAGCTCTATATTGGTTTTCTAGGGTTAGGTCCTTAAGCTCTATTGGCATAGCTCCCTAAGTTCTATATTGGCTGTTGTAGGGTTTGCTTGTCAATCTCTATGTTGGTGGTTGTTGGTTTAGCATCTCAAGCTCTATATTGGTTTTCTAGGGTTGGCTCCTTAAGCTCTATTGTCTTAGCTCCCCAAGCGCTATACTGGCTGTTGTAGGGTTTGCTTGTCAAGCTCTATGTTGGTGGTTGTTGGCTTGGCATCTCAAGCTCTATATTGGTTTTCTAGGGTTAGCTCCTTAAGCTCTATTGGCTTAGATCCCCAAGTTTTATATTTGTTGCTGTAGGGTTTGCTTCTCAAGCTCTATGTTGGTGGTTGTTGGCTTGGCAGCTCAAGCTCTATATTGGTTTTCTAGCGTTAGCTCCTTAAGCTCTATTGGCTGAGCTCCTTAAGCTCTATATTGTCTGTTGTAGGGTTTGCTTCTCAAGCTGTATGTTGGTGGTTGTTGGCTTAGCATCTCAAGCTCTATATTGGTTTTCTAGGGTTGGCTCCTTAAGCTCAATTGGCTTAGCTCCGCAAGCTCTATATTGGTTGTTGTAGGGTTTGCTTCTCAAGCTCTATGTTGGTGGTTGTTGTCTTGGCATCTTAAGCTCTATATTGGTTTTCTAGGGTTAGCTTCTCAAGCTCTATTGGCTTAGTTCTCCAAGCTCTATATTGGTTGTTGTAGGGTTTACTCGTCAAGCTCTATGTTGGTTGATGTTGGCTTAGCATCTCAAGCTCTATATTGTTTTTCTAGGGTTAGCTCCTTAAGCTCTATTGGCATAGCTCCCTAAGTTCTATATTGGCTGTTGTAGGGTTTGCTTGTCAATCTCTATGTTGGTTGTTGTTGGATTAGCATCTCAAGCTCTGTATTGGTTTTCTAGGGTTGGCTCCTTAAGCTCAATTGGCTTAGCTCCCCGTGCTATACTGGCTGTTGTAGGGTTTGCTTGTCAAGCTCTATGTTGGTGGTTGTTGGTTTAGCATCTCAAGCTCTATATTGGTTTTCTAGGGTTAGCTCCTTAAGCTCTATTGGCTTAGATCCCCAAGTTTTATATTTGTTGCTGTAGGGTTTGCTTCTCAAGCTCTATGTTGGTGGTTGTTGGCTTGGCAGCTCAAGCTCTATATGGGTTTTCTAGCGTTAGCTCCTTAAGCTCTATTGGCTGAGCTCCTTAAGCTCTATATTGTCTGTTGTAGGGTTTGCTTCTCAATCTCTATGTTGGTGGTTGTTGGCTTAGCATCTCTAGCTCTATATTGGTTTTCTAGGGTTGGCTCCTTAAGCTCAATTGGCTTAGCTCCGCAAGCTCTATATTGGTTGTTGTAGGGTTTGCTTGTCAAGCTCTATGTTGGCGGTTGTTGGCTTGGCATCTCAAGCTCTATATTGGTTTCTAGGGTTAGCTCTTTTAGCTCTATTGGCTTAGCTCCCCAAGCGCTATACTGGCTGTTGTAGGGTTTGCTTCTCAAGCTTTATGTTGGTGGTTGTTGTCTTGGCATCTCAAGCTCTATATTGGTTTTCTAGTGTTTGCTCCTTAAGCTCTATTGTCTTAGCTCCCCACGCTCTATATTTCTTGTTGTAGGGTTTGCTTCTGAAGTTCTATGTTGGTGGTTGTTGCCTTGGCATCTCAAGCTCTATATTGGTTTTCTAGGGTTAGCTCTTCAAGCTCTATTGGCTTAGTTCTCCAAGCCCTATATTGGTTGTTGTAGGGTTTGCTTGTCAATCTCTATGTTGGTGGTTGTTGGCTTGGCATCTCAAGCTATATATTGGTTTTCTAGGGTTAGCTCCTTGTCGTAGGGTCAGATTTGGATGTTTTAAATTTTGCTCCCCAAGCAGTATTTTTATATTGCTACCCGAGTAATGTACCTTCTGAAACTTTGTTATACTGAACTACTATTTTTTTGTTTTGTGTATCAGAATATTTTTTTCAGTCACAAGTACTTTTTTTTAGGTTTAAATTCAACTTTATTTTCGTATGTTCTGGACGCCATGAACAAGTCAACTGATGGCGATCACGGAAATAATTTTATTTGAAGCTCTTTTGAAAAAGAACGCTAGCATGAGTGAGGTATGAGATGACAAGGAGAGTTCTTTAAAGATGATCAAGGCGCCATTACCTGTGGCAAATTATTTTTTCGCTGATATTAAATTTCCGAGCAGAGCTCTTACTTGTATAAAAGAACGCATAAATTCGTACAAACAGAATTATTTGCATAGCATCAAGTTCAACAGTTTAACAATGAATGTTTTCTCCCGTTGACATTCAAGCGTAATTCTTTGTCCCGCCCATTTTTGTCGCATTCGCACATTTCCTTTGTGGCTTGTCGTTCTTAAATTTCCGAAAATTAACGCCGGAGGTTTTATTCGCGTAATTAAATCCTGCGAGCTACTCGCCTTTAATATTAAAGTCAGATATCTTAGTTATTCAGCCCTGAAATAGGAGACACCAAAACTTCCGCTGCTAAATTTCATTTGCTGAACAATGATCTTGTTCAGAAGTTGGAAAAATACAGCCAAAGAAAAGATATTTTAACGGCCAGGAACGAAGGCCAATGTAACCGAAAGAAAAAAAACAAAAAATCTTTTATCAGGACCAGCTTGTAGCCAAGTGAACCCATTTGCACCAAATCGGACCCTGCATTTCAGGGGTCCCGCGCTGGTGTAATCTATTCTAGTCTTGCCAAATAAACACAATATATTGTAATACGCATCTAACACCGCATTTCAGGTTTTACAGTGAACAGAAATGATTTTAATTTCCCCTTGAATTTAAAAGAAAAATAGCAGTAATTTTTGCTTGTTCATATTTTTCTTAGATGACGTAAAAATCATTTTTAAGTTACGACGCAAAGATATATTTCAAGATTTCCCAAATTAGGCGAGATTCTCCACCGGTGGGCGATTTCAACTGTTGGGTAGGCGATACACAACTGAACAGAAAATGGTGGTCGATTGAAAATTTTGATGGGTGATATAGGATTTTTATTCTTAAAATGTATTTCAACATATGCACCCAAATGGACTTTACACCTCAGGGGTGACCGCGCTAGTGTAATCTATTCTAGTCTTACCAAATAAACACAATATATCGTAATACGCGTCTAACACCGCATTTCAGGTTTTACAGTAAACAGAAATGATTTTAATTTCCCTTTGAATTTAGAAGAAAAATAGCAGTAATGTTTGTTTTTATATAATTTTCTTAGATTACGTAAAATCATTTTTAAGTTACGACGCAAAGATATATTTCAGGATTTCCCAAATTAGGCGAGATTCTCCACCGGTGGGCGATTTCAACTGTTGGGTAGGCGATGAGCAACTGAACAGAAAATGGTGGGCGATTGAAAATTTTGATGGGCGATATAGGATTTTGATTAGTAAAATGTATTTCAACATATGCTGTCTGGAAAAAAATATTCAAAGGTGATAGGAGAAGAACCCGTATTAACTACACTCCTGCTAAAAAATACAGCCAAAGAAAAGATATTTTAACGATCGGGAACTAAGGCAAATGTAACCGATAGAAAAAAAAACTTTTGTCAGGACCAGCCTGTAGCCAAGTGAACCCATTGCACTAAATCGGACCCTGAACCTCAGGGGTGACCGCGCTAGTGTAATCTATTCTAGTCTTGCTTAATAAGCACAATATATTGTAATACGCATCTAACACCGCATTTCAGGTTTTACTGTGAACAGAAATGATTTTAATTTCTCCTTGAATTTTCGAAAAAAGCACTAAAGTTTGCGTTTATCTATTTTTCATAGATTACTGAAAAGTATTTACTAAGGTACGATTCAATGATATATTTCAGGATTTCCCAACCAAGGCGATATCGTCCACCAGTGGGCGATTTCCACTGTTGGGTGGGCAATGAACAACTGAACAGAAAATGATGAGCGATTGGAAATTTTGATGGGTGATATAGGATTTTGAGTATTCATCACTGTATGCTTTTGAATATTTACAAGTGGGCAATGGAAAATTTTTACATGTGAAAGATGACGCAAAAAGGGGGTTGGGGTCTCCTGATCTATTTGAACAGCATGACTGATTTTCGAAATGCATAAGAATAATTCAAACTATATACTGGGCATAAATCGTTTGCACACGGATAGAAAATGAATTGTTTAGCGGCAAATGAATTGTTTAGCGGCATTTTCTATCCGTGTTTCTATCCGTGTGCAAAAAAAAAAAAATTATTGCTCAACTGCTGTGTAATGTCAACCATCCTGTATGTTAATGATTGCTAGACAGTTATCGCAAATGAATAAGGGACTTGCAGCAGCAGAAATGCGGTTCTACAGAAGGATGCTTAGAATACAATGGACCGAATATGCGAGCAACGAGAAAGTTCTAAGCAAAATGGCTACTAAAGCAGTACTTAGAGAAAGAAAGTTGAATTTTGGGGACACATGATGAAGAAAGAAGACTTCGAGAATTTGATACTCACAGGGCATATTGAAGAAAAAGAGGGACAAAGATAAACAGCAAGTAACCGACATGACGCGCAAATGGATAGCAAAACAGGGAGTTGTAAGGATAGTAAAAAAAAATAAAACTAAGTGCTACAAATGATAGGGAGCTGTGGAGAGCCATTTATTTAGTAATCTATTTATTTCTATCACTACAGCAATATTAGGAAAAATAAGTTTCTCAAGTCCAGTAAATGTTCACACATTTTCCGGTATTGATGGAGGTTTCCCTACAGGCAAGCTACCAGTCTGCATGCCATTAAAGTTTAACGCTGATGACGCGCTGTCGGGTCGCCGGCGTGTTTGTCTCGGCAGTGTTACTACTGGCGGACCGCTAGGAGCCCGCTGATGGCTGCCACTAGAGGACCGCTAGCGGCTTGCGTATAGGGTTTGGTTTGGTTTGGTTTGTTTTACGGTATATCAACCTCAATGGGTTATTTTTATTGCTGGTAATGTTTGTTTGTTTTTTAAATCTATTTCTGGGAACATTTTTCCTTGAAGAAATCTATAGCTGGTCATATTTTTTCTAAAGAATGTATAGCTGTTTGTATTGGCTGGGATTTTTTTTTAAGTAATTGCTGGTAATAATTTTTTTATTACAAATTATTTCTGGTATTAAAACCTATTTTTACACAAGTTTGGGTGTTAACTATTTGCCCATAGCTGGGACCCTAACAGGTGCTACCACCCCGCATGACGGTGGACCTGGGAATACTAGCAATTAAGAGTTGGTTCCACGCTCCTCAAAACCTCCTGATCAGAGGCCTTGCTGCTGGACGTAGTTTATCGTCTTACCCAGGACGCGGATGTAGTTTATCGTCATACCCAGAACGGGCTTGCATATAGGGTTCCTTCCTAACATTTTCTCTGAAGTTATGTATCAATATCTTGATTATGTCCTTATTTTTCTCGAGTTACACGTGCTTTCCATTTCTGTTGTTGCTGCTGTTGGTAGTCTTCAAGTAGACTGATCTTTGTTATTTGGTACAGTTCTTTGTTTATTACCCCTTTTTCTTTCCTCCATTATGCGTCCCTGAATTTTCCACCTACTTCTGATTTTAAGTATTCTAATTCCTATTT
>OZ010606.1:28059345-28081845 GCA_963932145.1 Acanthosepion lycidas | reverse complement strand
TGTAGAGGTCTATAACTCGTCAATATCCCTGGTATCAATTATCCTAAGTAGAATAAAGCTTCCTGAAGCCTCCTCTTGCTCTCTTTTGTTATTACATGATGATTTCGCGTTTATTTCGTCCTGTCGTCTAAAGTGCCTTTGGTGTTATATCCATGGGTGAATGGTACGAAATCCAAGTTTTTATTTTTGTTTAGACCATTGTACTAAGCTCGAGGAGTCCATTATTTTCTGTTGCGGTTTGAAGTGGGGGGGCGGTTCCTTTCTTAGAGAGGACATGCGACGTAGACGTAATGGGGCGTAATCTGTACTACTATATACCCTTGGCGAGTATTACGTTCTGGGTAAGATGTTAAACTACATCTGCGTCCTGGGTAAGACGATAAACTACGTCCAACAGCAAGGCCTCTGATCTGGAGGTTTTGAGGAGCGTGGAACCACCTCTTAATTGCTGGTGTTCCCAGGTCCACCCTGACCCGGGGTGGTAGCACCTGTTAGGGTCCCAGCTATGGACAAGTAGTTAACTATTGCCAGCAATACGTTTTTGAAAAAATTATTACCAGCAATACAATCTTGAAGGAAAAATATTACCAGAAGCAGATTTTTGACAAAATAAAATATTACCAGCAAGAAAAAATTTTGTTGGCATTAAATAACCCATTGAGGTTGATATGCCGTAAAACAAAATAAACCAAACCAATCTAAATCAAAGAATACATATTCTATTCATACGAATCTATCCTAAAAATGTTGTCGGCATTAAATAACCCATTGAGGTTGATATGCCGTAAAACAAACTAAACCAAACCAATCTAAACCAAAGAATACATATTCTATTCATACGAATCTATCCTAAAAATGTTGTCGGCATTAAATAACCCATTGAGGTTGATATGCCGTAAAACAAACTAAACCAAACCAAGAGTATTAGAACGTAAGTGAATGCAATGAAATCCGCTGGAATTCAAACTCGGCTCTCCGATTCCTCAATCCGAGCCGCTATCCATTAATCCATTACTTTAATAAGGATTTAAAAAAAAAAAAAAAAAAAAAAAAAAGAACAATTAGAATTTAGGAATAATTCATGCTTTTTAAATTCAGAATTAAGGGGTATGTTAAGACTAAAATTCCCGAGTTTTGATTTGAAATAAAAGCAAATAAAAATTAATTTTTGATAGACATTTTTTTTTTTTGCGCATTTCTTATTGAAACAAAATACAACTAAAATTTAAGGCGAGAATACTATAAAAATTCTGTGTCACGATTGATTAATTTGGCGGGCAAACGAGTACTGCCTTCTTACATCTAACTCACCCTATCGAAAGATTATGTTTAAAAGAGAATACCGCATAGAAAGATACACAGGTTTGGTTTGGTTTATTTTGTTTTACGACATAGCAACACCTCAATGGGTTATTTAATGCCGACAAGATTCTTATTAATATGGTAATATGCTTTTTTTCAAAAATGCATTGTTGGCAATATTTTTTTCCGAAAATTAATTGCTGGTAATATATTTTTTTTAAAGATGTATTGTTGGCAAAAGATTTTCCAAAAAAAGCATTACTGGTATTAAAACCCACTTTTACACGTTCACGGCGCCTCGACACCTTTCGGGGAGGGGTCAACCACTTGCCCATATTTGGGACCCCGACAGGTGCCACCACCCCCGGCCAAGGTGGAGCCGAGAACACCAGCAACTAAAAGGCGGTTTCACTCTCCTTAAAACCTCCGAACAATAGGCCCCGGTGTCGGGTGAAGTTTATCGTCATACCCAGGATGTAAGATACACAGTCTAAACAGTGCGTTCTTCTGAGTGATCGTAAGTAGACAAATCAAGAAGAGAGATCATAGTCCGAATCTATAATGGCGGTGCATGCAGGGCATTCATGGCGTCTCTGTTTATTAACGAATAGCAATCTGCAGACGAGATATCGGGGTCAGTTTTAGGGAGCTGATTATCTTGATTTTTTGACCTTCTTGCGTTGGAAGTTTTGATTATTTATCAGCGAGCCTCGACATTTCCACGAGATAAACTTTGCTTCTCTTGTTTAAGATTTTGTCCGTTTTTAGAGTTAACTTTAAGTACAAATTTAATTTATTGCGTTCAACGTTTGTTTTGTTTTTTTCTTATTTCATTTACTAGTTGACGTATCCATTTACGCTGGCTTTTCCAAATTTTCATGGAGTTTTAAATTAGGAACGTTCTCTAGTCATTAGGAGCAGATTTTGAAAATTTGATGTCAGACGCTTTGTGAATGGGTTAGAAATAGCCAAAGTATTGGATAGAGTCGCAATTAAAATTACTAGGTATATATATACATATATATATATATATATATATATATATATATATATATATATATATATATATATATTAGGTTGGTGCAAAAATAATGCCATTTTTTGACGTTAAAAGATATGTCAAAAAACGGCATTATTTTTGCACTAACCTAATATATATATATATATATATATATATGAAAACTAGCAACATGGCCCGTCGTTGCCTGTGCTTGATTTAAAATATTTTTGCCCTTCCTTGCCTTTAAAGGAGTGCCCTTTTCCGTGCTGATGTTGCTACATGCCTTACTTCTTGCCTATCTCACACTGCGAATTTTTTCTAAGCTCTATACTAAACATTAAATCTGTTACGAAAAAAGAACTAAACAAAATGAACACAAAACGATCAGCTGTAAAAAAAGGACTCGTAACTGGAAAAACCGAATCAAAAAAGAATGTTAACAACAAATACTTTTTCACACCCAACCCAGTTCTGCGGAATCAGAATCAACGTTAAGTTTAAGCAAGCGAATGAGCCAATTGGAGTAAAGTGCCATGCAGATTTAAATTTTTCCTACTTGTGACGAATGCAGCTATCGAGTTTTTTTGCATGCTGGCATGCTAGTTAACATTCGTGTCAATCAGCTGTTGGCTCTCATGTTGGCCAATAGAATTTTCCTGCCTATTCTTGGCAGCCAGCTATTGTCTCTCACTCTGGCCAGTACAAAATGGCCGCAAACTACATGAAAACTGCCGTAGAAGCATGAAAATATCGATTATTTCCACTATCGATAGGAGTTGGGAAATGCAAGGTCGGTGTTGGCCTTCTCACTAACTTGGAGCATGTGCATGTAAATTTTGGTGTAAATCCGTCGAAAATTGCGGCCGTGCATTCGTTACACACACACACACACACACACACACACACACACACACACACACGCACACACATCCTGCCTTTTATATATATATATATATATATTGTAGAATAACAATACAATAAACAGCACTTACGACGTAAGGGTCCCAGCTAGCGTCCAGCTGGCAGACAAAAATAAAGCAGATTGTAACTCAATACAAACCCTGCAAACTAACTGAAAAATCAAGCTGGTATTTATACAGAAATACCTCCACTCATGTACCAGCAGCCAATCACAGCCCAAGCAATAGACTATCCCACTTTAGCACAATGGGATGCTCCATGGCACCATAAATAGCTCTCTTTCTCAAGTTTGAGTTATTATTCATTCAGCTTGCTCCACAACTGAGTGTTTATCTTGACTGCGTGATTGTTCTAGATGGCGCTGTGAACAGGATAAACTATAAATGAGTAGTAGTAAATAAGAACTAGATACTCCTTGATATGGACAGTGAAATTAGAACAATCTACCGCATGGAGTAAGTAAAGGGTTCAGTTCAAAATTCCCTGAAGTTTACCCAAATCGACAAACATCTGAAGAAGGACAGGAGACACAATGGTTGAAATGTTATAATTTTCACACTCCTCCCTGTAGAACAATCACGCGGTCTTTCTCAAGGTTGAGTTATTATTCACTCATCTTGCTCCACAACTGACTGTTTATCTTGACTGCGTGATTGTTCTACAATATATATATATATATATATATATATATATATATATACACCTAGTAATTTTAATTTGATATATATATATATATTAAGAAACAGACAACTTTAAGGGTTCATGGTGATTATAATTTATTTCCTTAGAATCGAACTTGTCTATTGTGTTTGATGATGAGCCATTCTAAGCTTCGTATAGTTGCTTTTAATTTTGGGAGAAAATAAAGGCAAAATCTATTCAACATTTGGGTTTTTCTTTTATTATGGTGTTTCTCGATCAAAGCTTTCGGCTCATATGAGCCATCATCAGAGTGGCTATATGAACATTTCAACAAAGATATTTACCATCAAAGATGAGATCCTATTATGTTTACATAGAAGATTGCTATGCAACGATAACGGTTGCGGAATAGCAGACGCAAGTCGTAAATTCGTGATTCATTATCGTATATTATCATTATATATATATATATATATATATATATATATATATATATATATATATATATATATATATAATAAGAAAGACGCAATAATAGAAATAAAAAACTTAGATTAAAAAGTAATTTATATTTACTTTTATTTTAAAGTTTGTTTTGCTTTTGAGATTTATTTCTCCTCTGGGCCACATGTCCTTGGGGATAAAAGCATTGGTTGAAGTAATCCAAAAGTGACTTGACCCAAAGATTTGTGAGTTCAATACCTGGCCACAACAGCGGTGAACGAAACTTGGAGAGTTCAGCTACTAAAGTAGCTGAAAACAGAGATATCCAGAAAAGGCATGGTATGTGGAACTAGAACAATCTACCTCCGTTGACTAAATAAAGGGTTCGGTTCGAAATTCCAAATTACATCACCTGAAGAAGGCCGAAGCGTACAACGGCCGAAACGTCGTGAATATGTGAATATGTGGTTTTAGCACGTGAACAATGCAAATAGTGTAAATATTTTATTAACATGCCAGCCACACCGTTCCTATTTAAATTTAAAAATAATTAAGTTTTATGTTGAAGATAAAATGTATACTTTACCGCTATATCGGTGACACTCTTTACTTTCTTTTCATCTAAAAAAGAAAAAAAAAAACTTATCAAATGTTCGCCCTCAGAAAGATTCGTCATTACAAAAACTAACGATATCAATTGGCGTATGACCTTTAATCACTGGCCGTCTGTTCCGTGCTCTACAGCTGACCTCGGATATCAAGTACAAAACAAGATTTCGGTACTTTACTCTGAGTGGAAACTTGAGAAGCTTTTAATATGGCACAGGACCTAAAAACAAATGGATAAAGATTGTGTTGTTAGTCTATATCTCTGAGATGAGGTATTAAGTGCTATGCGTGATACACGCTTAGGCGATCATGTATCTTTTGATCTGACGAATAGTAGGTTGCCATTTCTTTCTGCGGTAAACCAGTTGCCATCCAAGGCTATAGAACACGATATGTCCTGCTATTTATCCTTATCTGGGAGGAGTAGAAGAGAATTCATACCTTTCCCAATGGTTTTAGCACGTAAGTGAATGTAATGGATTCGACTGGAATTCGAACTCGGCTCTCCGATTTCTCAATCCGAGACGCTATCCATTACTCCACCGTGATTACTTGCACTATTTACATTACTCGGAGTCTTGTCCTCATCTTCATTGTCATATTCATGGCAATGAAGATGACACAAGTCCCAGTGGATGAAGACGCTGGTTAGACCCAAAGAGTTGTGAGTTCAATACTAGGCCACGGCAGTGGTGAACCAAAACTTGGAGAGCTGAGACATCCAGAAGAGGCATGACATGTGGACGAAATTAAAGTGTTCGGATCGAAATTCCAATCACCTGAAGAAAGCCGGAGCGTACAACGGTCGAAACGTTGTGAATATGGCAATGAAGATTAGGATAACAGTCCGAGTAATGTAAATAATGCCAGTAAAGATTGTGTTCACTTTGCGGTACTGGCAAATCATTTCACCCGAACCAAGGCAATAAAGCCACTAAGACGCAAAGGGTTACTGAGTATAAGAGAATATGAGAAAAAGAAAACATTACTAAGTAGAAAGAAAATTAAAATAACACGATATTATGTTTTCAAGAGGAAAAGAGAAAAATAATCATCATTGTCAATCGTCTTTGGCAGCGTTTCTCAACTGGCGAACCCGGGCGCACTAATGCGCCCTGTAAGGTAGTCATATATATATATATATATATATATATATATATATATATATATATTGTGTTACGGGAAGTGCCTGCTTGCTCAGGAACCCTAGCTTGGGTAATAAAAAAAAAAAAAAATGGTATCAATAAATAATATGCAACTACGCATGAAAAATGTTAAGCATTTTACTTATTGACTTTTACAATATTGCACTGCTTAGAAGAAGCTTACGATCACATCACGTCAAAAAACCCATTCTCGTACGATCACAAAAGTTTAAGCAATGTCGAGCCTGTTCAGTACCTAGATGGGTGACCACTTGGGAATAGAAAGTGCTGCAAGCTTAGATGTGCAGGTGGCGTAATGTATAATGGCTCTCAATTGGCAATCGGAGTGCAGAGTTCCAATTCAAGTTGGGTTCGTAATATTCACTTGGGAGAGGTAAAAATCAACCACTTCTCACCGCACCACCACCTATTAATTAGTTTGACTTGTATCAGTAAATAATTATTATCTCCCAAAAAATCTTACAAAGTAAAAAAAAAAAAAAAAATTCTGGTTTTAACCACTAGCCCGACGTAGATGTGTATATACGTAATTTTTTTTTTTTTTTTTTTTTGTACCGAAGTGTCTTTTTTAGACACAGACGAATAAACACGCCCAAATCATAACGTTATAAAAAAAACCCAGCTACAGACGTTTTTATACGTCGATCTTGATTCTTTTTATGCTCTTCTGAGCTTGAAACGAGTCCAATTATCAGACGTTGCGTCTGTGGGGAAGAGGCGGTCCACAAGAGGGCGTAAACAATTTTGGTCTCTATCAGGGCTTTAAAATGAGGATTGAGAGCAGATATGAGAGCAACTCTCCATTTTGAGTCTAAGCTGACTTTTGTAAAAATGTAATCATGCCAGAAGGAGTCAGGTGCTTTCTGGCGCGCTACAATAAGCCCAATATATTCCCAGCATCATTAGGAATGGATCGTATATGTTAGGATATATAGATTTGTTGCCTGATTTTATTTAGCGACATATCAACATCTTTAGATTATTTAATGCCGAAATCTAAATATTTTGAACGCAATTTTATGCATTCAACCACAGATAAAATGTATTGCTGGTCATTTTGCTATATATTAGGTTGGTGCAAAAATATGTTACTATGTGAGAAAACGACATTATTTTTGCACCAACCTAATATATATATATATATATATATATATATATATATATATATATATATATATATAAAGTTTTACCTGATGATCCTGAATCCTTAAAAAAGGATTTAGGTGAAATAAATTATCGTAATGGTACATTAAAGTGGTTTGTTTTTCATTACATATTAGCTCTGTCCTAACATTGAGCTCTCAGGATTTCATCCTCTTTGGATTTACCAATTCGGTTTACCAAGTTCCTTATAACTTAACTATTTATATATATATATATATATATATATATATATATATATGTGTGTGTGTGTGTGTGTGTGTGTGTGTGTGTGTGTGTGTGTGTGCGTGCGTGCGTGCGTGCGTGTGAATTGGGATCAAATACAGATCAAATATGGGTCGGAATCTTTTTCTCCATATCTCATTCTCTGATGTAGCTTTAATAGATTGATGGTTAAGCAATTAATAATAATAATAATAATAATAATAATAATAATAATAATATATATATATATATATATATATATATATATATATATATATATATATATGGATGTTAGATTGTTATTTGTTCTTTATTTTATCACTCACGCACACACACACACATATATAGTTTTAAGATATGCTATATTTATGGGTTAAAGTGATATATCAGATATATAGAGTGTATGTAAATATGACCTGAAACAGACTGTCGCCGCTGGGTGTTGATCTCAATACCTACTTATATACATACATCTATCTATCTATCTATCTATCTATATATATATATATATATATATATATATATATATATGATGGAACTGTCAAACCTGTTATCTCAGGATGTCCGGAACTGGTAATATATATATATATATATATATATATATATATATATATATATATATATATTATTATTATTATTATTATTATTAATTACTTATGCATCACTGGGTTTTTGCTTTTAGTCCGAAATTATTTTTCATTGCCTCATGTTTTAGTTTAAAACGTGTTTAAGTAGACGCCCTGTATGATCCGGCGTTTATTATACCCGCTCGGACACAGCACGGTTCTGATGATGGTTTTTCCTACAAAGAGAGACGCAAGTTCGAACCCTGTCAAAGGACATAGCTTTATTAGGATTCTCGAAAACACAAGTTGGTAGATGTATTTCGTAGTTTACAAAACTGGGCGTCTACTCAAACACGTCTATCCACTAAATTATAACGTTTAAGTAATAAGAAATTATATTACTATATGTGTATATTTTGTCGTTATTATTATATTGGCCAGAAAGTCCTGAACCGGAACGAAAACAACAAATTTTGATTTCTGTCTGGAGGAATTTCCAAGGAGTACTGCATTTCGAGTTTGTATCACCCCATCGCGCCATCAACGCTAAAATGTATTGCAAGCATCTAGACCGCGTGGACGACAAACTAAAGAATGAGTATCCTGATCTGGTCAATCGAGGTCGGGCTTTGTTTCAGCAAAACAATGCGAGGCCACACACTGCGAGGTTAACTAAGGAGACGTTCAAATAGATGGATGGTGTTGAGATTCTTCCACATCCACCTTTCAGTCCCGATGATGCTCCGGGTGACTATGGTCTGTTCTACTTAATGGCACACTTCGTCTCCGGCCAGCGATTCAACACTTTCGATGAAGTGAAGAAAGCTTGTTTACAGTTTGTTGATTCAAAGCCAACGGACTGGTATCTGGGACAGATTCGGATGCTGGCTCATCGCTGGTAGAAGATCGTCGACATTGTTAGCCTTTATTTTGAAGAATAAATGTTGGTGCTTTTTTTTTATTATTATTTCTGCTTTCTAAGTGAGTTAGAACTTTCTGGCCAACCTAATAATTTTCCTCCTAACTTTGTCGCTGTGCACACTTTTATCCTTGATTGAACCCTGAAGAGTGAGGAGCGAAAATCAATCATAGTATTTTTTTAGATTTACCATCCAATATCATTATTTTTTTTCTCTGTTTTAAAAATCTCTGCATTGATGGCTATAATAAAAACAAATATTATTGGAAGTTTGTATGGCGCCAATCTGCCAAACGAAAATCATAACGCTGGTTGTCGGCCTCAATCTCCGCGATTCGCCTTTTTTCGTCTCTTGCTCATATTTCTGAGAAGTCTTCTTTCGCCGGTCACTGAATTTAATCTTGTGTACCAGACACATTATCATTGGTGTGTCCTTTCTTTTCACCGCGGTCATGGTGGGATAGACTTCATCCGCTAGTTTATTTGGCGGATAAATTATGGCCTTTATTTAGCGATCGCATAAACTATTGTAACTGCGACAATGCGATATGGACTGAAAAGCGGAACGTGATAACGCGAAGCAAACAACTTTCAAATATATATACAATTATTTTGGACTTCGATTTCGTCACGTAGGCATGAACGGAAACTGTAGACACTTGCTACGCTTGGGTACAACACGAGTTCAGAGCGGTGAACGAAGATTGGGAAGGAAGATTGTGTTACGCCAATCTCACAAATGGAGATCATGAAGAATACGTAAATTTCAACCACAAAACAGCACAGTTATAAATCATAGTATTTTCCATTTCTTAGATTTCACGCGGGAGAGACCTGAAAGTTCTCAGCGCGACCAAGCAACGATTTCAAATTCTGATGTTTCGGTCGTCCGGAGAACCTTTCAGCACTTCTCTCTCTCTCTCTCTCTCACACACACACACACACATATATATATTACATATATATATATATATATATATATATATATATATATATATATATATATATATATTACATACAACATATATATATATATATATATATATATTACATACAACATATATATATATTATATACATATATATATATTCCATACGCTATATATATATTTATATATATATATATATATATATATATATATATATGTATATGTATATGTATGTAATATATGTATATGTTGTATGTAATATATACATACAATCGGAATTAAGATACCATTATGTAAATGATCATTATCACATTGTAAAATTAAATTTACAGGATTTTTCTATCAATGGATGATAAATTATTGAAAGTGAATCCTATCAACACAATATTAAATATTAAATATTAAAACTGATTCACACATAGAGGTCAAAGATTTTTTTAATAAACAGAGCAATATATTTCATACAATCGGAATTAATATACCAATATGTAAATAATCATTTTTTCCTTGTAAAATTAAATTTATATATATATATATATATATATATATATATATATATATATATATATATATACAGGGTGACTGAAAAGTAACTCCCTATTTTATGTATAAGTGGCCAGTCATGTGTCCTGATTTTGGGGTTGGTTGAAAGAGAAAGTCTACGATACCAAACCAAGACATTATAAGAACTTGAATGGCGAATATAAGAATTTATGTCTTCTATACCAAAATAGTTCCCGGTGAAATCAGTTGACGCAACTCCTGAGCGAGTCGAGAAGCTGGTAGCGAAATCTGGTGCCCATATCAAATTGTAAATAAACGCTTTTCTCTCATATTTATTTCTTGTAAAAATTATAGTTAATAAATAAATTATAAGTATTTTAAAATGGGGAGATACTTTTCAATCAGCCTTCATATATTGTGTGTATTTAGGCAGCATCTTTTCATTCATACATGTTTCATTAAATAATATAGAGTGTTGTCCATTTATTTTATGTAAATTCTTTTCATAACGTCTGATAAGCTTAATAACATTATCATTAAACGAAGAAAGAAAATCACAATATTGATCTATATTTTTTTAATCCAATCTAAGCTTTCCTCTTACATAAGGCATTATCAAAGATGACAATTACTGTACAGTATATTAAGCAATACACGGACAAGAAAGTGATGATAGTCTGTTTCTGTTTACATGGATGATTTCCAAGCAACGATAAATACGTGCATATAAGACGCTGGAAGCGAAAATCGCACTGCAGCTCATGACGTCACACATGACCACGCGAGAGTGAATTCGAGAAGTATTGGTATAAACCAAAAGTGAAAACTCATTCAAGAATTTTATTAAAATCGACCGACGAAAAAATCGTCAGAAAGAAAATATGTACGCTACTTTACAGTCTCAGCTGTCTTTTACTAGAAAGGCTTAGTTTGACGCAAGGACACAAATATAAAAGCACCTAGTCAGTATCGACCTACTATTTTTTGGAATGCCATATGCCTTCAGTATATAGGCGTCATGGCTTGTCATGGATTATATTTCTTTATTATCTGCGAATTCTTGGAAAATATAGTGGAGTGGTTTCTGTTGCATTCTCTACGGTTCTCTAAGGAGGCACGTCGGAGTAATGGATAGCGGCTCGGATTGAGGAATCGGAGAGCCGAGTTCGAATCTCAGTCAAATTCGCCTTTACGTACACTTACGGGCTAATACCATTGGAAAACGTATGAATCCTCTTTTTCTCCCCCTCCCAGCTATTTGTAAATAGCAGGCCAGACAGGGTTCTATAGCCTTGGATGGCAACTGGTCTACTGCAGAAAGAAATGGCAACCTACTGCCTCGTCAGTCATGTGTCGAAAGATACATGATCGCCTAAGCGTGTAACTGTATCTACGGTTGTCAAGTCAAAGTTTTCCTTTTATTGGAGTGGTTGTCACCCAGTGTTAAAGAATCCAGTTTACTCAACTATTTAACCCATAGATGGAGGAAGAAAAGACGGATTCAAATCTTTCCCAAGAACAATAGTACAAAAGTGAACGCAACAGACTAGCCAAGGATTTGAACTCGGATCGTCGATTCTACGTTCCGCGCCACGTTCCCATTAGGGTTGTTGTGGCACCAAATAGAACCTTAGTAACAGTGGGTGTGTCTAGGTAAAATAGCCTGATGGAGCCCATCCCTCTTCTGACTGGTTTTGAATTCAGTCTTTTCATCCTCCTAGACTAGTTGCTATACAAGGCTGAAAATCCCAGTCCGTTTTGACACCCCCCCCCGATGGAAATGCTGGTGATGGAGTCACACCTTTCTAATGGTATTTGTGCAAAACCGAAACCAACGGTTGGAATTTGAACCCAGCACGACCATCCCGCTTCCGCACCGATAGCCACTAAGCTACGCGCAGATCCAAATAGCCGAGAACTGCGGAATCCGTATTAAGTAAAGAAAAACGCCTGTTTTATTCTTCCAGTTAAATATGACATATCACGCAAATAGCAGAAATAGATGACCCCATGATTAACATTTAAGTTTCAAAGTGATCATTGTTTTTACAGGAAGCGCCGGACTCCGCCATTTGAATCGCCAATGACAATACATAAATAAATTGTATTTACATTTAGTTTCGTCTTACAGGTTGAACATTTTCCTTGATACGACACTGAATGAGAAATGCAGGTGGCATGAAATTCCGAACCAAAATATTAGGTTACCACCCACTATCAAAAACGATATTGCACCTCGTGGGTATCGTAGTTTTTGTGAGTACACCCCGAACTGTTTTGGGGAAGAATTCTATTTTTTTGGAATTATCAGATTGACGACGCATGCACAGAAAACCTTGTCCACGGAAAGTGGCGTGCAGATGACGTTCCGGTTTGTTGGTTGGTTAATTTTGTTTAGCGGCATATCAACCTATATTTAATGCCGAAATCTAAATATTTTGACCCGTTTTATGGCTCCAACTTAATACATACTATAAGCAGTAATGTTGGTTTACTTTGCTTAGCGGCATATCAACCTCTATTTAATGCCGAAATCTAAATATTTTGACCCGTTTTATGGCTTCAACTAAATATATACTATAAATAGGTATTGTTGGTTGGTTGATTTTGCTTAGCGGCATATAAACCTTTCTGGGTTATTTAATCCCGAAATCTAAATATTTTGAACACAATTTTATGGCTTCAAATAAATATATACTGTAAATATGTATTGTTGGTTGGTTGATTTTGTTTAGCGGCATATCAACCTCTATGGGTTATTTAATGCCGAAATCTAAATATTTTGAATACAATTTTATGGCTTCCGCTATATGTATTTTTAATGTAATTGTATGCGTTCAACTATAAATAAAATGGATTGTTGGTAATTTTTTATATATATATAGAAATGTATTGCTGGTATTTTTACTATAAAAATCTATCTTTATACTTTCATAGTGTTTTTTTTTTTTTTTTTTTTTGAGCTTCACTATTTGCATATAGTTGGCTCCCTAACAGGTGCTACCACCCCGGGTCAGGGTTGACCCGTGAACAACAGCAATTAAAAGGTGGTTCCATGCTCCTCAAAACCTCGAATCTTCCAATCAGAGGTGAGGATGTCGTCAGTCGACAAGACCTTGGTTTGGTCATATATACCGAGTGTAACAGCAAAATTGTCCAAATCATGTAACAGCAAAATTGCCCAATTGTTAGATTAAGCTCTGAACCGTTATATCTTGGAAATGATTAAAGATGTCTTACTGGAATTCTTTGAGGTTTTTATAACACTATTGGACTCTATTTTGAGCAATAAAAGTGTATAATTACTCCCCAAGCATAACAGAAGAATCGTAATGAAATCGATCATAAACGAAAATGTCATACCAATCATTAATTAATCATAGGATGAACATGAAGGATTAAAATAAAGTTCATATATATATATATATATATATATATATATATATATATATATATATATATATATATTCCAGGATCATTTTCCAACTTATTCAAGATGACCTTTACCCTCTGTAACCATCTAACATTCTGTTCTGGAGTAACAAGATGCCTCACAGATTTCACGTACGATTGGACTGTCTAGCTGAAAATCCTCTCTCACGTGCCAAACGTCTTACGAATTGAGTTGGATCTTTTCTATTTGATCTCGTTAGCTTTAAGTTGAAATGATGATCCCTCTTCCTGTTGTGACCTCCTGGTTCAGTTTTCCTCTCTACTCTTTCCTATTTAAACATTCACCGATCTCTTGATGGTTCTTGAATGGACTTTGAAGATGGAAGCTAGATTATGAATGTTGGTACCATTACTGAAGGCCTGAATGATCTTTTTCCTCTCATCATTGCTCATTTGGGAAGACAGTGGATCTGACAAAACAATTTTAACCTGTTCTCTTTCTAGCTGAATAACTCAGAAGGTTTTTCAGTGATTCTCACGTCAAATGCTGCCAAGATGGCTAAACGTCTTATCTGAAAACTTGGAAAAAAGAAAGTCATTTAGTTTAGTGGTTTTTAAGATATTAAATATTTTGTGCGATGGACAATTATACTGTTATACGAATTGGACAATTTTGCTGTTATACGAATTGGACATTTTTGCTGTAACACCAAGTATTATGTTGGTGCAAAAATAATGACGTAATAATGTCGTTTTTTGACGTATTTTTTAACGTCAAAAAACGACATTATTACGTCATTATTTTTGCACCAACCTAATATATTGGGTCGGTGCAAAAGTTTGTGCCCAATTCCCATTGTTTTTAATTTTCAAATCGGACACGAACTTTTGCAGTGATCTAACACAAACTATCTATTTATCTTTTCTGTCTAAATTTCTAGGATGAAGATGGTTTGGCCTGTTTTGTTTTAAGGCATATCAACCTCAATTTAATGCCGAAAAGATTTTTATTGCTGGTATTTTTTTAATGTATTGCTGGTAACGATTTTTTGAAAAAATATATTGCTGGTATTACAATCTATTTTTACACTTTCATAGTGTTTTGGGCATAGTTTTTTTTAGGGGGGGTAAGTATTTGCTCATAGCTGGGACCCTAACAGGTGCTACTACTCCGGGTCAGGGTGGACCTGGGAACACCAGCAATTAAGAGTTTGTTCCACGCTCCTCAAAACCTCCTGATCAGAGGCCTTGCTGTTGGACGTATTTTATCGTCTTACCCAGGACGCGGATGTAGTTTATCGTCATACCCAGGACGGCTAGGGTGGAGAGTTATCATTATTTACACTATTTACATGGGATATTTTAAAGTTAATTAGGTAATATTTGTTTCAAACCAGCTTAATTAAACTTGAAATCAACTAATATTCCTCAAATAAAGCTTCAGAAAAGTAAATTTTATTTTTGAAAGAAAAATACATTGTGATGACACGACTACAATAGTACTAAAAATCAGCGAATTTTAGCGTTTTCAAAACAAAAAAAAAACAAAAAACAGGCCATTTAAATTAGTTTTAACTTTGATTTAAAAAGTGCTACTCTAGCTACAAGGAAAAGTAATTTACTTAGATGAAAATGTTTAGAAATGGTTTTAATTTTTAGATCATCCACAGCAGATTTACTGTGTCCAGGGTCTAACAACAATTAATCTTTCTTGGCAGATTTTCTATTATCACAATGCGGAATATTTAATATCAAAAGTGAAGGAAATATAGCGGTAGGCTACTGTATATATTCTAAAAAATTAATGGAGGCAAACAGATTAAACCAGCTTCATTTTCATTAAATATAACGTCATGCGCGAAAAAAAATATAGAAAAAACAAACAAAATTCTTTTTCCTTTTAATTATTATTTTTTTTTTTTTACAGTACATTTCACCTTGCACAAACCTCGGGGGTTACGATAATGGATAGTTTATATAGATAGGAGTGGGAAGATAACTGTTGACTCTGGACGTGAACAGCTTAAGATTGTAGTGATTGGTGAAACAACCACTTGGGAGTCTGTTCCATAGGACATTAGTTAGCGGAAAGAAATTGACTTCTTGCTGATGGAATATGGAGGAAATGAAAGTGGTTTGTTACTATGTAAATAGCATGGCGGATCCTCGCCCTGAAGATCAGACCTGGCGGAACCAAGGGACGTATTTCGTCCGAGCAGGGACAGACTCGCCACACCCCGCCTGTGAGAAAGATGTTGGAGAAGAATTCTCCAACAAAGGACTCGGAGACGCTTTTGAATTCTATCAACACTGGAAAGTGAGGTCTGAACAGCTCCTACCCGAATATAGCAACAGTATTTAATTTTCGGACTGATTTGCCTCTTACAAAAGTAGAGGATAGCATGAGAAACGGTACAGGGAGCCGATCACTGATATATTTTTTCTTTCTCTTTTTTCTTAACTGCTGTTCTTCCCAGGTCTACCTTGACATGGGGTAGTAGCACCTGTTAGGGTCCCAGCTATGGGCAAATAGTGAATCCCCAAACAAAAATCACATTACATTTTTATAATAAAATGACCAATACATTTTTATAGCAAAATAACAATCAGCGCAACACAAAAAACTTTTTTAAATACATTTTTATAGAAAAATTATCAAGAATATATTTCATTATCTACAAGATATACCTTTAACCTGGAGTATAAAATTATGTACTAAATATCTGTAGTTGAAAACATAAAACTACGTGCGACTATTTAGATTCATTAAATAAGCAATGGCAGTTTTGATATGCCGCTAAAAAAAATCACGCAATCAACTTTCTCTTTTTAGGAAAATGTTATCTAGCTTTCCATAAAACGGTTCCTGGCACTGAATAAATTATATTTAATTAGATAATTTATTTTGAGTCGCCCTATTTTTATCGTGTCTTGTTTTGTATAATTTTACTGCACCTTCAGATCAGCATTTTAACCGCTTGTTATTTTAAGACTGCTACTGCATGTACCACCACCACAGACACCACTTCTTCTTCTTCTTCTTCTTCTTCTTCTTCTTCTTCTTCTTCTTCTTCTTCTTTCTACTGTTCCTCTTCTACTTCCTCTTCTCACCCTCCTCTTCATTCTTCTTCTCCTCCCCTTCTTCCTCACCTCCTTTTTTTCTCCTTCTTCTTTCTTTTCCACTGCCTCCTCTTCCTCCTACTTCTTCTTCTTCTTCTTCTTCTTCTTCTTCTTCTCATTCTTCTTTTTCCTTCCCTTCCCTTCCCTTTCTTTCTTTCCCCTCTTCCGCTTCATTCTTCTCCTCCTCCTGTTTCTATTCCTCCTTCTCCTTCTCCTCCTTCTTCTTCTTTCTACTGTTCCTCTTCTACTTCCTCTTCTCCCCTCCTCTTCAATCTTCTACTACTCCCCTTCTTCCTCTCCTCCTCCTTTTTTCTCCTTTCTTTTCCACTGCCTCCTCTTTCTCCCACTTCTTCTTCTTCTCATTCTTCTCCTTCCTTCCCTCCCCTTCTCTTTCTTTCTTTCCTCCTCTTCCGCTTCATTCTTCTTCCCTTTCTCCTTCTCCTGTCTCTTTTCCTCCTTCTCCTCCTCCTCCTCCTTCTTCTTTCCACTGTTCCTCTTCTACTTCTTCCACTTCTCCCCCTCCTCCTCATTCTTCTACTTCTCCACTTCTTTCTCTCCTCCTTTTTTCTCCTCTTCCTTTTTCCCTGCCTCCTTCTCATCCTATTTCTTCCTATCCTCCTCCTCCTTCTTCTTTTCCACTGCCTCCCCTTCCCCCTACTACTACTACTACTACTACTACTACTACTACTACTACTACTTCTCATTCTTCTCCCACTCCCCTTTTCTTCTTTCCTACTCCTCCTCCTTCCTCTCCTCCTCCTCCTTCCCCCCTCTCCTTCTTCTTCTCGGATTTTGGATTAGCTTCCGATATTGTATTAAAACCACTGATTCTCGGTGCTTTATCAATTATATATCTAAGCCGTTCATTTATTTATTTGTTTCTTCTTCATTCCGGCTGCTACTGTTTGTTTTGGCAAATCCTTACGACAACAACTAAATAAAAAGAAAGTGCTCTGCTCAATTAACGTCAAAGTCAGATTTAGTTGAGCAATTTTAAGTTTATCGAGCTCATCTGCTGTTCTTTATGTACATTTTCTTATCAGTTTTCGGCACCATCACTCCACAGGTAGCTGCGGTCGATAAGGACAATTTGACAAACACTCTCCGGTCTTTTTCTTTCTTTCTTTTTTTTTTTTTTTTTTTTTTTTATCCTTCATCGTGTTGGTTTTCCTTGTCTGTTTTCGTTTTTGTGTTGTCTGCTGCATCCAGTTCATCAAGAGGCGGAAGACATAAATTAGATTGGGACATGATGGCTGAATGGGAAGAAGCCAGCCTAGGTGTCCTACACTTGCCGACTGTCACGTTTAATGGCGTCGACAGTAACAGGCCTACCGTGGAATCTTTTCGAGGTAAGCAAAGAATACACAAGATTTTTAAAAAATGTGAAAGATGAAGAACCCAGAGAACGAGGAAGAGGAGAAGCAGGAGGAAGAAGAAGGTGGAAAATCAATAGAGAAAAAGAGGAAACAAAGGAAGAAGAAAAAAGAATAAGTTAAGGAAGATGAAGAAATAGAAGAAGATTGAAAAGCAATAGGTGAAATGAAGAAGAAGAAAAAGAAGAAGAAGAAGAAGAAGGAGAATGAGGAGGAAAAGGAGAATGAGGAGGAGGAGAAGAAGGAGGAAAAGAAGAAGAAGGAGGAGAAGAAGAAGAAGGAGGAGGAGAAGGAGAAGAAGAAGAATCAATAGTAGAAAGGAAAAAGCAAGAGAAGACAAAATAAGTCTCAGAAATTAACAAATTTCAAAACAGGAGATGAAGAAGAAGAAGAAGCTAAGATTGAAAAGAAATAGTAGAAAAGATGAAGCAAGAAAAGAAGAAGAAATAGGTTGAAAACCTATAGAAGAGAAAGAGAGAAACAAGAAGACAATCCTTGGTAAGATGATAAACTACATCTGCGTTCCCAGCTATGAGCAAATAGTTAACCCCAAACTGGGGTCAAAGCACTATGAAAGTGTAAAAATAGGTTTTAATACCAAAAATATTTTGTAAAAATTATTACCAATAATAAATTTTTGAAGAAAAAATTATTACCATCAATACATTTTGGAAGAAAAAAAATATTACTAGCAATATATTTTTGGAAAAAAATATTACCAGCAATAAAAATTTTGTCGCCATTAAATAACCCATTGGGGTTGACATGCCGTAAAACAAAGCAGACCAAATCGAAACAACAACAACAACATTGAAAAGCAATAGGGGGAAGAAAAATACAAAGGAAGAAGAAAAAAGAATAAGTTTCAGAAGATAAGAAAGTTGAAAACAGAAGAAAAAGAATTTATTCAGGATAAGTGATAAATACGTACATCGACAGAAACATACAAACTGACAGATATACATATATCAGTCAGTTCCACACATTATACCCGCTTCGGCGATCATGTATCTATCGGTAAATGACTGACGAGGCAGAAGATTTTTCCGCACTAGGTTGCCATTTCTTTCTGAGGTAGACTGGTTGCCAATCAAGGCTAAAGAACCCAGTCTTCCCTGCTATCCAACCCATAGCTTGGAGGAGAAAGGATGGATTCATACCTTTCCCAAGGGTAATTGTGCGTAAGCAAATATAACGAACTCGACTGGGATTCGAACTTAGCTCTCCGAGTTCTCATTCCGAGGCGATATCCATTTCTTCACAACGCACATCCAGATACATATATACATACACTTGGGCATCTTGGCGTGGTGAAATGGTTAGCAAGCTAGTCTCACGAAAACAGTTACGACTGAATAGTAAGTTGGATCCTCACTGAGTACCCCATACGTTCAGCCTTGTGCTACACTTAGAAAATGAATAAATATATATATATACGACTCTCCCGTCGAATACGACGTATGAAGGTCAAGCAGTTCAGTTTCCAGGAAACCGACAGCCCAACACCGGCACATGAGATTTGATTATAGTGGTGAAGGCCTCGTGCAGGACCATCCACACTTTTTGGAGGGACGAATACAGAGACCTGGTGCACCGAATGCCACAAGGTTCCCAAACGACCCTCCGCAGGTTTTGAATTCAGAGTTGTCCTTCTCCTAGACCAGTTGCCATCCAAGGCTATAGAACCCAGTCTGTCCTGCTATTTTACCTATAGCTGGAGGGAGAAGAAGAGGATTCATACCTTTCCCAAGGGCATTAGCACGTAAGTGAATGTAATGGATTCGACTGGAATTCGAACTCGGCTCTGCGATTCCTCAATCCAAGCCGATATCCATTACTCCACCGTGCCTCCACACACAAATATGCGCACACAAATATCAAAATAGATAGATAGATAGAGAGAGATAGAGAGAGAGAGAGATAGAGAGAGAGAGATAGAGAGAGAGAGAGAGAGAAAGAAAGAGAGAGAGATAGAGAGAGAGAGATAGAGAGAGAGAGAAAGAAAGAGAGAGAGAGAGAAAGAAAGAGAGAGAGAGAAAGAAAGAGAGAGGGAGGGAGAGATATGAACGTGGATTGAAGGGACAGATAATTAGATAAAAATAAACTTGGCTCACTAGAAAGAATATTAAAAGACTTGAATAGCAAGCTAAATCGACAGGAACGAGCTTAGAAAAAGTCATCCTTTCACTGTCAAATCTGTTAAATGTAGCCTTCTCTTCTACTCCAATGGCTTCATGTCTCGCACTTGTCGCCTGTGGAACTTCCTCCCCTTTTCGTGTTTCCCTGATAACTATAATCTCCAACTATTCAAATGTAACGTCAATCGACGTCTCCAGATGCCCTGATCTATCCCCTAACCGTCTCTTCATCCTTTCCTCTAACCCTCCTCATTGTTCTCGCTCCAACTCTCTGTAACCCCTTGCGTGCTAGTGGCTTCCCGCCTTGCTTCGGGTTGAATACTTAGGAAAAAAAAAAAAAAAGATAATGTCTATGTATGGCGTGACCATGTTCAGAGCATGAAGCTCAGGTTCGAATATCACTATCAAGTAATACTTTTCATCATGGTGACTTCTTGGTAACTTAGGAAGACGATCTGGGAGATGGGAAACGTGGGAAAAACCATACTATTGACCCAAGTTTGTGGAAATTGTGAGTAAAATTGGGTATCGGAGGACGCCCATGGTTGTGCTGGCACGAAGTTCCAAGTCATCGTGACCGAGGTTTTTAGCGTACTAGTTTTGTTCAAACTGTTGATTGCCCTCTCCATCCCCAAAACTGTAACTAAGGTTCCCAATATAGATGCAGTATACTCCACAGGTTGGCTCTACAACAGGAATTAGTTTGCCAGACGGTCATCCTGGGAAACGTTTGGTTTGGTTTGGTTTACGTCATATCAACCTAAATTAGTTATTTACTGCCGACAATATTTTTCCCAAAAATGTATTGCTGGTAATATTTTTCTTTTTTTAAAATGTACTGTTCGTAATAATGTCTTGCAGGGAATAATTTTATCTTCAAAAAAGTATTTCTGGTAATAATTTTACTAAAAAGGTTATTCCCCGCGAGGCAGGATGTGGCACAAGGTCGTTTTTTAATGCACGGCAAAACCGAGCCCGTAGGTTCGAGCAAAAATTCCCTTAGGCATTTAAAGATGCGACGGACTTACGCACTTACCTTTCAAGGCGCATTACGGGCGTCCGGCGACCGCGAACGAAGGCCTTCGACGAACTTGGGCATTTAACGATTCGACGGACTTACGCACTTACCTTCCAAGGCGCATTATGGGCGTCCGCCGACGGTCAACGAAGGCTGACCAACAACCTCGACAGAGTTACGCACTTACCTTCTAAGGCGCATTACGGGCGTCCGGCTATCGCGAACGAAGGCCTTCGACGTAAAAAAACAAGGTCGGGTAGCTGTCTACTACCCCAGACAAGACTCTGTCCTTCGGCATAGCCTCATCTGGGTTCCACTCTGCCCGATGGCACAGAGTTCGACTAGTTTAGTTGGAGACGAATCTCCAACTAATTGCTGAAGCAAGTCCACTCGTATTAAAACCTGTTTTTATACTTTCATAGTGTTTTGAGATAACCATTTGCCCATAGCTGGGAGCCTGACAAATGCTACCACCCCGGGTCAGGGTGGACCTGGAAACTCCAGCAATTAAGAGGTAATTCCACGCTCTTCAAGACCTCCTGATCAAAGGCTCTGTTGTCGGATATAGTTTATCGTCTTACCCAGGACGCGGATGTAGTTTATCGTCACTCACACACAGGACGGTCCTGAGAAGACGAGTAACCAGCAATTAATTATATACTTCAGTAAAGATTGAAGACAAAGGGAAAAGAAAGAACAGGAAGCAGTGGATTATAAAAAGGTCGAGCGGGAAAATGTGGAAATGATAACAATATTAAAACAAAGAAAAAAATTGGCCTGTGCTTTTGGGGAAAGTATAGAATCCTGACGAGAAATCTATTCTTGATATATCAACGAAATACTATGTTTTTACTGGATGCGTACTTACGAGGAAATACCCTTAGAAAATGTACGAATATATCTCTTCTCCCCCCAGCTATGGGTTAAATAGATGAATTAAATAGTAATGAAATATTCACCAGCAAAAAAAAAAAAGAAAAAAAAAGAACAATAAAAAAGATTATTCTTACAATGCCAAAAATATTTTGGCTTTGATCAACCGTAAATCAAATGTTTGATAAACCGTAAAGCACAAAATATATTTCGGCTTTG
>OZ010606.1:28004345-28051845 GCA_963932145.1 Acanthosepion lycidas | reverse complement strand
TATTAGACGTTTGTGGTACGCACTGCTGGAGTGAACTGAAACTGCTAGCTTAATTTTCTCTCGTTTTTTTTTTCTTTTCTTTTTTTTAAATTCTCTTTTTTAATCCCCTTTAAAAATCTAAATTTTAATTTATGATAACTGTCTTTCTGCTTGACTAAACTATAATAATATAACCTAAGGTGTGCAAATTTCTATATTAAACGATTCTTTAAAATAAATGTTTTTTTTTCTTTCAAAATATATGTTAACTACCTTTTTGCTTGTGTAAAATAATTAAAAGTTGGTTTGCAATTAGCAACTCTTAAGAAAGTATGGTAACTTCAAAAAATTATCAGGGGTACGCAATTTTCTAGGGACGCAAATTTCCAGGGAGGAAATTATCTGGTACGCTATTGTCCGGGATGCAAATACCCATCCACCAAAATGTCTTGAGCGTGGTATATTAATTACGACTGAGTCAGTTATATGCCATGCGCGATACACGCGTAGGTGATCAGGAATCTTTCGATGACTGACGAGGCTGATTTTTTCCGCAGTAGGTTACCATTTCTTTCTGCGGTAGACCAGTTGTCATCCAAGGTTATAAAACCCTGTCTGTCCTGCCGGTGGGGTTGGGGAGAAGAAGAGGATTCATACCTTTCCCAAGGGTATTAGCACGTAAGTGAATGTAATTTATTCGACAGAAATCGAACTCGGCGCTCCGATTTCTCAATCCGAGCCGCTATCCATTACTCCACCGGGCCTCCTCACTAGGTGCTCCATACTTTCGGCCACATCTAAGATTCGATTGTATTCTTCCAGCTAAATGTCAGAAATAAAGAGTTTAACACTGAAGTTTTTTCCCGTAAGATTTAATTCTAGTCAGCCATTTTAAAATTCAGTGCCAATGGGAGAAAAATACAGATGTTGGTTACGGATAAAAGCATGAAGTGGTGGAAAAACTACAGGTGTGGTAAAAAAAAAAAATAAAAAAAAAAAAACGTGGGATGGTCATTAAAGGAACAAAGGGTGGGGTGTAAAGTAAATGATGTGTAAGTAGGTCAAGTAAAACGGTTGGAGGGGGAGAAGAAGCTTGGAGAGAAGACGATGGAGGTATTATAATTAAAGGATGAAGCGAAGAATGGCTCCGAGATTACGGAGAAAGAAAGTGACAAAGAAACATTGACGAGAAAATAAAGAAAACGATGAAAAAAAAAGTGGGGGGGGGGGAGTAAAGAAGGAAGATAGTAAAAAAAAAAAAAAAAAAAAAGGAGGCGAGTTAATCAGGGGAAGAAACTAGAAAAAAAAAAAGAGATGTTGTCAATAGAAGAACAAAGACGAAAAAACAAGAGAAAAAAAAGATGAAGAAAACAAAGAAGAAGAAGAAAAACACGAAATAGTAATAAGGGAAAGAAAAGAAGAAAATAGAAAAACGATAAAGAATAAGTTTCGGGAAGACAAAAATTTTGAAAATCTAAAAAAAAGTAAAAGAATCGAAAGAGGGAGAGAAAAACAAAAAAATAAGTGAAAGAAAAAGAGACAAATTTCAGAGGGACGAGAAAATGGAAAAATTAAAGAAAAAGAAAGGTAATAGGGAAAAAGAAACAAGTGAACAAGAAGAGAATAGGTAGACAAGAAAATAGAAGAGGGGGGGAGGAGGAGGAGGAAGAGGAGGAGAAGGAGGAAGAGGGGGAGGAAGAGGAGGAGGAGGAGGAAGAGGAGGAGGAGGAAGAGGAAATAAAAAATGTGAAGAAGAAAAGAAATCAGCTTCATGAAATGAAAGAAATAGAAAACTAAAGAAGAAAAAGAAAGGAAATAGTGAAAGCAAGAAACAAGTGAAGGAGAAAAAGAATAGGCTCTAGGGGGACAAGAAAATAGAAGAAGAAGAAGAAGAAGAAGAAGAAGAAGAAGAGGATTGAAAAGCAACGGGAGAAAGAAAGAAGCAAGGGAAGAAGAAGAAGAAGATTGAAAAGCAACAGGAGAAAGGAAGAAGCAAGGGAAGAAGAAGAAGAAGAAGAAGAAGAAGAAGAAGATTGAAAATCAACAGGAGAAAGAAAGAAACAAGGGAAGAAGAAGAAGAAGAAGAAGAAGAAGAAGAAGATTGAAAAGCAACAGAAGAAAGGAAGAAGCAAGGGAAGAAGAAGAAGAAGAAGAAGAAGAAGAAGATTGAAAATCAACAGGAGAAAGGGAGAAGCAAGGGAAGAAGAAGAAGGAGTTTCAAAAGCAACAGGAGAAAGGAAGAAACAAGGGAAGAAGAAGAAGAAGAAGAAGAAGAAGAAGAAGAAGAAGAAGAAGATTGAAAAGCAACAGGAGAAAGAAAGAAACAAGGGAAGAAGAAGAAGAAGAAGAAGAAGAAGAAGAAGAAGAAGAAGAAGAAGAAGATTGAAAAGCAACAGAAGAAAGGAAGAAGCAAGGGAAGAAGAAGAAGAAGAAGAAGAAGATTGAAAATCAACAGGAGAAAGGGAGAAGCAAGGGAAGAAGAAGAAGGAGTTTCAAAAGCAACAGGAGAAAGAAAGAAACAAGGGAAGAAGAAGAAGAAGAAGAAGAAGAAGAAGAAGAAGAAGATTGAAAAGCAACAGGAGAAAGAAAGAAACAATGGAAGAAGAAGAAGAAGATTGAAAAGCAACAGGAGAAAGGGAGAAGCAAGGGAAGAAGAAGAAGGAGTTTCAAAAGCAACAGGAGAAAGGAAGAAGCAAGGGAAGAAGAAGAAGGAGTTTCAAAAGCAACAGGAGAAAGGAAGAAGCAAGGGAAGAAGAAGAAGAAGAAGAAGAAGAAGAAGATTGAAAAGCAACAGGAGAAAGGAAGTAGCAAGGGAAGAAGAAGAAGAAGATTGAAAAGCAACAGGAGAAAGAAAGAAACAATGGAAGAAGAAGAAGAAGATTGAAAATCAACAGGAGAAAGGGAGAAGCAAGGGAAGAAGAAGAAGAAGGAGTTTCAAAAGCAACAGGAGAAAGAAAGAAACAAGGGAAGAAGAAGAAGAAGAAGAAGAAGAAGAAGAAGAAGATTGAAAAGCAACAGGAGAAAGAAAGAAACAAGGGAAGAAGAAGAAGAAGAAGAAGATTGAAAAGCAACAGGAGAAAGGGAGAAGCAAGTGAAGAAGAAGAAGGAGTTTCAAAAGCAACAGGAGAAAGGAAGAAGCAAGGGAAGAAGAAGAAGAAGAAGAAGAAGAAGAAGAAGATTGAAAAGCAACAGGAGAAAGGAAGAAGCAAGGGAAGAAGAAGAAGAAGAAGAAGAAGAAGATTGAAAAGCAACAGGAGAAAGGAAGAAGCAAGGGAAGAAGAAGAAGGAGTTTGAAAAGCAACAGGAGAAAGGAAGAAGCAAGGGAAGAAGAAGAAGAAGAAGAAGAAGAAGAAGAAGAAGAAGAAGAAGAAGAAGAAGAAGATTGAAAAGCAACAGGAGAAAGAAAGAAACAAGGGAAGAAGAAGAAGAAGAAGAAGAAGAAGAAGAAGAAGAAGAAGATTGAAAAGCAACAGGAGAAAGGGAGAAGCAAGGGAAGAAGAAGAAGGAGTTTGAAAAGCAACAGGAGAAAGGAAGAAGCAAGGGAAGAAGAAGAAGAAGAAGAAGAAGAAGAAGAAGAAGGAGAAGAAGAAGAAGAAGAAGAAGATTGAAAAGCAACAGGAGAAAGAAAGAAACAAGGGAAGAAGAAGAAGAAGAAGAAGAAGAGGAAGAAGAAGAAGAAGAAGATTGAAAAGCAACAGGAGAAAGGGAGAAGCAAGGGAAGAAGAAGAAGGAGTTTCAAAAGCAACAGGAGAAAGGAAGAAGCAAGGGAAGAAGAAGAAGAAGAAGAAGAAGATTGAAAAGCAACAGGAGAAAGGAAGAAGCAAGGGAAGAAGAAGAAGAAGAAGAAGAAGATTGAAAAGCAACAGGAGAAAGAAAGAAGCAAGGGAAGAAGAAGAAGAAGATTGAAAAGCAGCAGGAGAAAGAAAGAAACAAGGGAAGAAGAAGAAGATGAAGAAGAAGAAGAAGAAGAAGAAGATTGAAAAGCAACAGGAGAAAGGGAGAAGCAACGGAAGAAGAAGAAGATTGAAAAGCAACAGGAGAAAGAAAGAAACAAGGGAAGAAGAAGAAGAAGAAGAAGAAGAAGAAGAAGAAGATTGAAAAGCAACAGGAGAAAGGGAGAAGCAAGGGAAGAAGAAGAAGGAGTTTCAAAAGCAACAGGAGAAAGGAAGAAGCAAGGGAAGAAGAAGAAGAAGAAGAAGAAGAAGAAGAAGATTGAAAAGCAACAGGAGAAAGGAAGAAGCAAGGGAAGAAGAAGAAGAAGAAGAAGAAGAAGATTGAAAAGCAACAGGAGAAAGGAAGAAGCAAGGGAAGAAGAAGAAGAAGATTGAAAAGCAACAGGAGAAAGAAAGAAACAAGGGAAGAAGAAGAAGAAGAAGAAGAAGATTGAAAAGCAACAGGAGAAAGGGAGAAGCAAGGGAAGAAGAAGAAGGAGTTTCAAAAGCAACAGGAGAAAGGAAGAAGCAAGGGAAGAAGAAGAAGAAGAAGAAGAAGAAGAAGATTGAAAAGCAACAGGAGAAAGGAAGAAGCAAGGGAAGAAGAAGAAGAAGAAGAAGAAGAAGAAGAAGAAGAAGATTGAAAAGCAACAGGAGAAAGGGAGAAGCAAGGGAAGAAGAAGAAGGAGTTTGAAAAGCAACAGGAGAAAGGAAGAAGCAAGGGAAGAAGAAGAAGAAGATTGAAAAGCAACAGGAGAAAGAAAGAAACAAGGGAAGAAGAAGAAGAAGAAGAAGAAGAAGATTGAAAAGCAACAGGAGAAAGGAAGAAGCAAGGGAAGAAGAAGAAGGAGTTTCAAAAGCAACAGGAGAAAGGAAGAAGCAAGCGAAGAAGAAGAAGAAGATTGAAAAGCAACAGGAGAAAGGAAGAAGCAAGGGAAGAAGAAGAAGGAGTTTGAAAAGCAATAGGAGAAAAGAAGAAGAAGAAGAAGAAGAAGAAGAAACCTTTTCAAAAGAGAATAAGATTGCAAAAAGAATTAAACATACGTTGTGGGTTCAATCCCTTGGTCGGGCGGTGTTTACTTGTACCCTTATAAGTAAACATTCGCCATTCATTGACCGAGCAGTCAGTGTTGTGATCGGTTGGAATTTATAAAATCTTTTCACTGAAACAATTTTTCAGGAAAACAGGTTTCTCAAGTCCAATAGTTGTTATCGCTCTTTCCAGTATTGATGGGGATTTCCTTCGTAACTTTTTGCTGGAAATGGTGTGGAACGTCAGCGTTTTGATTATTTCATTATTCTCTTTTCGAGTTACATTTGCTATCCATTTTAGTTGTTGCTTCTATTGAAACTCCTCGAGCGATGTTGTTTCTGTTATCTGGTACGGCTCTTTGTGATTGTGTACCGCCAGTCCACATGGCTCGAAGAAGGACGATCTCCGATTAAATAAAAAGCTACCGCTGTCTTTAAAAAATGCGTTTCTGCGATATTATAAGCTTAAAGTAAATAATATTAGTTTCAACTCAGATTAATTATACTTTAAAGCCATTTTTAACCATCGATTTGGGAAGGCGGTTATATACGGCTGAGATTTTAGATACTTAACGATTTTGACGCCATGCATGACATCGATATGAAAGTCTTGAGTTGACGAGAATATTTAAGAACATGGATCAAGAGAGTTTATTTTCTTTTTCTTTTTTTACTATTGTTCACCTGATAAATCCAAACAAAATAGAGGGCTACTGAAAGAAGTTGTATTAGATTATTTGATTATTGAGTAAAGTTCCTGACAACTGATCTCCACTAACAACCACCAGACATTTGTAGGGACCTCCACAGAAAACGTGATAACTAAGGCCTAAAATAAATTAAAAAAAATTTAACGTCTTTCTTGAAGCCTTTATTTTAGTTTTAATTTCAAACTAATATATTGAATTTAATATTTCCAATATGCAAAATATTTTACTGTAATTCGAAACTAATTTAAATTGATTGGAATGAGTTTTTTTTTTTTTTTTTTTGCTAAAATATTCATCGCATTGTTAATCCCATTACTAAAAAAATCTTCAAAAAAAAAAAAAAAATGCTTTTCTGAAACTTTATTTCAGTAATATTGGCTGATTTAAATCATAATTGATCTGATTTGAGACTAATATTATTATTTTAAGTTTATAATATCGCAGAAATGCATTTTTAACACAGCGGGAGCTTTTTATTTAAACTGTTGACATGTTTGACAGCTTGATGACAGCTTGATGTTTTTCTGTTCTATGGATGCTTTAAACGCAAAAATTAATTATAACGTGAGCACCTATTATATATCATTTTTTAAGTACTCAGTTATCTTGTAAATTTAAGAAGATATTCTCCGAAATCTAATGTTTTATTGGATTTTAGATAATTTCTGGTTTTAAATTTACTATAGTTATCGCTCTTGTTTACTGATAATGTCGTGTATGAACAACCGTATCTACAAAAATTGGCATGTCTATACCATACATATGCAAAAAAATTCAAAATTCTTTTAAAAATACATAATTTAGCAATACCAAAATATATCACTCAAAAATACCAAAATATATCACTTAACAATACCAAAATTCATCACTAAAATATACCAAAATATATCACTAAAAATACCAAAATATATCACTTAAAAATACCAAAATTGGACGGAACAAGCTAATATTTTTATAGTATGCAACAACAATAACATTAAAATTTTTAATTTAAAAACAATAAATAGAAAAAAACAAAAAAAACTTGAATATAAAAACCGATGCGTTCAATAACCCTGTAAACATTTCCTGTATGCGTGTCTATCTATCTATCTATCTATCTATCTATCTATCTATCTATCTATCTATCTATCTGTGTGTGTGTGTGTGTGTGTGTGTGTGTGTGTGTGTGTGTGTGTCAGTGTGTGTGGTAGTCAGTGGACATGGGTTAGGGGAACGAAAAGAAAAGAAAACTGGGGCTGGCGACGGAAAACAAACAAAGTGAAAGGTTATCTTTTACGCCACAAAAGGTCAAACGAAGAGCCACTCTGACAGATATGACACTAAATTTAACTGGTCATCGCAGTGACAAGATTTCGGTCCAGTCGGCCTCTCCAACCCCAAAACGATAAAGTCATATAACTTTCCTTCAAAACGCCGAAAACCCTAATCTACGTCATTTATTCATTGTGTTAAACGAAACAATTTCTCGTTTAAAGTTTTAAAATTTATGCCAAATTTTCTTTAACTACATTTACTTATATAGTGCAAATATGCCTTACTTAAATTTTTTATTTTTACATCTTTCTTACCTTCCTTCCTTCCTTCACTTCTTTCTTTCTTTCTTTCTTTCTTTCTTTCTTATTCATTTGCCCCCCCACTATTTTTCTTTCTTTTGTGCAAATCTTCATCCTTTAACATTTTCATTTATCCACTCTCTTTCTTTCTTTCTTTCTTTCTTTCTTTCTTTCTTTCTTTCTTTCTTTCTTATTCATTTGCCCCCCCCCACTATTTTTCTTTCTTTTGTGCAAATCTTCATCCTTTAACATTTTCATTTATCCACTCTCTTTCTTTCTTTCTTTCTTTCTTTCTTTCTTTCTTTCTTTCTTTCTTTCTTTCTCATCTGCAGATAATATCCCACCTTCATGAAAATGAATAACAAAAGGAAAGAACGAAATAGTTTTTATTTCTCTAAATTTTCATTATCTTTTTTTTCCTTCACTTTCTCATGCTCATTTTCCCGTTCTACCCCAAACATCATTTTACCCTGACCGAAATATTTACAGGTTTATTTAAATGTTCAAGTATATTTATTTGAAATTGATGTACCTTCTTTCAAATTATTAATTATTCTAATTCAAAAGTAGTAATCTTATTCAAAAGTTTAGTTATTGAAAATTGTAAGTACAGTGTAACCCGGATATAAGAGAGTTGTTGGGACCGGAGAAGAAGTCTCTTATATCCGTTTTGTTTAGGTAAGTATGGCTCTAATTTGGGGCCAGATAAAATCTCTCTTATATCCGGGTTTGGTCTATTTTGTTTAGGTAAGTATGGCTCTAATTTGGGACCAGATAAAATCGCTCTTATATCCGGGTTTCTCTTATATCCGGGTTAAGTCTATTTTGTTTTGGTACGTATGGCTCTAATTTGGGACCAGATAAAATATCTCTTATATCCGGGTTTCTCTTATATCCGGGTATGGGTCTATTTTGTTTAGGTAAGTATGGCTCTAATTTGGGACCAGATAAAATCTCTCTTATATCTGGGTTTCTCTTATATCCGGTTTTTGGTCTATTTTGTTTAGGTAAGTATGGCTCTAATTTGGGCCCAGAGAAAATATCTCTTATATCCGGGTTTCTGTTATATCCGGGTCTCTTATATCCGGGTTACACTGTACTTTATTAAAGAAACGATTACTGTTATTCAAGAGCTAAGTACTGTCATTCAGGATATAAGTAAAATACAGTTTCCGTTTTATTTTAATTAAATTCATTTTAATTTTTTGACTGTATGATTTTATTTTTATTTTAAGTGATAATGGTATCGGTATCAGGATTACCTTTCAATTTTTCTTTTTACATCACCGCCTGAAGCACCAAAGGTTTAATCTGTGGTACTTTGCTTTTTAATCATTTCACCCCAAGCAAGGCAATAAAGCCACTAAGACGCGAAGTTTCTCTTCTTAGTGGTGGATTTCCACGGAAGAAAAAAAAAAGTTTTCGCTTAGTTTTAGATTCACAGGGGAAAAAAGATTTCCTTCCCACATTGGTGGGATATTGGGGAAAAAAGAACATCTCCTTAGGGGTGAATTCATAGGATAAACAGAACTTCTACGCTGAGTGGTGGGCAATCGGGAGAAAGATTATCGCCTTACGGGTGGTTAATAGGATAACAAGATTATCTCCTTAGGGGTGAGTTCATGGGATAAAAAGGATTTCTTTGTTTAGTGGGGAGATTTCGGGAAAAAAAAGATTATTCTTTTCGTGGTGAGATCAGGGAACGAAAAGATTTTCTCCACCGAGTATAAAAGGAAAAAATTCTTTCCTTAGTGGGAGTTCATAGGATAAAAATATTTTCTCCAGTTAGTGGTGGAATATCTGTAAAAAAGATTATCTCCTTAGTTGTGAGTTCATAGGATAAACAAGATTTTCTCAGCTTAGTGGTGGTTATCGGGGGAAAAGATTATCTCCTTAGTTGTGAGTTCATAGGATAAACAAGATTTTCTCAGCTCAGTGGTGGGTTACCGGGGGAAAAGATTATCTCCTTAGTGGCGAGTTCATAGGATAAACAAGATTTTCTCAGCTTAGTGGTGGGTTATCGGGGGAAAAGATTATCTCCTTAGTGGTGAGTTCATAGGATATAAAGATTTTCTCCGTTTAACGGTGGATTATCAGAAATTAAAGGTTATCTGCTGACTAGTGATAAAGATATTTTCTCAGTTTAGTGCTGGATTATCGTGATAAAAAGATAAACACCTTAGTGGTGAGTAAATAGGATAAGAAAATTTTCCACGGTTTGTGGAGGACTATCGGGGAGGAAAAGATTATTTTCTAAGTGGTGAGTTCATAGGATAAAACGATTTTCTCGAATATTGGTGGATTATCGGAAAAAAGATTATCTCTTCAGTGGTGAGTTGAAAGGATAAAAAGATTTTCTTCGCCTAGTGGTAGGCTATCGGGGGAAAAGATTATCGCCTTGGCGGTTAGTTCATAGGATGAACTTTGTGGTGGAGTATAGGGAGAAAAGATGATCTCCTTATTCGTGAGATAAAAAGAATTTCTGCGCTTCGTGTTTGGTTATCGAAAAAAAAATTATCTACTTAGAGTTTGAGTTCGTAGGTTAAAATCATTTTCTCCGCTTAGTAGTGAGATATAGAGGGAAAAGATTATCTGCTTATTGGTGAGATCATAGGATAAAAAGAACTTCTACGCTGATAGGTGAACTATCGGGGAAAAAGATTATCTCCTTAGTTGTAAGTTCATAGGATAAAAAGATTTTCCCCGCTTAGTGCTGGACTATCAGGAAAAAAAGATTATCTCCTTAGTGGTGATTTCATAGGATAAAATATTTTCTACGCTTAGTGGTTGGCTATCGAGAAAAACAGATTATAGTTTTAGTGGTGAGTTCATAGGTTAAAAAGATTTTCTCCGTTTAGTGTTGGACTATCGGGGAGAACATTATCTCTTTTAGTTGTGAGTTCATAAATGTAAAGTTTTTCTCCGCTTAGTGTTGGACTATGAAGAAAAAAAGATTATCTCCTTAGAATAAAAATAGTTTCTCTCATAGGTCAAAAAATATTTCTACGCTTCATGGTGGGTTATCGAAGAAAAGATTATTTCCCTAGTGGTGAGTTCATAGGATAAAAAGATTTTCTGTTTAGTGGTTTCACAGGAGAAAAAAAAATGTCTACTTCGTTATTGACTCAAGTTCACTAAGATAGGAAGAAAAATAAAATTCATTTGAAAAGAAGATTTCCAAATATTTTTTTTTTATCTTAATCCATTGTTTTTTTTGTTTTTTATTTTTTTTTTAAATTAAATGGGCTTTTATTTTCTCCAGTATTTGTCTCTTGAATAAATGGAATTTAAAATCGCATGAAAGTATTTGAATAAATCCATAAATACAGTGTAACCCGAATATAAGAGACCCGGATATAAGAGAAACCCGGATATAAAATATAATTTTCTCTGGTCCCAAATTAGAGCCTGTGTTAATGTATATAAATTAGACCAAACCCAGATATAAGAGAAACCCGGATATAAGAGAATTCGTCTCCGGTCCCGACAACTCTCTTATATCCGGGTTACACTGTAATTTAAAGCAATTTTAAGAACGTGTTCGAGAAAATATGTCTTCCTATCTTAGTGAACTTGAGTCCATCACGAAGCAGACATTATTTACGGATAGCAGAAACAAAAATAGCGCTTATACTTAGAACCAGTAAAAAGCAGTTGAAATTTCTAGGATACATAAAGAGGAAAGTAAGCTTGGAGAATTTGACACTCAAAGGACATATTGTGAATTTGCCTAACTAACTTGTGTAAATAAATCGCAGAACATGGAGTGGGAGGGTTTGTAAACAAAAACAAATCTTATACAGAGCTAAAAAGGAAGATCGCCTTCATATTGAAGACATTTCCATAACCCTGTCAAATCCTTCAAAAATATACAAACTTATTTAGCACTGAAATATCTTTAAGGACTTTGCCATAGTTAAGTGTCTTTTTTTTTTTTTTTTTTTTGTAGTACGAACTAGTAATTTTATCTTACATATTATAGCTTTCTTGCCCTAAGGCTGTTGTTAACGAACTCGTGCAGCAAACCATTGTGTAGGTAGTGAGTTCATTGAGTACGCTACTGTTGTGACCGTGTTAAAAAAAAAGGGTTAATTAATATCTATAAGGAAACCCTTTTATACTTAATACACATTTGATAGGTTCATTAAACTCTGCTTCGTATCAAAAGCAAAGTCGTTACAATAGCATATTTCTTCTATCATTTGCAAACCACTCAATTATTCATTGCAATATAATCGGACTCCATTCTAAGGCGAAGACTTGTAAATATGATCGCAATTTTACAAATCATGACTGATAAACCACTTGAGTGTGGCATATTCTTATCTGTCTATCTTTATTATTTCTAGCAATATTAACTTATTTTTTACGTTAAAAACTGTCAATTATTAAGTATTGACTAAAATCTCATATTAATTATTTCTTCATCTGATTTCTCTTGGTTTTTATTCAAGGCTTATTCTTTATTTCTCATCTACCCTGCTTACTTAAATATGCTTTATTACTAGTAGTATTAATAGGATTCAAATTTCTTAGATGAAACATTGTCAATTATTATTCATTTTGGACTAGTATTTCTTTCATCTGATTTCTCTTGCTTTTTATTCGAGGCTTATTCTTTATTTCTCATCTGCCCTGCTTACTTAAATATGCTTTATTACTAGTAGTATTAATAGGATTCAAATTTCTTAGATGAAACATTGTCAATTAATATTCATTTTGGACTAGTATTTCTTTCATCTTATTTCTCTTGCTTTTTATTCAAGGCTTATTCTTAATTTCTCATCTGAATTATTTTACAATAATGTTCACTCTATACAAGCCTCAAGAACTTGGGGTTGAGGGTCACAGAGTATGAGTTAAGGTCCAGTTTATGAGGATATGGAGGAGGGAGATATCGCTTAGCCATAGACATGAATAGGTTCAAATTGTTTTGATCGAGGAATCACCCTTTTGGGTGTTGGTTCCACAAAGCAGCGGTTCGTGGGCAGAAGTTCTAGTGGAAAGCTCTTCTCATCAACGGAAATGATGGCGGATTGCTAAAATGTAGGAGGCATGGTGCTTTTTAATGTTAGAACTGACCTATTTCCTTTGCAAATTATTTAGTGTAGAAATGCATTCAAACTATTTATTGCCATATATTATTAAATTATTAAAATTATAATATATATATATATATATATATATATATATATATATATATATATATATATATATATATATATATATATATATATATATATATTAGGTTGGTGCAAAAATAATGTTGGTTTTTGACGTAAAAAAATGCGTCAAAAATCGACATTATTTTTGCACCAACCTAATATATATATAATGAATATAATAAATTGCATTGAAAATATGTATTTATTTTCTTCCTTTTTATTCTCTACACGCTACACCATTAACTGTTTGTTTTCTTTTATCTCTTTGTCTATTCCAAACTTCATATTTCTTTCTTTTTTCTTTCTTTTTTATACTCTTTTACTTCCTTTCTTTTTTCCTTTCCTTCTTATCTTTCTTTCTTTCTTTCTTTCTTTCCTTCTTTTTTCTTTCTTTCTTTCTTTCTTTTTCAAGTATTCTTTGCTCAACCATTTATTTTTTCCACCTCTCTTTCTGCCTATCCTTCCTTCTATCTTCCTCCTTTCTTTTTTCCACAGCCCTTCCTTTCTTTTTCTTATTTTTTCTTTCTTTCTTTTTGTCTTGTTTCTGACTTTTTTTTTATTGTAACTATTCCTTTCTCCCTCTCTTTCATTCTCTCTCTTTTTTTCTCTCACTCTCTCTTTCTCTGTTTTGCTTCATATCTTGCCGATTTTGCTCAGTTGGAGGCAAGGATGGCATGGGTGACACGCCGGACTAGGGGTCAGGGTCCCCCTTAAGGCGAGTATGATGAGTAGCGGGCGGCGTCACATCTGCCCCCACAGTCTGTCGAATATTGAAATGCGTCGGAGTCCATAAGCTTTCCCGCTTCGAATTTCGTATTTGATGTATTTTCAATTTGCTTTCACCACCGTCTTTCCCAAAGTATTTGTATTCACTTATCATGTCAAAACGCGGGCGCACACGCACGAGCGCGCACACACACACGCACACGCGTATGTGTGTATGTGTATGGTGGCCTCTCCCATTGAAGTCGACGTATGAGGGTCAAGCAGCTCAGTTCCAAGGAACCGACAGCCAGACACTAGCGCATACGATTTGATTATAGTGTTGAAGGCTTTGTGCAGAACCAACCACGGTTTTTGAAGGGCCGAATACAGAGACCTGGTGCACTACGTGCCACAAGGTCACCAAATAACCCTCAGCAGGTTTTGAATTCAGTGTTGTTCGTCCTAGATCAGTTGCCCTCCAAGGCTATAAAAACCCCATATGTATTATTGTGTATTTAGGCAGCAATCCCTCTTTTATACAATTTTCGTTAAAGACGATATTTAATTTTTCAAGTGTTCAAGTCTTTTCTTTTCTGGACACAAAGTGTTTAAAAACTGTATAAATGTTCTCCTCTACTTGTAGCCATTATCAAGGATGATTTTATTTTTACCTTTTAACTGAATGTGTTGTGTATATGCATCTAGTTATAGGGATGTTTTATTTTCCAAACACGGTCAGTACACTGTGGCCGTGTTCATAGTAAATGTTATTGAGTGTTACCTTTTTCTTTTTATTATTAGGGCTTCCATTATTTTTAGTCATTTTTTTATACATGCAGATGAGTTTACTAGGCTTGTCTTTTTTACTAGAATGTTCGGTGGAGTCTGGTAGGTTTGTGTGTGTATTTAAATTAGTTCTAATGGAGCTGGGGTCGGAAAGGTGTTTTGTTTGATCATGAACATAGTAGAGAGTTCAAATGCCCCTTAAGTAACTGTGTTCCTGGTCAAACGAAAAAGATACAGAAAGATGAAATAAAATGCTTAATAGCAGTACCTTGTCAGTCGTATTTAACGAAACTTATATATATATATATATATATATATATATATATATACCTACATATATATATATACATACATATATATATATATATATACCTACATATATATATATATATACATACATATATATATATATATATATATATATATATATATATATATATATGTATAGATAGATAGATAGATAGATAGATAGATAGATAGATAGATAGATAGATATAGATATAAATAAAACAAGTTTGATTAAAAAGAAGTGACAAAGTTTATGTTGTATTTTTCTAATTTTTGAATTGTTGAGTATTGTGTTCGAAGTGTTATTTTTTGTTGTTGTACAAGTAAAATTTACTTACAATTTTGATTAAAATATTCAACACCTTATTCCAATATTAGAAAAATACAATAAAAAATGAAACATATATTTTGTCGTTTTTTAATCAAACTTCTTTGAATGAATACTTGCTGCTTAGATATACCTTAGGCATCATATATTATATGAAGAGAGAAACCTCAAACGTTTTGGGCTATAATGTGGATTTATATATATATATATATATATATATATATATATATATATATATATATATATATATATATATATATATATATATATATATATATATATATATAAAGATATATATATTAGGTTGGTGCAAAAATAATGACGTAATAATGTCGTTTTTTGACCTATTTTTTACGTCAAAAAACGACATTGTTACGTCATTATTTTTGCACCAACCTAATATATATATGTATATATATATATATATTATTATTATTTTATTTTAGATATTAAAACAAAACATGTTAAAATCGATACACAATGACGTTCGTGTTTCGGTACGACGTTGTATCTCTTCATCCGTTCTTTCTGTCATTTGTATATATATATATATATATATATATATATATATATATATATATATATATATATATATATATATATATATATATGTATATATACATATATACATATATATATATATATATGTATATATATATATATATGTATTATACATACATATATATACATATATATATTATACATACATATATATACATATATATATATATTTATATATATATATATGTGTGTGTGTGTGTATGGATAATATATATATGCATAATATATATATGTATGTATAATATATATATATATATATATATATATATATATATACACATATATATATATATGTATATATATATATATACATATATATATATATATATGTATATATATATATATGTATATGTATATATATGTAAGGATAATATATATATGCATAATATATATATGTATGTATAAGATATATATATATATATATATATATATATATATATATATATATATATATATATATATATATATATATATATATATATATATATAACTGGCCACTCCATATTCGAGGATACCAGTCTACTAGAGTGACTAGCCAATCCCTATTACAGACGCTTGCTCAGGTGCATTTTGTGTTTGTTCTACACCCACAGATCCCACCTGTGGTTTATACTACAACTATGCTGAGCAGATATTAGTTACAGTTTCTGGGAAAAAGCGTGTTATCTAACATCGTCAACAATCTGATTAAAGCCTGCACGCTCAAACCCTCGTTCACGATGACATGTTATCACAGCAAGGGTAACGTCTACACATTTTTAGTTACAAAAAAAAAATAAAATGAGAGCCGAAAACCTCAATATAATTTTTAAAATTAAATTGAGTTAAAGTATCAAGCCCTGTTTCATCCTCAAGCGAAAATTTAGGAATAACCAATCTTGAAATTTACGCATCTTTATAAGCATGTTCATTCGCAAAATTAATTGCTGGGGCAACCATTTTGATAAAGGGCCTAAGAGTTAATTTTTATCCACATTTCTACATATCTGCACACACACACACACACACATATATATATATATGTATACACACACACACACACACATATATATATATATATTAGGAACTGTCAAAGAAAAACGATGGTATATCATTTAAAATGGGTTTTTAAAAATGAAATTTTTCTTGAAGCTTTTATTTTAGTTTTAATTTTAATTTCAATCTAATACATTAAATTTAATATTTCTAATCAGCAAAATATTTTGCTATATTTCAAACAGAATTTAAATTGATTGGAATGATTTTTGTTTTAGATCGCTAAAGTCTGCCATATTTGTAGTGGATAATTTAACCTTGATCACTCTGTACGTGATTTCATTTGCGGTACAAAAAAAGTTTATCCAGCCACTGAAAGTGACTCTGATCCCTAAACAATAGTGTGCTTGAATTTCATAGTTGTGTTGTCATATCCTGCAATGGCAACAGAAAACAACTTTGAGTGAAATTAACAATAAGTACTCTACAATTGGGAGACCTTGAAAAAGAATGCCGTAGGAAAGGAAGTAACCTTAGTGCTAAAGGTTAAAGCTGTGAGAGCGATTGTCCTGGAGCAAGTGACGAGTTATTAGGTTGGTGCAAAAATAATATCGTTTTTTGACGTTAAAAATACGTCAAAAAACGATATTATTTTTGCACCAATCTAATATCTCGATAAAAGTTTCTTTTTTCTAGGTGTTCTTACTCTAGCAGGGAATCAAACACTGATCCATGTAGAGTGTAATTTAAATCTGTGTATACAACGATTGTCTTGGAGCGAGTGACGAGATATTCCGTCTATCTCTATATATAAAACACAGGATGTCTGTGTGTCTGTCTTTCTCTCTCTCTGTGTGTGTGTGTGTGTGTGTGTGTGTATGTCTGTCTGTGTGATACCTTTTCATTCGAGATCCATCCAACCGATTTTGACCAAACTTCGTACAATCGGTAATTTTTTAAAAAAATCAATAATCGATAAAGCTGATAAAAATCGATTTCGTTCAACTTTTTTCTATCGATTTCGTTCAAACTCGGCAGGTATGTTAATTACATTATGACGAGCTCAACGATACCTCATTTTTTATTTATACGTCACTGCGTTTAGCGAAAAAACGCGAAAAACGAAAAATCAGTTTCAACTAAAATCTACTTCAACACAAATTTTAAACTAAAAACTCCCTCAGTTTTCACGCAATCTAATGCAAACTTCACTCAATTGTAGCCAACAATAAGTTGATTGTTTAGCTGTCATTTAACTTGATAACCGAATCCACCCATATAGTGAAAACCTGCGTAAATAGCGAAAAGTGGCGTTTTTTACTGGTTTCTATTTTTCCTTGATATTTCAACAAATTTTTATGAAACTTAACAATTGCTGTATAAATGTATCCTCTTTTACATCACTAGCATTGTCAAATTTAATTTCAAAAACCTCAAAGTAATTGTGGTCGGAAGTAGATCTTCATGTTGCCTTTTTTTACCACTTCATGTCCTCGGCTTACTTCGATTGAATAAATACAGACTACTTTTGTTATATCAGTAACTGCATTAATTCAAAATGTATTTTAATGAATGTACTTTAAAGTAATTGAAGAAGATAGACTCTGTTACATCTAAACATGATGCTGTTTTTGCTCCATTCTAATTGGACCCTTTATCTGCTGGTATTGCTGCTAGTATGACATAACTTGATCTGTAATGGTTAAATTCAAATTTTAAAAAAAAATTTTTTTTTTTCTTATATTAGGTCGCATATTTCGCATTCGTGTTTGTTCTTAGGAGACAATAAATAATATGAAGTAGGACTTTTACGTATTATTAAAGTGAAAACTTTCTTCTCCCACAGAGACGTGATGATATGCACTTACGACCTCTTTAAAGCAAAAGTTGAGTGTTTTGTGACGTACTGGTTCTAAATATAGCGACTTCAAATACTTCAGTCCAAGTTTTTTTTCTTGTCTCTTCTACTTTCTTTTAAATATTCAAAGAACCCAAGAAGAAAGTAATTCTCATAAACTCTTGACAGTCTCCTGAATTCATAAGTGACGAGAAAGTACTTATACAAGCCAAGCACTAACCTGTTTAGTACTGACTATCTAATCACATACTCTCCGCGACCAGAAAAAAAAAAAAATCAAGATTTGAATAGCCGTCCAGGCCCGACTATTTAAATTTTTATTGTTTTTTTTTCCGGTTTACCCTCTTTTATTCCAAATAATTCCTTTATTCTATTTTCACTTTATTCCAACCTGTTCGTTTATTCCAACCTTTATTAGGACATTTGTACGAAAGCGAACGTTATGAACCCGTCCGGTATTCGAACTGGGTCCGCTGATTTCCTGTTCCGAGCCGCTAACCGTTACGCTACCTACGCATCCATCGCTTACCGCCACACTTATAGGTTAAATAGCAGAGCAGACTGAGCTTTTCAGTCATGGCTGGTAACCAGTCTAGAAGGACAACTCTAAATTCAAATGGAAGCCGCCGGAAGCTGGTTAGATATTGGTTGAGTGAATGTTTCCATAATTTTTCTAACCAAAGATGGTTCGACATTGGTTGAGTGAATGTTTCCATAATTTTTCTAACCAAAGATGGTTCGACATTGGTTGAGTGAATGTTTCCATAATTTTTCTAACCAAAGATGGTTCGACATTGGTTGAGTGAATGTTTCCATAATTTTTCTAACCAAAGATGGTTCGACATTGGTTGAGTGAATGTTTCCATAATTTTTCTAACCAAAGATGGTTCGACATTGGTTGAGTGAATGTTTCCATAATTTTTCTAACCAAAGATGGTTCGACATTGGTTGAGTGAATGTTTCCATAATTTTTCTAACCAAAGATGGTTCGACATTGGTTGAGTGAATGTTTCCATAATTTTTCTAACCAAAGATGGTTCGACATTGGCTGAGTGAAGTTTTCCATATTTTTCTAACCAAAGATGGTTCGACATTGGTTGAGTGAATGTTTCCATAATTTTTCTAACCAAAGATGGTTTGACATTGGCTGAGTGAAGTTTTCCATATTTTTCTAACCAAAGATGTTTAGACATTCGTTGATTGAATCTTTCTATATTTTACCAACCAAAGATTGTTAGACATTGGTTGAGTAAATGTTTCTATTTTTTTTTGGGAGGGGAGGAGAACTAGTCCCTATATCTACAGATATGGGAACTAGTTAGGAATTGTGGTATTTTGGTGACTGTCGTAAAGAATGTTGCGCAGAATATGGGGTTATGGTGAATGGAATATTATCGTACGAGTGAGTCAGTGATTGAGAGTAGCTAAGTTAAATGTAGTACAGATGAAGATATAGAATAGGCGGTGATAGATGTAGTTTTGTCCAACACCACAAGATGTTAAAAAGCTAAAACATTAACCTAAGAACAGACTACCGTGGCCACAACGTGAGGGATCAGTTTATATATTGATTGTAATATAAAATTGATCCCGCACTTTACATCCACATTATAATTTGTTTATCAAATTCTGATTACATATGAATCTAGCTGTTTTTGTTTTTAATACCTCTCTGCGTAGTAGTAGTCATAGTACAGTTCTTCGTGTCCTGAAGAGCAACCGGGTTTCCTAGGCATAGCCCCACCCCTTGTTCGCCAGTTGTTCTCCATTTATGCTTGTCTATCTAATTTGCATACGATACTAAACCACCTCTTCTCCCCACAACTATGTTTTAATTAGTAAGACATGTATCCCAAATTATTATCTCCAATGAAAAAAAATTCTTACAATATAAAAATATTTTCTGGCTTTAAATAACCTGCAAAGGGTTGATAAGCCGGAAAAAAACGGCTCAATCAATCACTCAACCCTGAAGAAAGACTAGGGAGAACAAAAATTAGAGGTGACGTTGGAATTATTCAAATCGTTAGAATAGTGAGAAGGATGGTGTATTATGGCGGCTTACTGTCAATGAATCTGCTGTATATGCCACCATTTACTCAATAATACTTCGGTATATGGATCATAAACAATTTAGTATCGAAGATAAGTAAACTCATCATTCTTTGGAATATAAATGAATAAAAACTAGTGAGGCCACAAAGTGAAGGATCAGTTTATATATTAATTGCTATATGGAATTGATCACCCACTTTATATCCACATTATAATTTGTATATCAAATTCTGATTAGATATGAATCCAGTGAAGGAAACAGAAATTCGAGGTGCATTCATACATATGGTTGTTATTGTAATGTTTTCTTAAAGTTGTTAAGCTCAAATATTTAACGATGTCATAAGGGAATCTCCGAGAGTATTTTGTTGTCATAGAAGTGTCAAGGAGTGTATTCAATCCAAAAATTCAAATTGTTTTTGAAGAATTGAAGTCATTTTTCTTTCTTTCTTTATGAAATGGAAATCATCGTCAATTTTGAATCTTTCTATTTGTACCCTCTTACTTCTTTAAATAATGACCTGCATTCATACATATGGTTGTTATTGCAATGTTTTCTTAAAGTTGTTAAGCTCAAATATTTAACGATGTCATAAGGGAATCTCCAAGAGTATTTTGTAGTCGTAGAAGTGGCAAGGAGTGTATTCAATCCAAAAATTCAAATTGATATTGAAGAATTGATGTCATTTGTCTTTCTTTCTTTATGTGATATGTCCTGGAAAGGGATATATTTGTTCAAAGTAGCAAAGTAGTTTTGGACTACTGTAATCGAGTAGAACAATCAAGCCGGTAACCGTAATGGACTAGTCCTCGTCGTAGTGGTAGGCAATAAGCGCAGGCAATAGGCGAGGAAATTCGGTGCAGTTAATAGGTATCCTCCTGTACCTCAACATCAGTCTGTATTTATGGCTGACACCAGCTAATCATATTACTGTGAGGGGGAACCCAGGTGTGTGCATATTCATTACATCATTATGAAATTGAAATCCGTGTCAATTTTGAATCTTTCTATTTGAACCCTCTTACTTCTTTAAATAATGACGTACATTCATACTTATGATTGTTATTGCAATGTTTTGTTTAAGTTGTTAAGCTCAAATATTTAACGATGCCATAAGGGAATGTCCATGGGTATCTTTTAATAGCGAAGAGCTTATCTAATCATTAACTTAAGAATTACGATTAACCAGTAAAGTAAAACCGCAAAGCCGTGAAATTTTCACGAGTACCACATCGATAATTTAAGCTGGCATAAAATTTGCCTTAAATTTCATTTAATTTAATGTGCATATCTTTGTAAATTAATATTAATTAATTCTGAATATATTTAAAGACTTTGATATAATAATCAGGTGTAAACGCTTCTAAATTGGAAGGTGCAAAGTTAGTGTGTTAATCTTGGGCCCCGTGACTCGTTATGTGTTCAAAATATTTAGGTTTCAGCATTAAATAGCCCCAAGTGGTTGATAAGCCGCTAAACAAAATCAAAAGACCAACATATAGTATATATATATATATATATATATATATATATATATATATATTTGAAGCAAAAAAATTGTGTTCAAAATATTTAGATTTCAACATTAAATAACTCATAGAGGTTGATATGCCGCTAAGCAAAATCAACCAACCAACAATACCTATTTATAGTATATATTTAGTTAAAGCCATAAAATTGTGTTCAAAATATTTAGATTTCGGCATTAAATAACCCATAGAGGTTGATATGCCGCTAAACAAAATCAACCAACCAACAATACCTATTTATAGTATATATTTAATTGAAGCCATAAAATTATGTTCAAAATATTTAGATTTCGGCATTAAATAACCCATAGAGGTTGATATGCCGCTAAACAAAATCAACCAACCTGTTATACAGAAATATAAATATTTAATGTTTTAAGAAAATGTCACGGATTTTTCCTTTTAAGATTAGACTTTTATTTCACTTTCATTGGAGGAAGAAGAGGATCGTTGTACGTCTTTTAAGAAAACCTCATTCTTGGAGCAACGTGTCTCCCTCCCGTGGGAGTTGGGTAGATCGTTAAGAAGTAAACTTAACAATTTACGAAACGCCGATGCTGTCAAAAAAAAAAAAAACCCTGCTCGCAGATAAGTTTACATAATCTAAAAAGCAAAAGCAAACTTGAAAACAGCGTTCAAAGGGAAACACTGACATTAATTGATTAAATTTTTTGGTAATCAGAGCAGTTAATTGGATTTACTTTGGTATTTGTCAGCTACTCGGAGATATTGGCGAAGGTGGTGTTTTTAGAATTCTGTCAATGTGAATATGATATAGAATTAAAGGACTTGGTCACCCATAATTTGCGTCGTTGAAGGTTACATTTTTGTTATCTGACTTACCTACCTAAAGCAGCCTAGTTTTGGGGAGGAAAATAGCAAAGCTTTGGGCGTGGCTTCTCTGGTGACGAGTTAAGTTATTATATTTAAACCAGTAAAATGTATTTCGAGGAGTCATTCAGAGGACCTTAGGCTATCTGAACTTCATCCTGATAGTTATATTCTTGAACATAAACGGAGTCATACGGGGCTACGAGATAGAGATACTGTTGAAAAAGTAATCGGCTTGAATCCTTATTTCGATTTACAAAAGCAACAAAAAAAAAAAAAAAAAATGAAAGCATATTTAAGTGCATTTACTTATCAGAAGGATATAGGATAGGCTTCAACGCGCAAAGGTTTTGACGGAACTGAAACTAAACAGTCTATCAGTTTTTGGTGGAACTGGAAAAAAAAAAACCAGAAGACTAAAATTACCATTAACAATACCAAGTAGAGATGAAAATAAAATAAATATGTATTTAAAATCGATAAAAAAAGAAAATATTTCCAGTAATTCACAAAATATGTTTTTTCGATGCACTTCAGGTGTGTTGTTAGAGATGTCGATTTATATATATATATATATATATATATATATATATATATTCACGATACCAGTTCTTATTATTCAAGTAAATGTTTCCACAAAAAACCTGGTGTTAGATTGATGAAATATTTGCGGCCTTGTGTCACATCTAAGCCGCGCTTACGTATAAGCAGCACTTAGACGTAGGATGATAGCAAGCTTGTCCAGCGAAATCAATTAAAACTAAGTAAATAATTATAATCAGTCAGCCAGTTAAGTGCCATATGGGATACATGTTTGGGCGATCATGACTGGCTCGGCAGAAGATTTTCTGCGGGAGACTGGTTATCAATCAAGGTAATAGGACCCAGTCTGTCTCGCCATTCAGCCCATACCTGAAGAGAGAAGAGATGGGTTTATATCTTTCCCAAGGCTGTTTAGCGTAAGTGACTGCAACGCACCCCGATTATGGAATTCGAACCCAGCTCTCAGATTTCTCGTTAGCCATTACACCGGTTAAGCAAAGTTGAGACTGTTCAGTACCTAGATGGGTAACCTTTTAGGAATACCAGGTGCCGTAACTGGGATGTTGCGCCTGTTGTGAATAACAGCTCGGATTTGGAAATCGGAGAGCCGTGTTCGAATTCCAGTCGGGTTCGTTACATTCACTTACGCGCAAAGTCTCTTGGGAAAGATAAAGTCTCCTTCATCCCAGCTAAGAGTCAATTAGTATGAATTGTATTGTATTATTATTATTATTATTATTATTATTATTATTATTCTCCAAAGAATTTCTTACAACCTAAAAACATTTTTTTGGCTTTAAATAACCCGCAAAAGGTTAAGCTCTAAAAATATAACAATGAATCAACGAGAGATCTTTAAAATTTTACATCTGACATCGTCTTTCATTTGTTTGGTGTCTGAATTTAATCTCGTTTTGGTAAAAAAAAAAATAAAGGTAGTTTCAAATTGGCGGATGATTGTTGATATTCATTCGAATTTTTTGTTTGGTTTGTTTAAATCGGTGGTTGGAGAGACTGATAAAGTTTGAGGAATTTAGAAGATATACTTTTCTATTAACATTAATTATTGAGTTTATAAGTTATGTTTAATATATTCATATTTAATGTGTTTCATGTTTAATGTGTTTATGTTTAATGTGTTCTTGTTTAATGCGTTTAATGTGTTTCATGTTTAATATGTTCTTGTTTAATGTATTCATGTTTAATACGTTCATGTTTAATGCGTTCATGTTTAATGTTACATGTTTAATGTGTTCATGTTTAATATGTTTAATGAGTTTCATGTTTAATGTGTTTCACGTTTAAGGTATCCATGCTTAATATGTTTAATACGTTCATGTTTAATGCGTTCATGTTTAATGTGCTCATGTCTAATGTTTTACATGTTTAATGCGTTCATATTTAATGTGTTTAATGTGTTTCATGTTTAAGGTGTTTATGTTTAATGTGTTTAATGCGTTTCATGTTTAATTTGTTTCGTGTTTAACGTGTTCATGTTTAATGTGTTTCATATTTAATGTTTCATATTTAATGGGTTCAAATTTAATGCGTTTCATGTTTAACGTGGTCGTGTTTAAGGTGTTTCATGTTTAATGTATTTCATGTTTAATGTGTTCATGTTTAGTGTGTTTCATGTTTAATGTGTTCATGTTTAATGTGTTTCATGTTTAATGCGATCCTTTTGTTTTGTTGCGAAATGAATGCATTTCTAAATTCACTTCAGAACGTAGACGATCATGACTCTCCACAATTTCCTACCCTTTGTAGCTCTTAATAAATTTTGTCATTTTGGTATCTCTTCTAAACCTTGTCCCACTATCTACACATGTTCATCCATTTATAATGTTCATCCATTTAGGCAAGCTCATTATGCGGTGTCGTAAGAGCCAACATCTAAACGCAATAAAATAAATAAATGAAAAATACTCTATCTCTGATAACTGCAACGAAATTCAAAAATATCTTTCAGTCACAACAAAAAAGGAACAAGTTAATCTTTCTTTTAAATAATCCCCCCGCCCCGCCCAAGCTAGGCGAATATAAACCACAAGGACTAATAGGGGTTTATTGAGAATGAAAGAATTAAGAGAATAATAAAGAATTGGGAGGATAATAAAAGAAATAAGAGAATAATAAAGAATTGGGAGAGTAATAAAAGAACAGGATTCAAGGAGAGAGAAGATGATGATGCACATTGCATTTAACATTTTGAAGATCGTAGTTGACATGAAGGCAAGAAGTCGGAAGAAATTTCCACAAGAAGTGCGAAGAGGAAACTATTAGCATAGAACTTATAGTTACAACTAACAAATTTCATCGGTGTGATTTGGCTATTAATCATATTAAAAAAAAAGCACAGTAATTTATATAAAGAAAGGAAAAATCATATTCCTCATACAATTTGAACAATCTTTCCGACCCCCCACCCAGCTTAAACAGTTTTTTCTTGTTTATATTTATATATACAGTGAATGCCTATCCAAGTGGTTAGAACGTTAGATTCCTGATCATGTTCGAAACTCACTATCTAATTTCCTGTTAAATCAGTCGAGAAAGACGACCCCAGCTTCACAATCTTCACTTCCTACCACCCTGGTTTTAATTCATATCATTTACGCCATGCATTAGAACCATTTAAAAAGTAACGCTCTACATTGTGTGGCGATCACTCTCCGAATTACTTCGGAGGTGTGCTTGTCGAACTCTCTGCCTCTGTGTAGAGAGGAAGCCAGAAGAGGCTATGCTGAAGGGCAGAGTCTCGTCTGGGGTGGTAGACAGCTACCTGAACCCGTTTTTACGGGGTCTACAGAGAATTTTTGCCTGAGTCTACGGACTCGGATACCCCATAATAAACTCGGCCTTGTGCCACATCCGACCGCGTGGGGCGGTTAGTGAATATCATCACTCTCCGAATTACTTCGGAAGTGTGCTGGTCAAACTCTCTCCCTTCGGGCAGAAAAGATCCCCTGACGAGGCTATGTCGAAGGGCAGAGTCTACGGAGGAATTATTGGGATACCCCACAATAAACTCAGCCTTGTGCCACATCCGACCGGGTGGAGTAGTTAGTAAATATCATCACTTCGAATTACTTCGGAAGTATGCTGGTCAAACTCTTTGCCTCCGGGCAGAGAGGAACCCAGGCGAGGCTGTGCCGAAGGGCAGAGTCTCGTCTGGGGTGGTAGACAGCTACCCGATCCCGATTTTACGGGGTCTACGGGGAATTTTTGACCGAGACCACTATGAATTTGGCCTTGTGCCGCATCCAATCGCGTGGGGCGGTTAGTGAATATCTCTACATTGAGTGGCTCCCGAGCCTTGTATTAGGTGATTTTTTTTTTGTATTAAAAATTGTATACGCATTGCTTATGTTATGAAAAATTGAATAAGAATAAAGAGTCTTGTGGATGGTGTCATTGTTTATTAGTTGACTTCGAAGGTGTGGGAAAATAAAATGAATGCTTTTTGAGGCGAGAGAAGAATTAATTGTGAAGATGTTTTTCTTTTATCAGCAAACAAGAAAGACGAAATGAAAAGAACACAGGTTAAAAAGGATTGGTCTGTAGATAATTGTGTGTTATTCAGATGTTAGTTTTTCTTTGGGAAAAAAAAACAAAAAAAACATTCTATCGATAGAAAACTTTAACGGCAAAATTCCGCTACAAAATGCATAGTATTTGTTTAAAAAATGAGTGACGCTAAATACCAGACAATTAATACAAGCACCCCACCCCACCAAAAAAAAAAAAAAAAAAAAAAAAAAAGAGAAAAAGAAACAATTCTTCCTGTTTCAAAGTGTTCGAAACTGCAATATGGTGCCAACTTCTATATCATTAAAGTGAAGTAAGAAATTCTTCTTTAAAAGAAAAAAAAAACTCTGAAAACTGTTGCTGTTAAAATTCCACTTACTTTTGCGATTCATTAAGTGACACCGTGTAAAAAAAGCTATCTATAAAAATAGCCAATTCCTTTCTTTGTCTGTTATCTTTGTCTGAACAGCTGACAGGAAAACAGCATTATAGCAACGACAAAGAATTCAAAGGGAAAACTTATACGACCCCGACTTTATTTGTATAATTTGGAGACGTTTTGTTGCAAAAATGATTAAAAGTTTAAGAATTAGCTATTTAAGGTTTGGGGCAATTTTTTACGCAGACGTCAATAACAAAGATTCAAGGTATTTCTGGAAACAAACAGTATTTGTAATTAATGTGCGTAACATCAAAAGGTTCACCTATCGCCCGGTTCAAACTCCTTCTCGGACCTTTGAACAGGAGTAGATGTTTTTCCCTTGTTTCCCGTTTAGGACGAGGTTTCCGGTTACTTTTAAAGTTTACTTCAACTCTAGACTTCTCATGTCTCCGCGTAAACTCAGAAATTTTATTTTATGTAGCCCCTTGCATCTTAGTGGTATTATCGCCTTGCTTGGGGTGAATTGATTTAAAAAAAAAATGATCTTTTACAACAAATCAAATGGTGAACTGTCAGGATTAATCCATTCTGAAATTAGTAATATATTTCTTTATATGATTTCGGTTTGAACCCGCTTTTCTGGAGACAAGGTTGGCTAGGCTCCCAACAAGATTAAAAAGAAAAGACCCTGCCCTATCCTCATCTATGGGTTAAATAGTAGGACTTGTATATGGAAAGAAATCATTGTTGTTTCTGATATTATAATGCAATATTCAGACGCAAAAGAAAAAAAGGTAAAAGAATGATTCTTACAATCCTAAATATGTTTCAGCTTTAAATAACCCACCATCTTCCTGGGTATGACAATAAATTACATCCGACAGTAAAATCTCTCATCGAGAGGTTTTTGAGGAGTGTGGAACCACCTCTTAATCCCAGGTCCACCCAAACCCGGGAGTGTAGCACCTGTTAGGGTCCCAGCTATGGGCAAATAATGAACCTCTAAACTGGCGTCAAAACACTAGGAAAGTATAAAAATATATTTTTATAGCAAAAGGTTCCAGCAATAGATTTTAATAGTAAAAAAATTACCAAAATTCTTAAGGAAACTAAATTTCAGCATTAAATAACTCATAAGGAGTTGATATACCTTTAAACAAACCAAATAACCCATCAAGGGTTGATAGCTCGTAAAAAAATTCTTGAGTAGCGTGTCTTTGGAGAGTAGACCCGACGGAGCTCATACCTCTTCAGGTCAGATCAGAGTCGATATCCTCCGATTTGAAGGCCCGCATTGGTCACATATACGCGACCGTTGATTCCATCGAGGAAATCGTTCACCCTAACCGTTGGCTTCGGTCTAGGGCGCCTTCTGCGCAGCGATGATGTGTTATCAGCGCCCTGAATATACTACCAGTATTTCAGTTCCATGTACAGGTTTAAGCGACGTCAAGATAATGTGGAATTCTAAAAAAATAAAGGAAATATTTCATTTACAAGTTTTGATATGAAAATTGAATTGAATCTATTGCTAGGTCTGCTGCAAGGAAAGCTGGCTAACTATGTCGTGCTAAACAATTTTTCTCTCCAGAAACTATCTTACACATTTATAAGTGTACCATTCGTCCATGCTTAGAATATTGCTGCCACATATGGTATCATGTTCTTGCTATATACTTAGAAAGATTCTTGATAAAAAACGAAAAAAAAAGAATCTGCAATGTTATTGGTCCTGACCTGTACTGCGCTTATATTCATAAAGAATCACTAGGAACCGGTCCTCAGGCAAACATCCACGGCAAACCGGTGGCTTCATTTGATGGTAGGGGGATCCTCCCAATTTGCAGAGGTGCATTCGCTGCATTCTACAACCTCAGCTGACAGGGCAAACCAACTATAGCCCTTTAATGTAGATTCGTGGGCGCTTCTCAAGATCAAGGTATATCTGTCGAGAGAAGCTAAAGACTGACTGGCGAACAGTCACCACACCGTAATCGTAACTGTCTTTTCTATAAATATTTTCATGTTCTGATGAGTTTTCCTCTTTTATACTTAGAGTTTATGAATTTGATCGCAATACTAGATTGGTGCCAAGTTCTCAACTGACATTGCATTTAAATTTTTGAAGATCAAAGTTGACTTGGAAGCAAGAAGCTGGAAGAAAGTTCCACAGGCGAGAAGTAAGATAGAAGAAACGCTTAGCATAGAACTTACGGTTACATCTAGCCATTTCAACTGTAAAATGATGTGACCTTGCCGCCAATCCACTACTGCGCTTAAATTCATAAAGTACAAAAGAGAAAAACTCATCAGAACAGTTATCTAGAAAATATTTATCGAAGAGAAAGTTACAATTATGGTGTGGCGACCGTTAGCCAATCAGCCTTGAGCTGCTCTCGACTGATATGCCTCCATCTTGAGAAGCATCCACGACTCTACGTAAAGGACTATGATTGGTTTACCTTGTCGACTGGGGCTGAAGAATGCGCTGACTGCACCTCTGCAGATGGTAGGACACCCTCCCAGAATGAAGCTACCTGTTTGCCGTGGGTGGTGACTTGTGATGCCTGAGGACGGGATCCTGGTGGTTGAGGGTTCCAGGAGCTGGGTTAATATACTCTTGAATTCCAGCACACCACATTGCAAGTTACTTAGGGTAGACGGGCTGTTGAAGAAGCCCGATTCAATCAATCGGCTGATCACTCCAAGACCTCATTTTGGTTTTTATTTTGCCAAACCCTGAACCAGAAGGCGTTGGCTGTAGGGCCAATAATGCTGAGGAGCGACTAATATTTTTATATTTTCCGAATGTAAATAGTAATCTTGAGCACAACAACCTGGAGATTTTACATATCTGGGTTCTTGCTCCAGTGCCAGTATACTGAAATGTGTAGCCTTGATCTGCCAAGGCAAATGGGTTTTCCCTCTTGGGATTCCAGGATGGGTGGGGAGCACAGTCGATGAAGATGATACTTTAACTTTATGGCTACAAAAAATAATATAAAAAGCAAGCAAAACGTCCCTATTCTGAATCTGACTGGAACCTGTTCTGGCAACAAAAATCAAAGATTGTCCATTTTTCTTAAATATAAACCAAAAGAAATGTCTCTAAAGAGTTGGTATTCTGTTAAAAATCCACTTAAACTATAGTTGGCAGTTCCAGGGAAAGAAAATCCTTGATTAAAACCAATTATGGTTGTATTGTGGTGAAACTTCGGCTTTCAGTCCCTAATTTCTCATTATTAACAAGATTCACTTTTGAAAAGAAACAGCAGTTCTACAATGACAGACTACAGCAGTCAAAGAGAAAAAAATCTCTTGAGCTGAAACCAATTTACCATACAAATGCAAAATTGGCGGCTTTTTATCATTAGCTTTTCGCTTCCTATGATGGATATGCCGCCATTGTAAAATGAGCCTGCCTAAACAGCTTTGGTACACGGTTCTATTTCCCTACATAGCTGAAAAAAAAAATTCGCTGAAGGCCAACAGCTGAGCTCCATTACAAAGATATAACGGTGATAAGGTTACAAAGCGATACATTTCTCTCAATAGCAAAATTTTATCTTTTTACGGCGAACATTATTTGAATATGAGCCATATCTTTATCTTCCCAAAAGCTTAAAATTTCTATCACACCCCAATAAAATATAGTCAATACTACAAAATAGTTTCGTCTCAATAATGAATTATGAATATTCTTTTTATCAACTTCTATTGGTTCATTTGTAGATGTTAACAAGTTTGTTGGTATTGCGCGTCCTTTTAGGTGAAGGTGAGTGTTCAATATGGAAACAACGGAGGTAGAAGAAGCATACAAAAAAAAATTATATTTTTACTACAGACGTTTATTCCTTTTATATTGACATAAAGTTAAATGTCTCTTGGGTATGTCCGTTTTCCTTTTTGGTTCAGAAATAATTCATGGGAAGTAAGGATGAGAACGGGTAAATATGGTCGAGCTCAAGTCAGCCTTGCGCTGAGTTGGAATGACCAAATTTCTACTTCATGAGCAGGGCTGCTGAAAAACACATCCGAACGATCTCGTTAGAAAGTTTTTCCGGAAGTGGGGTTATACAATCGTACATGCGACCAGAAACTGTTTCCGGTGTTTTTATAACTTGCAGCATGGAAAAATTAATTTATATTTTTTTAATTCTTTATTATTATTTTATTTATTGTTTTTGGTTCATTTCCCCACACATTCTCCGGTCTTCTCAAGGTGGAACTTACACTAGTTATCTTTCTTTTTAATCATTTCCCCCCAAGTTGCAGAGGGTTACTGAGTGTAAAAGAAAATGAGAAATAAATAACAGTAACAAAGATTCAAGGTATTTCTGGAAACAAACATTATTTGTAATTAATGTGCGTAACATCAAAAGGTTCGCCTATCGCCCGGTTCAAACTCCTTCTCGGGCTTTTGAACAGGAGTAGATGTTTATCCCTTGTTTCCAGTTCAGGACGAGGTTACTTTTAAAGTTTAATTCAACTCTATACTTCTAATGTCTCCGCGTAAACTCAGAAATTTTATTTACTATTTTTTTTTCTCAATAGGAGTAGATAGGTTCGCCTATCGTCCGGTTCACATACCTCCCTGGTCTTTTGAACAGGAGTAACTGTTTATCCCTTGATTCCTGTTTAAGATTGGGTTTCCGGTTCCTTCTAAAGTCTTTTTATTCTTTTTCACTTTCAGTAGCCTCTTGCATCTTAGTGGTATTATCGCCTTGTTTGGGGTGAATTGATTTAAAAAAAAATGATCGTTTACAACAAATCAAATGGTGAACATATTTAAGGGGAGAGAACAATAGAATAACAGAATTTAAGAAGAGAATAGATGCCGATTGATATTCTGGGTCGGCTCAAGGTAATGTTGCAGTTTTTTGTATATATTATGTACTAGTGAGCTAGTCAAAATGACTTGACTCATTCTATAGTCCACCAAAAGAAGGGTTAACCAATCAGAAGACGTAGAATATTCAATCCGTCGTGAATAAAGGCGGCCATTTTGTTTACTCTCTCCGAATCTCCAGTGCCAACTTGTTAGGCGAAAGAACAGAAGGAAGAACTCATGAACTACGCTCTGCTACTTTACCAGGATATCCACTGCTAACCTGAACTACGCTTCCCTACTGTCTTCGAAATATTCACTGCTAACCTCTGGATTCTATACTCAAAGACGACCGTCATCATGAACAACAGGTACGGGCATCTTCGGCGGAATGTTGCCATTCTTTCAGCTGTGGAGATTTATCTTTGCCATTCCACTACCTTTTGTGTTGAACATTGTCGTATGTTAGTGTTTGCCAAATTTATGCTTAACTGCCATGAAAGAAACCTTTCTGCCTTCCATCAGCATAGCAGATGCTAACCCCGAGAAGAGTAACTCATTTCTCGTTATCGGGTTAAAGTTTGCCGCTGGCATGAATTGGAAAAATTATATTGCGTCATCTGTCAGGTTTGCTACTAGAAAAATTAGTCCGTTGTGTCGCACTGGACAATTTTTCTCGTTCGAATCTATCTTAGATATTTATAAGTCTACCATCTGTCCATGCCTTTAACATTGCTGGCGTAAAGCAGATACCCTGTGTCATTTTTATAAATATTTTCATGGTAATTGTTCTGATTAACTTTCTTCTATGGTACGTAGACTTTACGAATTTAAACTCAGTGCTAGATTAGTGGCAGAGTCTCGACGTTTTACAATTGAAATGGCTAGATGTAACCGCAAGTTCTATGCTAAGATTTTCTTCTCTCTCACTTCTCGCTTCTAGAATTCTCTTCCGGCTTCTGGCTTCCCAGTTAACATTGATTTTCAAAAGTTTAAATGCAATGTCAACAGCGACTCCCCCACCAGACCCTGATCTGGTGAGGACAGTAAGTAGAAACGTAACAGCATAAAAAAAGAGCTTAAAGAGGGTGGATGAACTGCCCATCTATCCTAACTATAGTTTAAATAGCTTCACCATCCCGCAATTGGCCAAGCGTCGTAAGTATAACTAGACCCTAAACTGTAAAGCATAGACCCACCTACTAACCACCGTTGGATGGTCGGCGCCCTAAACCGTCAAAGCATAGAGCCACCTACTAACCATCGTGGGATGATCGGCACCCTAAACCGTTGAAGCATAGAGCCACCTACTAACCATCGTTGGATGATCGGCGCCCTAAACCGCTGAAGCATAGAGCCACCTACTAACCATCGTTGGATGATCGGCGCCCTAAACCGCTGAAGCATAGAGGCACCTACAAACCATCGTTGGATGGTAGGCGCCCTAAACCGCTGAAGCATAGAGCCACCTACTAACCATCATTGCATGATCGGCGCCCTAAATCGGTAAAGCATAGAGCCCCCTACCAACCATCGTTGGATGGTCGGCGCCCTAAACCGCTGAAGCATAGAGCCACCTACTAACCATCGTTGGATTGTCGACGCCCTAAACCGCTGAAGCATAGAGCCACCTACTAACCATCGTTGGATGGTGGGCACCCTAAACCGTTCAAGCCTAGAGCCACCTACTAAGCATCGTTCAATGATCGGCTCCCAAAAGCATAGCGCCACATAGCGACAGGATGTACAAAAAGGAAACGAAACGTTATCGCCAGGGAGGTATATAGATTTTTTTGTTTATTATTGTTTCTTACAAATAATACTACTGCCAAAAATTCTTACTTTTTTATGATAAAAGTATAGAATAAAACAAGCAGGCTGCTGAAGAATACATAATCAAAATACGTTGAGTTTATGGACAAAAACCTTCAGAAAATATGTTCCAAAAAAAATTAAGCAAAGCGTAAAATATTCTCGTAACTCATATGAAAATGTCAAAGGTGCGGTAACAATTGTGAATATAATAATAATAATAATAATAATAATAATAATAATAATAATAATAATAATAATACGGGCACATTCAAGCGTGTGCGCATATATAATTTTTTATAGCTACAGTTTGGCGCAAGGCCACAACAACATTATTTACTCAGCGCATGCATGTCTTACACAGGCCCACAATAAAAACGAAGCTTCTTTTTGTGTCTTTTCTATACTTTCATTGTAATCTTTCTGTTGAACTTTCCTCTATTTTGTTTAGTTTCTTTTATTTAAATTGTATTCATTGCAAATATTCATTGGAATTTCATTTTTAAATGTTTTTTTTTTATCTCCCCCACCATCTTTCACTATGAGCCGACTTAGGGTTTTAAAATCATTCAGTGTGACAACAGCATACGTATTTTTATACAAGTCGAGGTCAATATAACTTTTCTACAATATATTTTATATAGCAATATACAGTACTAGCAGCCATACCAAGCTGATCAGAAAAAAAAGTGTTCAATTAGAATGTAGCATCATGTTTAGATGTAACAGAGACTATCTTCTCCAATTACTTTAAAGTACTTTCATTAAAAAACATTTTGAATTAATGCAGTTACTGATATAAGAGAAGTAGTATGTATTTATTCAATCGAAGTTAGCCGACGATATGAAGGGCAATATGTAGACCCAATTCAAAGCACAATTATTTTAGAGTTTTTGTAATTCAATTTGTCAGTGTGCTAACAGGGATGTAAAAGAGGATACATTTATAAAGCAATTGTTAAGTTTGATAAAAAATGGTTGAAAGATCAACGAAAAATAAGAAAGAAACCAGTAAAAATCGTCATTTTTTCCTATTTACGCGGGGTTTCTTTATATGGGAGGACTCAATTATCAAGTTAAACGACTGTTACATAATCAACTTACAATTGAGTGAAGTTTGTATTAGATTGGTTGAAAATTGAGGGAGTTTTTAGTTTAAAATTTGTGTTGAAATCGATTTGTGTTGGAATCGATTTTTCGTTTTTCGCTAAAAGCAGTGTCGTGGAAATAAAAATGAGGTATCGTTGAGCTGGTCATAATGCAAGTAACCTACATAACGAGTCTGAACGAATTCGGAGGGAAAAATTATTGATTTGGATGGATCTCGAGTGAAGACAGACACACAAACTGTTTTATATATATATATATATGTATATAGATATATACTTTAGTATATATTAAAATTGAAACAGCTAAATATCTTCTTTGCGTTGTAGTAGTTATTGGTTCGATTTCGTGATGTCATTTGCGGCTGCGTGCCATTGGAAATTCCTTGGCGTGTCACGTGTGGCACGCGTGTCGTAGGTTGCCGATCCACGCTCTTTGATACCTCACCCTTATAAATTTAAGCATAGTAAAAGATTGGCGGAAACGTCTCATCATTTTAGAGCTGAAATCGTTAAATATAACCATATGTTCTATGCTCTCATCCCCTCCTCATTCCGGCTTCTTGCTTCGCAGGCAACTTTAATCTTAAAAAATTTAAACATCTTCTTTTTCCTGTTCTTTAATTTTCTTCTTTTTTAAAAAAGATCATTTCACCACAGGGAAGGTAATAAATCCACTAGGACGCAAGAGGTGAATCATCGAAACCAAGACAAAAAAATACCTAGTCCACTCTACTATTTAACCTATAGTTAGGGAAATGTGGATTCATGCTATTAGCAAGGCATTAGCACGATGTGAAAGAAACAGATACAAGCGGAAATTGAACTCGACACGCCGAATTCACTTTCAGCGCTGAAAACCATGATACTAAACGCGCCCCCATATCACCATATGTAACTGCGTACGAAAAAATTATTAATAATAATAATACATGAAATAATTGATAATCGGTATAGCTATAGTATGGAACACCGAGTTGAAACAAATACTTTATTCGTGCTACGGTAGTAAGGCATCGGCTTCCTATGTTTTTCAAGGTTCTGTCATATTGAGGTCGCTCACGTGTGTTCGAAAATATTCGTCTGTTGACACATGCGCATTCCGTTCTGGAAGCGAGCGACCATAATTGTTAGACAAAGGTATTAGGTTTCCGAGAAGGTTATCAATGCCGTTGTCATGAATAGCAATCCTCACGATATGGGATTGACTCGTTGCTTTATACCTTAATATAATCTCGTGTACAAAGTCGTATATCATACACACACACAATGATATACGCAGAGGACTGAGGCAATGATATCTGTTTGAATAACACACCATGCCTCACAGAGAGATTACAAAAGAATTTAACACTCCCGGGACATATCGGAGGAAAGTGGGTCAGAGAAAACCAGCGAATAACCTACCTAATGGACATGCGTGAAGTGTTTAGCAGAACAGGGATTAGGAGAGATATCAAAAAGAATTACTAAGTGTTACTTGGGACAGAAAGTTGTGGAGATCCATGATCCCTCACATCATGAAGAGAGAAGCTATGTAGAAGAAAAAGAAGATATTTATAGGGTAAATGTGTTCAGAATCCAAGATAGAGCATATGTAAATATAAGCAGTGTGGACACAGAGATCAACACAAAATGGCGACAGTCTGTTTCAAACGGAGTGCCGCAATTCCGTGTTCCATTATTAAAAACTTATGTTTTATTTTGTTCGTGCCACATTGTTCATATATATATATATATACATACATACATACATATATATATATATATATATATATATATATATATATATATATACATACATATATATATATATATACATACACATATATATATATATACATATATATATATATATACATACATACATACATATATATATATATATATATATATATATATATATATATATATATATATGCAACATCCGAGTGCAAATTAATTGAAACAAACATTTTAGTTTCCTTTCAGCTTTAGACCCTCTTACTTTTTTCTTCAGATTAGGTGATTTTCAGTGGTGTGCAGTAATATGAATCTATTTTCGGGGTGTGTGTTGTTTGGCCTTGAAAAATATTGCATCATCCGTGATTGCATCAGATTTTTATCACGCTCAGACACTATTGTCGCGACTGTCGATTAGTTTTCCTACGGCCATTGTCTGCGATGGACGTTACTCCAAGGAAGCGTACGAAAAATAGTAACGCTGCACGAACACACTTACCAGTGAGCACATAAAAGTACTAGACTGGCCAGGAAAATCTCCTGATTTCAATCCACTCGAGAATCTGTGGTGAATGTGCAAGGAACGACTTCGTGGAATGGACATACGAAGTACTAACATTTGCACGGGGCCAGGTTTCATTGAAAAAATACGAAAAACGTAAATAATAATGGAATTATTCGTTTTGTTTCAAATAAGTTGCACAAGGATGTATATATAATTATTTTCAGATAGGGTTTATCTGTGAAGGAAAAAATGAATAAAAAGACAAAAGGAAAAAATATTCTTAGCCGACGCGTTTCGTCCTCTGAGGGACTTTATCAGGGCAAATATAAGGATTTATTATGTTGCCCATGTTTATATACAAGAGCAAAAAAAAAACGTCTGTAGTTTATCAATCTTGTAAATTTGAGAACTTTCCATGAATATTCATCGGATGGTTGAAAACTCAGTCAAAACATGTGCAGGACAAAGTAAAGCCTCGTCCGGGTTCCTCTCTGCTCAAGGCAGAGAGTTCGACAGATGAACAATCTGGTCGACTGTTAATATTTAACAGCCCCTCCCACAAGGGATCTATGTGGCACAAGGCCGAGTTAACCGTGGGTTCTCCGAGCCCGTAGGTTCGGCCAAAAATATTCCATTTGAAGCCGCATAAACGGATTCAGGACCTGTCTACCACCCCGGACGAAACTTTGCCCTTCGGCAGAGCCTCGTCCGAGTTCCTCTCTGCCGAGGCAGAGAGTTCGACAGTTGAACAATCTATTCGACTGTTATATTTAACAGTCCCTCCCCACAAGGAATGTATGTGGCACAAGGCCAAGTTTAACGTGGGTTTCTCCGAGCCCGTAGTCTCGGTCAAAAATATTCCCTTTGAACCTGCCTAAACGGGTTCAGAGAGTGTCTACCTCCCCGGACGAAACTTTGCACTGCGGCAAAGCCTCGTCCGGGTTCTTCTCTGCCGAACAGTCTGGTCGACTGATAATATTTAACAGTCCCCCCCCACGAGGGGTGTATGTGGCACAAGGCCGAGTTTATCGTGGGTTCTCCGAGCCCGTTGGCTCGGCCAAAAATATTCCCTTTGAACCCGTATAAACGGGTTCAGGGCCTGTCTACCTCCCCGGGCGAAACTTTGCCCTGCGGCAAAGCCTCGTCCACGTTCCTCTCTGCTCGAGGCAGAGAGTTCGACAGAAATGAACAGTCTGGTCGACTGATCTCCAAAGGCTGTCTCTCCTACTAATCATATAGTAGGCGGAAGAGTCCAACATCGTCTCTTTAGAGGGAGGACATCACAACAATATATTGTTCTACTTTGTATTGAGATCCTTTTTAAAAGTAAATGCTACGAACAGAGGATTTTTACTCCATCTGTTCTTTCTCTCATTTGTATATATATATATATATATATATAGATATATATATATATATATATATATATATATATATATATATATATATATATATATACACGATATCTATTCTTAGCTTTAATATATACGGCATCTATCTGGAAATTCAGGCGTTTAATATTAAAGTAAATGTAGCCTACCTAGGGCAATAGTATGTTTGTATTTTTTCAAAGTACGCCCCTTTGCATTTTCTTCCCTTCAAAATAAATCCTTTCGGGATCAATATCAGCTGTCTGGTGGCGTTAATCTCGTTTAAAGGTGATTTTAGATTTGGAAAAAGCCAATCGCAGGAAACGAAACTTGGCTAGAGAGTATTGACACTCTAGTATGATGCGATGTTTTATTTGTCTGAAGCTTGATGACTGAAACAATAAAAGTGAGGATAATCGTCCAAATAATCTATGGAATAATCGTACCTTTCAGAAATTGAAACCATGTCTTTAGATATGATGTCAGATAAGCCTTTGATAAGAAACTAAAAACACTTTTATTATTCACACATATTTTTAGTTATTTCACCCCAAGCAAGGCAATAAAGCCACTAAGACAGAAGGGATTACTGAGTGTGAAAGAAAAAAACTAAGGGAAACGTTATTAAGGTGCCATAAAAGTAAGAGAAGAGGGATGAAGAAGATAGAAGATAACGGTTGACATTGCATTTAAATTTTTGAAGATCAAATATATTCGTGCTACTTTCGTAATACATCGGTTTCATGTGTTTTTCAACGTTCTGTCATATTGAGGTCGCTCACGTGTGTTCGAAAACATTCGTCTGTTGACGCATGCGCATTTCGTTCTGGAAGCGAGCGGCCATAATTGTTACACAAAGGTATTAGGTTTCCGAGAAGGTTATCAATGCCGTTGTCATGAATAGCAATCATCACGATACGGGATTGACCTGTTGCTATATACCCTAATATTTTTTCGTGTACATCATACACAAACAATGATATATGCACAGAACTGAGGCAATGATATCTGTTTGAATAACACAGCATACCTCACACAAAGATTATTAGGGAATAGAAGTTTAACACACGCACAGGATGTATAAAAAATACTTTTACGAATTTTTTGGGGAAGGGGGAGGACTCCACACACCAGAACAAAGTAAAAAATCCACATAAACATATGCCTGCAAATCCTTCGTTTTTGAGTCATTATGGTTCAAGTTTACAGTAGAAGATGTTAACAATCCAAGATACAATCCAAAAATATATTTACAAGCTTTGGGGCGGCTTCCTGACACCAAAACATATGTCCATAAGGCCATCGTTGTCCATCGACACATCAACTCATAACAAATGTTCAAAATGTCCTTCACTTGCTTCTACAGGCGCAAGCACCGCCGGATCATTGACTGGTGGACGTTTTCAAATACTCTCACACGGCGTCGAATTGTTTCGCAGTCTCCCATGACACGTTGGCGAAGCGTCTGTGCATTAGTAAATTCGGCTGCATAAAACAATTGTTTTAGGACTAAGGTCGGGGGAACAAGCAAGGCCGTGGAACCGGTACTCTCCTACCTAACCTATTCATTCTTTCATAGTAGATATCGCGTACAATATGACTTCGTATGAGCAGAGGTACATCCTCTAGCAGGTCTGGTGATTTAAAAAAAAATACGCGTGAATACGCTCTGTTATAATTATTATAACTGCTTATAATTATTAAATTATTATAATTATTAAAGTATATATATATATATATATATATATATATATATATATATATATATATTGGGTGTATCAAAATGACACCGAAACAAAGTTAAAATGTCCATATCGCTAAAAGGCCATCCCATAACAAATGTTCAAAATGTCCTCCGCTTGCTTCTACACACGCATGCACCCGACGGACCAATGCCTGGTGGATATCAGCTAGTGAATCTTGAACAATGTGCTGGAGCCCACGAACTACATGCGTGTTCGTATTAGCAGGGGTACATCCCCTAACAGGCCTAGAGGTGTGTTCGAAAGAAAGTTTCTGTAGGCAGCTCCTGTAAGAGATGCTGGGAGACCATATGAACCTACCAGACGGTCACCTACAATTTTCAGTCCACACATTAATCGTAAACTGATGCTGCTATTGTACCATGGAATTTTGATCCGCCCACAAATATTGGTTGTGTAAATTTGTTATTCCATCTCTTCCAAATGTTGCCTCATCCGTAAACAAGACTGAAGAGGCAAACAATAGAATGGCAGCTTTTGCAGTAAACAAGCGGCAAAAGTTGTCCCGTGGAGAGTGATCAGAGGGCGAAAGACGCTGCACACGTTATAAATGATAGTTACAGGAGCTTGCTGCTAATGTAGTACTGCACTTAAATTCATAAAGTCTACGTACCATAGAGGAAAGTTCATAAGAACAATTACCATGTGAGTATTTGTAGAAAAGGCACAGGGAAGCTACATTATGGCAGTTGGAAAGTGATTGATGCCAAATTGCCAGCTCAGGACCAATAATGTTGCGCATTTTTCTTTGGATTTTATCAAGAGTCCCTAAATATATAGCAGAAGCACCAGAATATACGTGGCAGTAATATTTAATGCATGGAGTTATAAATATGTAAGATAGAATCTGGAGATAAAAGTTGTCTAGCACGATACAGGGAAACAAATTTCTTAGCGGCAGATCTAGCAATTGATTCAATATAATCTTTCCACTTCATGTCAAAAGAGAATGTTAGACCGAAAAGGCACAACGAGTCACTCACCTGGAGGTCAGCATCAGCCATGCTTATGAAAGACAAAATTGTCTTCATTTTTCTTTCAGAATATCAAAGGGATTTGTTATTCACTTTGGCCATTTCACTAAATTGCAGAAATTTCTGATTAGGTAGTCGTTAATCAAACTTAACTTAGCCTCTCCTACCATTTAAAATTTCTATCCCTATAGCAATACATTTACCACATTAGCTACAAGACCAATAAGTCTGTATGCTTTTATGTTTAACCCTATTATCTCTGATATGTGCTTTATCTTGTTCGTAACACTTGCGATTAACTTAGAAGGCTGACTTTTGTACCACAGGAGCTTGCTATATCAAGTAGCAATACATAAACTACTTTCTTTATAAGATCAATGTATTAGTTGGTGCAAAAATAATCTCGGTTTTTGACGTATTTTTTAACGACATTATCGACAAAAAAAACCCGACATTATTTTTGCACCAATCTAATACCATTGCGTTCTTAACATTGTTATCATAGACTTGTATTTTATTTCGTTTGTACCAATGGGGATTACATGAAAGGCAGAATTTTGTACAAGAACAACATTCTATAATGTGTAGCAAGAAACAAACACCATTGGTTACAAAACCAATAAATTATTCTGTGTCCTTATTCTTAACACTATTATCAAAGACTTGTTTTTTATTTCGTTCGTACTACAGAAAGGCTGAATGTTGCACAATTTGACCTTGGTATATCATGTAGTAATGCATATACTATTTTGGCTACCAAGGCTCATTAGTCCTAATGAGTACAGCAAAAGCAAGAAATGAAGGGAGAAAAACTTATAAAAAGGAAATATATATATTTTTGAAAAAAATAATTCATCTGCATAAAAACATGGAAAACACAGAAATAAAAAATGACAAAAAACAAAAAACAACAAAAATAAGACAGAAATCAGTTTTCCGGTCCTGGGTAAGACGATAAACTATATCCGAGTCCTGGATAAGACGATAAACTACATCTGAGTCCTCGGTATGACGATAAAGTACATCCCCGTCCCGGTTAAGACGATAATCTACATCCGCGTTTTGCGTAAGACGATAAACTAAACTACATCCAACAGCAAGACCTCTGATCAGGAGGTTTTGAGGAGCATGGAACCACCTCTTAATTGCTGGTGTTCCCAGGTCAACCCAAACCCGTGGTGGTAGCACCTGTTAGGGTCCCAGCTATAGGCAAATATTTAACCTCTAAGTAGGGGTCAAAACACTATGAAAGTGTAAAAATACGTTTATTTACCCCAAAATATCTGTAAAAAGTTATTGCGAGCAATAAATTTGTGAAGAAAAAAATTATTACCAACAATAAAATTTTTGAAAATAAAATTACCAGCCATACATTTTTGTAACAAAAAAAATATTATCAGCCATACATTTTTGGAAAAAATATTACCAGAAATAAAATTTTGTTGGCATTGAGGTTGATATGCCGTAAAACAAAACAACCCAGACCAAACCAAAAATCAGTTTTCATAACAAAGAATCTCATCATTTATATGACAAAAGAAAATAATGAAAACTGAAAAAAACGAAAGAAAAAAACGTAGCCTTAATAAATAAACGAAGAAAGAAAGAAGGAAAGTCAAATTGAAGAAAAACAGAAAGAAAAAAACGTAGCCTTAATATTAAACGAAGAAAGAAATAAGGAAAGTCAAATTGAAGAAAAACGAAAGAAAAAACGTAGCCTTAATAAATAAACGAAGAAAGAAAGAAGGAAAGTCAAATTGAAGAAAAAAGAAAGAAAAAATGCAGCCTTAATAAATAAACGAAGAAAGAAAAAAGGTGAGTCAAATTGAAGAAAAACGAAAGAAAAAATGTCGAAAGTTAAATATCTTTCTGAACGAAAAGAAGGAAAAATGAAAATAAGAAAACACCCAAGTGTGAAGAAAAAAGAGAACATGATAGTCACTATTAATAACCAAAAAGTCGAAGTAATTGGTATTCATAATCACAGTTGGTGGTATGACATGTCCACCTTTCTTTGAAATCCAATTCAAAATTTACTTCATAATACACAAAAGAAAGCGCCAAAAGTTTGTTTATCTGTGCTAAATTCTTGTCTTTCAAAGTATATTCGTCGGGTCGTCTAAAATCTGAATTGCATTCAATCCATTATTTTGGGATCTTATACAACTTGTATATTCTGGTATGTAGGTAATCTTCATAACCATTAAAAATCCCCCCGCCATATGAGACCTCTTAGTCTATTTAGGCCTTCTGTTTTGTGACAATTTGATGGAAATTGTTATTTTTAAACGCGCCCACGTCGCTATCGAATGAGAAACAAGGTCGACGTTTAATGTGGGTTTCAACGGCAATACCGTGGACAAATTCCTCAAGTCCCCCCAGAACTTTCCCTTTTGGTGACGCCTCAGGCTGCGGGCAATAAACCCAGCCCCACTTCCGAAGGAGAGTTACTGTCTGATGCAGCTTCAATTTTGGTAGAAATGTGCTTTGTCCAATGAATAAATGTCTCAACCTAAATTAACACCTCGAAATTTTAAGGTTCAAAATATAATATAAGCATTTCTTGAATAAGAGATCATGAGCAATAAGACAGACTTGTATTGTTAAGAATACATTTATGACCATTCAGTGAGTACTATATAGAAGCTAGAGCATAAACTAATTGTTTAATACGTCTGGATGGGCCGGTGATTTACGGGATATCAGCGCATCATGGCAATTCACAAAGAAAGGAATCTGAGGAGAGCCATGATCGCCTACATCCTGAATTGAAAACCATGAAGACACTGAGAAACCACGCCATTATATTTCACAAATGTCATCGATAATACAATTTGCAAATAAAAATATATTTAAACTAACTGGTATCACTTTTTAAGTATGACTTCGTATTTTTAAACGTAAAATTTAACTTATTTTTAAAGTTAAAATTTAAATTTATTTATTTCATTTTTATTTCTAAATGTATAACTTATTTTATCTTATTATATTTTTATTTCTAAATATTTTTATTCTTTAATATAACCTAATGTTTTTATATTAAATATAAACGTTTTTAAATATGATTTTAATTAACTTCAATATAAATTATATAAACATGACTTATTTTTAATTTATTTAAATATATCTTATTTTTAAATATGACTTATCTTTGGAAGAGTACTTTTAAGTACGGTTTTCAATTTTTAAACATAACTTTATATAATTTTAAGTTTTTTTTTTAAAAAAAAACCCTTTTTGTTCCTCTCTTAGTTTCAAATTAACATTTCATTCTTCACATAACCCCAATTTAATGTCATAAGGTTAATATCCCGGTTTAATTTTATAAAACCTCTTCCTTTTAAGACTAATACCTTCCACCCTCCTGTGACCACACTCGTACCTTTTGTCTGACTGAAACATTGAAATGAATGTATTCTGTATTAGTTTATCCACTTTTTTTTTTGTTTTTTGTTTTTTTTTTCTTTTTTTGTTTTTTTTTTGTAGCTGTCACAGTTAAATTTATAATTCCGACACGAACTCAGTCTATACCGGGGTTGAATAAGACTGACAAATTGAAATAAGCTTATTCCCCATATAAGGTAATTTTGGATTTTATTGTGTGCTAATTTTTGGACTGTAATAATAAATACATTCAGCTCTTTTTGTGGATCAGTTTTAATTTTTTTATATTACTAGGATCCACTTGGATTATATACCAATGCATTTATTACCTCTACTATATATATTTTTTGTCAGGTCAACGAACACTCGTTACCACTTTTGTGATGTCAACGAATACTTGTCACTTTCGTAATGATCGTTTGCAGTAGAGACTTTCTAAATACAAATTTTATTGTAACCTAATTACATACAATAATGGATCATCATACTTATTATAAAACCCAGGTTGTGTGTGTGTCTGTATGTTTATATATTGGATCGGATTTCCTACATTTTTCAACCAATTTCAACAAAACTTCACAGGAATGCGTAAAATTACCTTGCGGTGGTTCTAACAGCGCCAAAAATTGGAAAACACAATTGTTTTTGCACGAAATCAGTTTGAAAACACGATTAAGAGACATCGCGAGAATGAAAGGGGGACAACTCATATCGAGTTATACTTATAAAAACCTAGGTTGTGTGTGTGTGTGTGTGTGTGTGTGCGTTCGTTTATATATGGGATCGGATTTCCTACATTTTTCAACCGATTTCAACAGAACTTCACTTTTTTTGGCAGGTAGTGTTTCTTATTGTCTTGCACACTTTTTTCTTTATTTTTACATTCAGAATGCTTTAAAAATTCCATTTACAAGACAATCGTTTATAATAAAACTCTATTCAATCGATAGACTCATAACGATTGAAAACAATGTTTTTGTTTGAGTTTGGGTTTGACCAATTCGTAAAAAAAAAACAAAAAAAAAATTAATAAAGACATGCGTGTCCGTCAACCTTAAACAATAATCTTTGTCAATTTTATTTTTCAGTTTTTATGATGGTCGATACTTGATCTATCTCTTACTGTTACATTCCCGGGCAACGCCGGGCTCCCCTGCTAGTATGTAATATAGGTGAACAATTCAACTAAAAACTGAAAATAAATACAATGTATCTATTAGGTTGGTGCAAAAATAATGACGTAATAATGTCGTTTTTTGACGTTAAGAAATACGTCAAAAACGACATTATTACGTCATTATTTTTGCACCAACCTAATAAATACAAATTAGAGACGTCATAATAGATCATTCTATCTTAAAGCAACAATGTTTCGCGGCAATTTTTAGCATCAACTTGAGATTTTCCTTGTTAAAAAGTGGAATAATTTTAACACATTCAGCATTATGGATAAAAAATAGTGAATTTCATACAGTTTTGTTTTTTTCACAAGCCTTAGCATGAGCAAAACAAATTCACGAATTTAGAGGAGAAAAAAAAAGACCCCATAATGGCGTCAAAATCCGCGAAAATTTTTCAACGTTTAATAGTTGGGCTTAGTTTAATTTTACTCTATATAAATGTAGGTAGAATAAAGCAAATATTAATGATATATCGAGGGTCACAAAGTACTATCTGGGCCACCCAATCTGGCTTGAAGGTTGTGGGGTAGGGCTTCCGGGGTAGTACGCGCCGGATCTGATTATTCTTATTCAATCATGGAGTGACAAAAGTCGAAGAGATTTCCCTACACCTGTCTTTCAAGTGAAGAACGTTAGGCTACCTTAAATACCATTTTTCAAAGTTTGGGCTTTTATCAGAGATCGAACACCGACCCTTGATGCTGAAAAAAAAATCTCAACTACAAAATCTTATAACAGAGAACGGAAAATATAACATCGAGATCCGAAGAAGCATTGGAATAATGAAAGATGCCTTCCAAATGCTAATCAAAGTATTATGAAACAGGAAAATTTAATTAGAAACAAAGAAAAGAGTGCTTAACTTCTATGTGATATCAACCCTCCTCTATGGCATTGAATCCGTTAAAGCATCAGTTCTCAGATGATCACCTAAATTAAGTAACACCTTTTTTTGGGGGGTGGGCACTCGGAATACCAGGTGCTGTAAGTTTAGATGTGCGAGTTGCTTGATGAGTATAGGTTCGGAATTGAAGATCAGATGGCCGAGTTCCAATTCCAGTGGGTTCATAAGATTCACTTACGCACAAATACCCTTGAGAATTTTATGAATCCACCTCTTCTCCCCTCAGCTATCGGTTAAATAGTAGGATAGACTGGGTCCTGTTGAAAGACCGATTCTCGCACGATCACAGATGAGTGACCGCTTGAGAATACCTGATGCTGTAATATTGGATGTGCGGACGGTATGTCTTACGGCCATATCATCGGTTCTCGTACGATCACCGAAGTTAAGCGACGTCAAGCTTGGTCATTACCTAGATGGGTGACCGCTTTGGTAATACCAGATGCGGTAATCTTGCATACAGTTTACGGTCATATCACGTTGAAACATCGGTTCTCGCAGGATCACCGAAGAATTTTGTCACTACCTAGACGGGTAACCGCTTGGGGATACCAGGTGTTGTAAGCTTCGATGTGCGGGTGGTGTAATGGATAATGGCTCGGGATTGCCAGTCGGAGAACAGAGTTCGCATTCCAGTCGGGTTCGCTTTATTCACTTGCGCCCAAATAGTCTTGGGAAACGTATGAATCAACCTCTTCTACCCTCAGCTATGGGTTAAATAGTAGAACTTGTATCAGTAAATCATTATTATCTAGAATAAAATTCTTACAATCTAAACATATTTTCTGGCTTTAAATAAGCTGTGAAAGATTCATTGGCTGTAAAAAAAAATAATATAAATAATAAATGAAGAGAAGACCTGAAGCAACAGAAATATTTTTTATAATAATAATATTTTTTATAATACAATGCCCAAGAGCCACTCAATGTAGAGGGTTACTCTGTGGTGTTGTATGAGCGTAAGAAAAGGCAAGAAACTTAGACGAGAAGACGTTGATTAATTGGTAAAGCATCCCACCGGGAGTCTGTTCCAAAAAAATCAGTAGCTCTTGGGACGAAGCTGCCCGAGTGTAATCTCCTTCTTACTATTAGAATACGAAGGCAATGGGGGATGATTTAGCCTTGTGTGCGAGGCATAGCGGGTCCCAGTTGTAAAGGTCGAGCTGGTGGGACTATGGAAATCTAGCTAGTTAGAACACATGCCATG
>OZ010606.1:27981845-27999345 GCA_963932145.1 Acanthosepion lycidas | reverse complement strand
AAAGAAAGTCAGAAATAGAAAAGCGTTCGTTAGATTCATTAGAAATCAGGAACTCTTGTCTTTCAACGATTGAAAAATTGTTTCCGTTCAGGGAATCGTAGAATAAACAAATAAGCCCTCACCTGCAACGAGAAAACTTTTTTCACAGAAAGTGCCAATTGGAAATCTTGGTCAAAATTCGCACACAGCGTAATTTGAGCTAAACAGTTTAATCAAAAGATAGATTGTTCTCATTCAAAACTCTAATGCTAGAAAAAAAAATCTACCCCGGTAGATGAAATAAAGGGTTCAGTTCGAAATTCCAGTCACCTGAAGAAGGCCGGATCGTTAAATGGCCGAAACGTTGTGAATATGACAACAAAAATTATAACAGTCTAAGCAATGTAAATAGTGTAAATACATTCGGAGTTAGTAATGTATTTTTATACAACTATAATTCTAATATAAAAAGAACATAATAAAAATTAACAATTATATTTCTTTATTGTAAATTAATATATTTCTTTATTTTAAATTAACAAATATATTTTTTATTTAATTGAAAGGTCGGAGAGAATTCGATCTGGAGATTTATGATAAAAAGCAACGATAGGATGATGAAAAGTTGAATCGAAAATTAGCTAACCCAGACCTGTATTCTTTTTTTTACAATATTTAATTTAAGGGTCGAAGAAATTCTTTCATTCACTTTCCTGTAAATACTCTTGGGAGACGTATAAATCCATCTCTTCTCTCCCCAGCTATGAGTTAAATCGTTCGTCAGACAGACCTCTTTAGCCTTGGTTGGCAACCAGTCCAGGAGAATGAAAACGCTGAATTCAAAACCATCTCGTAAAAGCTGACATGTAATGGAAACCACAGCGACTAGTGTGTAGAAGCTGAGTCACGCCAACGGAACGCAAGAGAGAGAGAGAGAAAGAGAGAAAGAGAGAGAGAGAGAGAGAGAATTACAGTCGCTTAGAAAAATATGCAATTGTCTTAAAAGAATATTTTTCATGGAGGCGGCTATATTTCGGTGCGGTGGAGTAATGCATAGAGGCGCGGATTGAGGATATAGAGATCTGAGTTCGAATTCCCGTCGAGTTCATTACGTTAATATATGTGATAATAATATGAGAAAGGTACGAATAGGAAAGGCATGAATCCATCTGGCCACCACTCAGCTACGGTTAAGATAACAAGGCAGAAATCATTCTGTAGACTGGGGTGTCTACCAGACTAGTAGAAGGAAACACTCAAGCCACATGCTGCCATGTAGGTCTTGACTTTTTATGCAAACACTTGTGAAGGTAACTTCAAAAATAAATCCACCTTTGAGAGGTGGTAGATTGTAACCACAACATCCCAATGCAAAAGGAACCACCAAGCCAGTGCACTATTCTGCCTTATAAAATTAACACTGTTCCATAAATGAACTGAAAATAATCCAGACGATAAAAAAACATAAATGCTTGTAGGACATGCCCCTTTAACTTCTGAGTGGACGGGTGGGATAACCTCAATATCCCCGGTGCAAAGGAACCACCAAGCCAGTGTACTATTCTGACTTGAATGATCTTCATCTTTACAAATAACATTAATACAGTTCCGTAAATGAACGGAAAATCATCCAGCGGATAAAAAAAAACTACAAATGCTTGTAGGTCTTGCCCCTTTAACATCTGAGAGGAGGGGTGGGATAACTTCAATATCCCCGGTGCAAAAGGAACCACCAAGACAGTGTACTTTTCTGGCTTGAATGGACTTCATCTTTACAAATAACATTAATACAGTTCCATAAATGAACTGAAAATCATCCAGGGGATAAAAAAAAAACCTAAAAATGCTTGTAGGTCTTGCCCCTTTAACATCTGAGGGGAGGGGTGGGATAACCTCAATAACCCCGGTGCAAAAGGAACCACCAAGCCAGTGTACTATTCTGCCTTGAATGAACTTCATCTTTACAAATGACATTAATACAATTCAATAAATGAACTGAAAATCATCCAGGGGATAAAAAAACCTACAAATGCTTGTAGGTCTTGCCCCTTTAACTTCTGAGAGGAGGGGTGGGATAACCTCAATAAAACCAGTGCAAAAAGAACCACCAAGCCCGTGTACTTTTCTGGCTTGAATGGACTTCATCTTTACAAATAATATTAATACAGTTCCGTAAATGAACTGAAAATCATCCAGGGAATAAAAAGAAACTACAAATGCTTGTAGGTCTTGGCCCTTTAACTTCTGAGAGGAGGGGTGGGATGACCTCAATATCCCCGGTGCAAAAGGAACGACCAAGTCAGTGTACTATTCTGCCTTGAATGAACTTCATCTTTACAAATAACATTAATACAGTTCGATAAATGAACTGAAAATCATCCAGTGGATAAAAAAAACGACAAATGCTTGTAGGTCTTGCCCCTTTAACTTCTGAGAGGAGGGGTGGGATAACATCAATAAAACCAGTGCAAAAGGAACCACCAAGCCAGTGTACTATTCTGCCTTGAATGAACTTCATCTTCACAAATAACATTAATACAGTTACATAAATGAACTGAAAATCATCCAGGGGATAAAAAAACCTACAAATGCTTGTAGGTCTTCCCCTTTAACTTCTGAGAGGATGGTGGGATAACCTCAATATCCCCGGTGCAAAGGAACCACCAAGCCAGTGTACTATTCTGCCTTGAATGAACTTCATCTTTACAAATAACATTAATACAGTTCGGTAAATGAACTGAAAATCATCCAGGGGATAATAAAAAAACTACAAATGCTTGTAGGTCTTGTCCCTTTAACTTCTGAGAGGAGGGGTGGGATAACCTCAATATCCCCGGTGCAAAAGGAACGACCAAGCCAGTGTACTATTCTGCCTTGAATGAACTTCATCTTTAAAATAACTTTAATACAGTTCCATAAATTAACTGAAAATAATCCAGGGGATAAAAAAAAAACTACAAATGCTTGTAGGTCTTGCCCCTTTAACTTCTGAGAGGAGGGGTGGAACAACCTCAATATCCCCAGTGCAAAGGAACCACCAAGCCAGTGTAGTATTCTGCCTTGAATGAACTTCATCTTTACAAATAACATTAATACAGTTCCGTAAATGAACTGAAAATCATCCAGCGGATAAAAAAAAACTACAAATGCTTGTAGGTCTTGTCCCTTTACCTTCTGAGGGGCGGGGTGGGATAACCTCAATAACCCCGGTGCAAAGGAACCACCACGCCAGTGTACTATACTGCATTGAATGAACTTCATCTTTACAAATAACATTAATACAGTTCCGTAAATGAACTGAAAATCATCCAGCGGATACGAAAAAACTACAAATGCTTGTAGGTCTTGCCCCTTTAACATCTGAGAGGAGGGGTGGGATAACCTCAATATCCCCGGTGCAAAAGGAACCACCAAGCCAGTGTACTATTCTGCCTTGAATGAACTTCATCTTTACAAATAACATTAATACAGCTCCATAAATGAACTGAAAATCGTCCAAGGGATAAAAAAAAACCTACAAATGCTTGTAGGTTTGCCTCTTTAACTTCTGAGACGTGGGCTGGGATAACCTCAATATCCCCGGTGCAAAAGGAACCACCAAGCCAGTGTACTATTCTGCCTTGAATAAACTTCATCTTTACAAATAACATTAATACAGTTCCGTAAATGAAGTGAAAATCATCCAGGGGATAAAAAAACCTACAAATGCTTGTAGGTTTGCCTCTTTAACTTCTGAGAGGAGGGGTGGGATAACCTCAATATCCCCGGTGCAAAGGAACCACCAAGCCTGTGTACTATTCTGCCTTGAATGAACTTCATCTTTACAAATAACATTAATACAGTTTCGTAAATGAACTGAAAATCATCCAGGGGATAAAAACAACCTACAAATGCTTGTAGGTTTGCCCCTTTAACTTCTGAGAGGAGGGGTGGGATAACCTCAATATCCCCGGTCCAAGAGGAAGCACCAAGCCAGTGTACTATTCTGCCTTGAATGAACTTCATCTTTACAAATAACATTAATACAGTTCCATAAATGAACTGAAAATCATCCAGGGGATAAAACAACCTACAAATGCTTGTAGGTTTGCCCCTTTAACTTCTGAGAGGAGGGGTGGGATAACCTCAATATCCCCGGTGCAAAAGGAACCACCAAGCCAGTGTACTATTCTGCCTTGAATGAACTTCATCTTTACAAATAACATTAATACAGTTCCGTAAATGAACTGAAAATCGTCCAGGGGATAAAAAAACCTACAAATGCTTGTAGGTTTTCCTCTTTAACTTCTGAGACGTGGGCTGGGATAACCTCAATATCCCCGGTGCAAAAAAAAACACCAAGCCAGTGTACTATTCTGCCTTGAATAAACTTCATCTTTACAAATAACATTAATACCGTTCCGTAAATGAACTGAAAATCATCCAGGGGATAAAAAAAACATACAAATGCTTGTAGGTTTGCCTCTTTAACTTCTGAGAGGAGGGGTGGGATAACCTCAATATCCCCGGTGCAAAGGAACCACCAAGCCTGTGTACTATTCTGCCTTGAATGAACTTCATCTTTACAAATAACATTAATACAGTTTCGTAAATGAACTGAAAATCATCCAGGGGATAAAAAAACCTACAAATGCTATTGCTTTGCCTCTTTAACTTCTGAGAAGAGGGGTAGAATAACCTCAATATCCCCGGTGCAAAGGAACCACCAAGCCTGTGTACTTTTCTGCCTTGAATGAACTTCATCTTTACAAATAACATTAATACAGTTCCGTAAATGAACTGAAAATCATCCAGGGGATAAAAAAAAACATACAAATGCTTGTAGGTTTGCCTCTTTAACTTCTGAGAGGAGGGGTGCGATAACCTCAATATCCACGGTGCAAAGGAACCACCAAGCCAGTGTACTATTCTGCCTTGAATGAACTTCATCTTTACAAATAACATTAATACAGTTCGGTAAATGAACTGAAAATCATCCAGGGGATAAAAAAAAACTACAAATGCTTGTAGGTTTGCCTCTTTAACTTCTGAGAGGAGGGGTAGGATAACCTCAATATCCCCGGTCCAAAAGGAACCACCAAGCCAGTGTACTATTCTGCATTGAATCAACATCATCTTTATAAATAACATTAATACAGTTCCGTAAATGAACTGAAAATCATCCAGGGGATAAAAAAAACCTACAAATGCTTGTGGGTCTTGCCTCTTTAACTTCTGAGAGGAGGGGTGGGATAACCTCAATATCCCCGGTGCAAAGGAACCACCAAGCCTGTGTACTATTCTGCCTTGAATGAACTTCATCTTTACAAATATCATTAATACACTTCCGTAAATGAACCGAAAATCATCCAGGGGATAAAAAAAACCTACAAATGCTTGTAGGTTTGCCTCTTTAACTTCTGAGAGGAGGGGTGGGATAACCTCAATATCCCCGGTGCAAAGGAACCACCAAGCCAGTGTACTATTCTGCCTTGAATGAACTTCATCTTTACAAATAACATTAATACAGTTCGGTAAATGAACTGAAAATCATCCAGGGATAAAAAAAAAAAACCCTACAAACGCTTGTAGGTTTACCACTTTAACTTCTGAAAGGAGGGGTGGGATAACCTCAATATCCCCGGTGCAAAAGGAACCACCAAGCCAGTGTACTATTCTGCCTTGAATGAACTTCATCTTTACAAATAACATTAATACAGTTCCGTAAATGAACTGAAAATCATCCAGGGGATAATAAAAAAACTACAAATGCTTGTAGGTTTGCCTCTTTAACTTCTGAGAGGAGGGGTAGGATAACCTCAATATCCCCGGTCCAAAAGGAACCACCAAGCCAGTGTACTATTCTGCATTGAATCAACATCATCTTTATAAATAACATTAATACAGTTCCGTAAATGAACTGAAAATCATCCAGGGGATACAAAAATCCCCTACAAATGCTTGTAGGTTTGCCTCTTTAACTTCTGAGTGGAGGGGTAGCATAACCTCAATATCCCCGGTCCAAAAGGATGCACCAAGCCAGTTTACTCTTCCTCCTAGAATGAACTTCATCTTTACAAATGACTTTAATACTGTTCCATAAATGAACAAAAAATCATCCAGGGGATGAAAAAAAACTAAAAATGCTCGTAGGTATTTCCCCTTTAACTTCTGAGAGGAGGCGTGGGATAACCTCAATATCCCTCGTGCAAAAGGAACCACCAAGCCAGTGTACTATTCTGCCTTGAATGAACTTCATTATTTACAAATAACATTAATACAGTTCTATAAATGAACTGAAAATCATCTAGGGGATAAAAAATAACTAAAAATACTCCTAGCTCTTTCCCCTTTAACTTCTGAGAGGACGGGTGGGATAACCTCAATATCCCCGGTGCAAAAGGAACCAACAAGCCAGTGTACTTTTCTGCCTTGAATGAACTTCATCTTTACAAATAACATTATTACAGTTCCATAAATGAACTGATAATAATCCAGGGGATAAAAAAACCTAAAAATGCTTGTAGGTCTTGCCCCTTTAACTTCTTAGAGGAGGGGTTGGATAACCTCAATATCCCCGGTGCAAAAGGAACCACCAAGCCAGTGTACTATTCTGCCTTGAATGAACTTCATCTTTACAAATAACATTAATACAGTTCCGTAAATGAACGGAAAATCATCCAGGGGATAAAAGAAACTACAAATGCTTGTAGGTTTTGCCCCTTTAACTTCTGAGAGGAGGGATGGGATAACCTCAATATGCCCGGTGCAAAAGGAACCACCAAGCCAGTGTACTATTCTGCCTTGAATGAACTTCATCTTTACAAATAACATTAATACAGTTCCATAAATGAACTGAAAATCATCCAGGGTATAAAAAACCTACAGATTCTTGTAGGTCTTGCCCTTTTAACTTCTGAGAGGAGGGGTAGGATAACCTCGATATCCCCGGTGCAAAAGGACCCACCAAGCCAGTGTACTATTCTGCGTTGAATGTCACCATGAAACGCAATTGTGAGATGGAGGGAAGTGGTAACCTCAGCGGCGGCGCAAAATGCGCTGACTGAATAAAATGAAATTAAATGATTTGAGGCTTCCTAGACGCTTAACCTGACCGAATTCGTTTCTATTTTGCTTTCTCATCCTCTATCAAAAAAATGTTGAATTTAATCCTCCTGATACTGAAAACGTCCCACACCTCCGAGGTATTTATCTTACAAACTAATATCTTGACGCAAAGTAGGTATGTGCAAAACCAGATTAACATCAAATAAATAAAAATGAAATAAGTATTTGCCTGAAACAAAACCTGTGCACGTGTTACTGGTTGTCTTGAGTGTGAGAAACTGCCCGGAATCAATTCTGTCTAGATTGTTAATCGAAAATGATTCCTGAGAAAAGCGGTTTCCATTACCAGATTCGTAAAATGTTCTATGTGCCACGTCTTTTTAGAACATTAGAGTCCATAGCTCTCCACAACTTCCTGACCCTTGTTGCTCTTCATAAATATTCTCTTTCTGCTATTTCTCCTAAACCCTGTCCCGCCATTCATTTATTCAAGCTCACTAAGTATGTTTTGCGTTGTTCTCCTCTGTCCATCTTGCCTTCAATCTATCCTGTGTGTATCAGATTTTCCAAGCCGTCTTTTTTCGTTATGTGCCCTAGAACATTCGTCTCTTTCTGCTGTTAAGTATAAGCAGGCTGGTGCATACTACACTTGAAATCTCAACCGGGGTGACAAGGTGGGGTCATGCCTGACTGATGGCCCCAGGCAGTGCCTTATGACCCTCGCTATCTTATCAACATTTGATTTTATCTACCTTCATGTATATAGGTTACAAATTAAGCTAAGCATAGTTGACTATTAAAGTATGAAAAGTATTCGCTGATTTTAAAGTCATTTTGGGTACTTTTTTTCGTCCAAATCCATAAATTTGTTTTACTAATGCTAAATCAGTATATATATATATATAAGTGAACATAGAAATCAACACTTAGAGGTGACAGTCTGTTTTATGCTAGATACAATCGTCAGGCCACTAGACGCAATCGTCAGGTTGCCTGACGATTGCATCTAGCTTGAAACAGACTGTCGCCTTCTATGTTCACTTTTATATTTACACACGCTCTATCTCTGATATTGAGCACTTTATCCCATAAATATACCACATCTTAAAACTATATTTCTTCATATATATATATATATATATATATATATATATATATATAATTCACTATTTTTATCCATAATGTTGAATGTGTTAAAATGTTGTAACGTAGAAAAGGTTACTGAATGAGGAATAACAAAAAACGGAGGTTGGAAATGAAATGTTAATCTTTATATCATCAACAAAATACAATACTCGCCAGCGGCGTGAAGTAGGTAAACCACTGCTAGTGGTGGACTACTTAAACACCATATTACCCCCACTTACAATAGTGTCCAACGTATTTATGAGGATTGGCACATACCCATTAGTGTTCACAGGTACGGTATATAACATAAAATTAACAAGACATCTCTCAAGTTGATGTTAAAATTGCCTTAAAACATTGTTGATTTAATTATAATTTGTATTGAGATACATTGCTCACATGTTCAGTCCATGGTATTCTCAAGTTGGTTTTTGTATTTACCCTCGTCACTTAATCTTTCATCTATTGATAATAGAATGCCTAATAATTGATAAAAATTCATGTTTATCTTGTAAAACTTTCCTACATTTACATTTACAGAAATCTTCTAGATTGCGTACAAACGCCATAAAATAAACATGTGTCCTTTATCCAACCAATGAAAACAAGTCAAAAATAGAATTTAAAAATCAAAACAAATATGAGTGTAAGAAAAGGCATGAACTAAAGTTCTTGGGGCTATGTAGGATAGATAATAGTTAACTCTAGACTTGAAAATGTCAAGATTAAATTAATGAATAACATTTCAGAGTTCAGTCAGAAATACAGTATGGAAGTAAACTTTAGAAGGAACCGGAAACCTAATCCTAAAATGGAAATAAGAATTAAGCCTCTACTTCCTGTTCAAAAGACGGAGGAGAAGTGTGAACAGGACGATAATAAAATATTGAAAATAAATCAAATTATTACAGTAAATTGTGTGACTAATAATAAAATATGTATGGTAGTCTGTACTGTTTGCTGAAATACCATTTTCTGTTAGAATGCATTTAGTTTTTTTCCCTCTTGCTTGTTGTATAAGACTGGTAATATTCAGTGAAATATTTTACTTTGTCTGCGTCTACAGTAATTACCAATAAATTACCTATATATACCTACATTTATTGTACTTTGCTGATTAATTTGCCCGCATCTACTTTAATTATCTATATGAATTCATTCACATTTACTGTACTTTATTGTTTGTTTTATATCAGTTTGCTTTGTTTATATGTACCAATGCTCATTGATAGAAATGTACTAATATTTATTTTCTGCTTTGGCAAAATGAATTTAGTTTTCTTTAAATGTTAAAGTTACAATATGGGATTCCATACTTTATTCCAGCCTACTGTTGCAACATTGTATTTGCATGCACAAAATCATACATTTTGCCCCACAAAACAACTTTAAAATATGTTTCAACAAATATAAAATGAAACATCGCAATTTTTTTCAAAAATTTATCCTTGTAAATTAGTGCGACGTCTTGTGTGAGAATGCGTATTATGCAAAGGAAGATACGGTAAATAGCGAGACACGTTGAATTCATAAAGGTTTCCCGACTTGTTATTGATTTCTTCTTTTATATGCCGTGTCACTTCAGGATATTGCGATCATGTCTCTCCACAACTTCTATAGTTTGTAGCTCTGAGTACGTTTTGTCTTTCTGTTATTTCTAAAAATCCCTGTTCTGCAAATCTGTTGTAACCTAGGAAAGGTTACTGAATAGAATAATCACATGAAGGTTGGTAATGAACGATAATACTTAGGACAAGAACAACACATATAAGATTCGCCAGCGGCGCGTAGAAGTAGTAGTCAACTGTTAGAAGTGAGTCAAGTGAATTCTACAATGAATCTCCAAATGCAGGATATCTACCCACCGCCCCACATGGTCAGATATGGTACAAGGCTGAATTTAAAGTGGAGTATCTGAGCCCGTAGGCTCGGCCAAAAATTCCCCGTAGACCCCGTCTAAAATGGGGTCGGGTAGCTTTCCTGAGACGAGACGAGACGCTACCCTTCGACATAGCCTTTTCTGGGGAACCTCTCTGCCCAGAGTTTGACCAGCACAGCTGGAGACGAATCTCCGACTGCAGACCAACATACAGTATTTACTACTGTATTTATGTGAATGGGATCATACCCATTATCGTCCGTATGTATGCTACAACAAAATCATTTACACATACTCTTTAGTTAGGTTACGCGCTGCTTTCATCTGTCCCTCTTGCCTTCAATATGTCCTGTGAGTAGCAAATTCTCCAAGCCCACTGTCCTCATTATGTGCCCTAGAAATTTCAACTGTTTATTAACAGTTTACAAAGAACTAGAATTTATAAAATAATTGCTAGCAAAAACTTCTGCATTGATTTTTTTTTCATACGAGTGTTTTCTTTTACGGTTTATCAACCCTTTTTGGTTGAAACATATTTTGTATTGTGCGGATAATTTATTATTTTGCTTTTCTTTGTTTGCGGGTAAATATTGCATCAACATTTTTTGAGAATAGAATAATAATGTCAGTCTGTGATGAGGTATTGTAATTATTTACATTGTCCGAACAATTTCGACCATTGTATGTTCCGGCCTTCTTCGGGTAATTGGAATTTAGAACCGAACACTTCATTTCGTCTACCGGGTTAGATTATTCTAGTTCCATGTACCATGCCTCTTCCGGATATCTCATATAAGTTATCTCCCTTTTAACTCAACTCTTCAACATTTTGTTCACCTCTGCTGTAGCCAGGTATCGAACTCAAAACTCCTTGGGTCAAGTCACTAGATTACCTCAACCAATGATTTTATCCACTGGGCTATGTGTCCTCAAGGACAACCATTGACCCAAAGAGTTTTCTTTTACAGCCTTGTGGGCTATATAAGGTCGAAACATATTATACGAATAATTCATTTTTTTCTTTGTTCTTTTTACGTGCAATAATAATTTGGGGGGAATAGAATAACAAAGACTTTTCCAGATACAAGATCTATTATTTAACCCATAGTTGGTGGATGCTGATGGATTCATAACATACCCAATGTTAATTTCGCCTAAGCTAATACAATAAGCCTCTACCAGGAGTGACTCTCTTTTAGCAGTAACCCGCTACCTTGCTCGACTCTCGAGCCTTGCAGTTTTACAAAGAAATAACCATCTGTTGCAGTTTTTTGTGTATATGTATTAACTAGTGAGCTAGCCCAAATGACTTGACTCACTTTATAGTCCACCAATAGAAGACGTAGAATATTCAATCCGTTGGGTATAAAGGCGGCCATTTTGTTTAGTATCCAAATGTACAGTGCCAGCTTGTCAGGCGAAGAGGAACAGAAGGAAGAACTACGCTTTGCTACTTTACCGGGATATCCACTGCTAACCTGAACTACGCTTCCCTACTGTCTTCGAAATATTCACTGCTAACCTCTGGATTCTATACTTAAAGACGACCGTCATCATGAACAACCCCATCATACACATCTTGTTTATTATACTCACAAATATTATGACAGGGTTTGTCAGTGTCTAAAATGCGCACTGATTCTTTCTGTCCTTTTATCCTTGTGTTGCTCCTTATAGCTCAACAGGAGTTTACGACCACCTTTTTGTTTCATATATAATCAGCCATGCCCGATTTCAATGTTTCTCCCAGCACATCAACCTTGCGATGTTAATCCACCCTTACTTTTAGGCTGGGCGGCTGTAATTTTTTTTTTTTTTTTAATTCCATACCATAACTTTTACTGTTTTCATTGAGCTATTGTCGTAGACAGATACGGAAAACTGGAGGTTTATGCAAAATATATCAAGATATTTGACTCTCTCTCTCTCCTCACTGGGATATGCAACAGCTGACTAAAGAATGACTAAGAAATATCATTGAGAAAGCAATCCAAGTCGAGGCAGGTGTGAATCGGGAACGTGAGGCGTACAAAACGTTGCAGCTCGCGTGTGCGACACGTTAACTTGACCTAGTCTTCAGTGAAAAAAGAGAGACGGACAGAGTTATTTAGACTTGTATCGTTTGACCCATTTGTATCCAATTTAAAAGGAGGAGGAGAAGGAAAATCAATCCGAATGGAAAGACGCTCGTTTTAGTCAGGAAACAGACCGATAAGTGCATGGACGTATCGGGTTTATGGAAGGTATTCATCAATTGTTACTTTTCAAATGGCAAGAACAAAGATTAAGTGAATACACCGTTTCATCAGTTTCATTGCACAGTTGAAGGGTAAATAAAAGAGCCTCTCACAAATAGGCATACACACCAGATATTCGTGTGTATGTATGTGTGTGTGTGTGCGTTTATATATATATATATATATATATATATATATATATATATATATCAAAAAGTGTGGTTGGATCTGCACAAAGTCTTCATCACTTTAATCAAATCATGTGTGCTGGTGTCTGGGCTGTCGGTTCCTAGGAACTTTGCCTGCTTGACGTCGAATAAAACAAATATATGCATAATACAAAATATATACTTGTTCCTGAAAAAAAAATTGGGTTGAGCTCTTCAAAGAAAAAAAAAAAATTGCGCTTGAGCTCTTGAGTGATTAGTGGGTTAAAGCATATTTAAAATTTAGTTAACGAAGGGATTTCACCATTTTATATCATTAAATTTACTAATTTACTTTTTCTATGAATGATTCATTGTAAGTATTTTCTTAAAAGAGTGCTCAATACAGAGTAGAGCGAATATAATTATTTATTCGAAAATTATAACATAAATATGTAACAGCGTTTCCCCTTACGAGGGCATGTTATTTGATTTATGCCTTTTAAAACCCTTTATTCTACATTGAACATCATCACTTGATAAGACACCAGAGGTGTTGAAACAAAATGGCTTTTTATAACATATTTATATTATAATTTTCGAATAAATAATTATATATATATATATATATATATATATATATATATATATATATATATATATATATATATTTATATTATAATTTTCGAATAAATAATTATATATATATATATATATATATATATATATATATATATATATTTATATTATAATTTTCGAATAAATAATTATATATATATATATATATATATATATATATATATATATATATATATATATATATATATATATAATAGCTGGCTACTGGTATTCGAGGATACCCGTCTGCTAGGGTGGCTAGCCAATCCCCATTGCAGACGCTCGCCCAGGCACATTTGTATTTCTTCAACACCCCCAGAGCCCACCTGTCGTTTATACTACAACTATGCTGAGCAGACCTTAGTTACAGTTTCTGGGAGAGAGAGTGTTATCTTGCGTGATCAACAATCTGAACAAGGCCATCACACTCTAACCCTCGGTCATGATGACTTGTGACTTCGTGCTATCACAGCTATAGACGTCTCCTAAGTTTTCCGTCTATTCAATTTCACTCACAACACTTGAGTCAACTCCTAGTAAGGTTTCCAGGCACTTTCCAAAGGCGCCGCACGTTGGAATCGTCCTCTCCAGACCAATTTTCAATTCACTTTTGTTGGTCTCTCGCTCAATTTCGCCCCAAACATAATAATCAAGGTGGATGCAGTCACGGGAGTAAGGCGGCCAGATGTAAGGGGTCATGTAAGGGGTCATGTAGTCGCAGAAATTCTCTGACAGCTATGATTGGGTTCTCCTGCTTGTGTAGCATGGTGCAGAGTCCTGTTTCCAGACATAGGGTCTTCCAGCAGACATCCTCTTGACCCAGAGCAGCACTGCCTCCTCAAGGAAGTTGATTTAGGCCTCCCTATTAACTCTGACACCCTCGACAAAAAATTCGAGATTTCTCTACTTATTAGAACGGCCAGAGTGAATTTTCCGAGCTGTCGTTCCAGCGTAATCACCATTAGACTCATCCAACTCTTTACGAATCCTCTGCACTGTCTTCGGATTGACACCCAAACACTCTGAAATATTCGTACTTCAGATTCTAGTGCGAATGCCAAGCAGTACACTATGCCGTTTCCAAGTTGCTGGTGGAGTGAATTGCGTCATGGTGTTCTTTTTCTCACAGACGGTGCCCAACTGACCCTACTATACTGTGGAGTCGGCAAAATCAAAAACAGACAACGCCCATGAACGAAATTAAAAATATAATATGGCGACAATTTATCCATACCACCCTGTATATATATGAAATTGTGTATTTGGGCTGCAATCACTCTTTTATACAAGTTTCTTTAAAAACGACTGACAATTGGCATCATTCGGAGACTCTAACCCCTAGGCTATCGGCGACGGCAGGGAGAAAGGCGAATTTTTGCGAATTTATTTTTTTCATAAACACGAGAGAACTCCATCCGGCTTGGAGTGCTTTGCATTATCAGCAGTAATAGTGACTCTTTACAAATTCACACTTTTCTTTCCAGAGTTCTCGACCGAATTAATTATTTTTCTGGAGCTAATATATATATATATATATATATATATATATATATATATATATGTGTGTGTGTGTGTGTGTGTGTGTGTGTGTGTGTGTGTGTGTGTGTATATATATATATATATATATATATATATATATATATATATATATAACTACCTCCACAGAGTCGCTAAAAAAAATGAGTATACTTCATAGAAAAAAATTATCAAAACTTAATAAAAACAACGTTTTATTGTCAAAATCTTTGCATTATTATTAAGAGGAAAGACCAAACGTTTTTTGTTTTGCAAAAATTATTTTTTTAATCGTTTTTACCTTCTTCAAAATTTTCGTTAAAAATCATGTTTTTTTTGTTTTTTTTCTGGAGACAACGTAGGACCATTAATTTGTACGGGAAATTTTGCGGTGAGAAAAAGATTGATTGGGAAATTCTTGCAAACATCTGATAATAATCGAATTGCTTTTATGAATAATATATATTACGAACACTATTGAACACTATTATAAACACTATGAGCACTATTATGAACACTATTGAATAACATATAATATAAACATTATTATGAACATTATTATGAACATTATTGAACACTATGAACACGATGATGAACACTACTGAATACATTTTATGAACACTATTTTATTTATTTATAATAAATAATGAATTTTTAGTGGAATTGTTTGTTCGTTTGTTTTTAATTAGAATAATTTACAAACTTTTAAATCTTTTCAAATTCACTATTAATTTGTAGCGGATAAATGATATTTTTTATGAAATAAAAATTGTTTTCATCAAACCGAAGTGAAAAAACTCGCTACAAATCGGTAGCTACAATAAAAAAAACATTCATCGCCATATTAAAAAAAAATTGCTTTTCTGTGATATTTAAAACTGAAAGAAGGTAATATTCTTTTCAATTCAGATAAATTAAGCTTTAAATCAGCTATTTTTATCAAATAATATTTCCAAAAAGTATATTTTATTTTTTACGCATTTTTTAAACGAACATTTCTTTTACTCTCGTGTGTAAGTTATAGTCTATAGGTCAGGAATCTGACCTAAAGACACTTACCTAACACGTTATAAAAAGATTTCCACTTTATTTACACACACACAGATACAAACACACACGAAATATATATATATATATATATATATATATATATATATATATATATATATATATATATATATATATATATATATATATATGTATATATAACGAACATATATATCTCAGATGTTATATGAAACAAGTGGTCAGACACATTTCGGTAGCGTAAGCATTTGAAATTAACAAAAAAATTATATATATATATAGATAACGATATATATATATATATATTTATGTATCAAGAACAATTTTGGTGAAAATTTCTTTCCACTTTGTCATATATCTTTCTCCACTATATATATATATATATATATATATATATATATGAAATTCTCAAAAGGTTTATATATGTGTGTCTGTTATCAGGACCGGATTTATGCCTTAAATGTCCCCTAGGCTAATATAATTTGAGATCCCCTCCATTAAGTATGTTACCCTTTCCCCAGTATCTTAGAAAAAAAAAAATATTTTTTAGATTTTGCTTTTTAAATGTACAATATTGACCAATTTTGGACTTATTTTGTGTCTTTGTTCAAATGACGTTTAACAGTGAACAAACATTGAGCCGACAAAACATCTATAATTGTATAAAAACAATGCATAAAAATCTAAATAGAACCCCTTGAATAGTCCCCATCGAATTTAAAAGAGCCACTCCAGGTAGAGTAGCCCAGATACTCTAAATTGCTTCAAATTAGTTCAAAGGACCGGCATTAAATCGGAAAATAAATAAATCTCCTCTTCTCTTATATCTGTTATTTTCTGTCTTTTTGTTATATCAGGGTTGGGCCCCTGATGAAAATATAGGGTCCTTGTGGTACCCTATAGCCTTGTGGCCCCTGGACTGACGTCCATACTAACCCATATGTAAATCCGGCACTGTGTGTCATGTATTTAAGTAGAAATCACTCTTTCAGACGGTTTATTAAAATTTCCCGATTCACATATTATTGTCGAAGTTAAGCAACGGCAAGCCTAGTCAGTACCTAGATGGGTGACGGCTTGGCAATGCAATTGCTGGAAGCTTGGATGTGGGGGTGGGGAAATGGATAATGGTTCGGGATTGTTAATCGTTAAGAGATCGCTTTGTGCCATTCCTAACCTGTTATTTTTCATTTGTTCAACGGAATGAGGTATTTTATTTTTATGGTATAACTTTGTATATATTACAGCGAATTCGTCATGTTTGTAAATTCTGGGCGTTTTGTTCCGATAGATATGTATAGAAATGTATGAATCTATCTCTCCCCCAGCTATAGGTTAAATAGTAGGGCAGACTGGGCTCTTCATCCTTGGTTGTAAACCGGTCTAGAAGAAGGAGAAATAATGTAACACCCGCCTCAATCGGAATATCTCGCTTCTACTAGTTTCTGAGACTCTTAGCGTTGTTGGTGTGCGTCGTTGCGGTGTTGTGCAAGCCACACACGACTATAAACTCAGCACGAGCATTGCTTCTTAACAATGATCTTGTTCAACAGTGATCATGTTAAGAAGAGAGAGAGGGCAAGAAAGAGAGAGAGGGAGATTAAGATAGAGATGAAGCAAGAGAGAAAGAGAGAAAGAGAAAGAGAGAGAGAGACTGAGATTAAAGAGAGATATATATGAAGGGGCATGTTTTAAAGCCGAGTGTTAACTGAATATGACAAAAACGCCATGTTGTTATTTCATCAAACGATAGCGTAGCAAACATTTTAAGACCAAGTCTACAAGTGAAAAATATTCACGAAATAAATAGCTTAACATTCCATGGTTATAAAAGCACTTATATTCTCTCTCTCTTTCTCTTCTTTTCTCTTTGTCTTTTGCTCTTTCTTTTCTTTTCTTTCTGTCTCTCTCACTGTTTCTTTTTC
>OZ010606.1:27946123-27981645 GCA_963932145.1 Acanthosepion lycidas | reverse complement strand
CTTTGTCGCTCTCTCTCTCTTTGTTTCTCTATCTCTTTCTTTTCTTTTATCTTTGTCTCTCGCTCTTTCTTTTCTTTTCTCTTTGTCTCGCTCTCACTTTTCTTTTAGCTGTCTCTCTCTCTCTCTCTTTTCACTTCTCGTTGCATCTCTATCACTTTCTTTTCTCTTTCTCTCTCTCTCTCTTTTCCTTTCTCTTCGTCTCTCTTTCTCTTTTCCTTTATCATTGTCTCTCTCTCTCTCTTTTTCCTTTCTTTTTGTCTCTCTCCCTCTCTAACACACACACAGAGAATATTTTACAAATAAAGGCGTGTCAGATCAAGTATTTCGTGCCATGAAATAATTCCAGATACTCTATACTGGCGAATGGTGAGAATGAATGCAGTTCTCTCCAGAAAAAGGGAACAAAAAATGAAAGATTTCAAAACCAATTTTACAACGTTCAATCAGTTGATGAATTGTCTGAATGAAAAAGACCATTTCAAAAGCAGTCTCTTATTCTATGGGGTCTGCTTATTGAAGTTAAGATTGAAAAGAACTGACAACTCGTGGAAAAATCTGAAAGTCGGTGACCATAATACTGTCACAACAATATAAGACATCAAGACATTATCCGGTCTGACAGAGGATGTTCTGATAAAAAAAAAAGTGTGTGTGTGGAGGGGGGTACTACAGACACACACGAAATCTATAACATGGCATACATGGATATATTTCTTGAAACAAGTTTTGGTGAATAATATCGAGAGGGAGATTAAGATAGAAGTGAAGCAAGAGAGAAAGAGAGAGAGAGAAAGAGAGAAAGAGAAAGGGAGAGAGAGAGACTGAGATTAAAGAGAGATATATATCTATCTCCAATTTTTTTTTTTATTAAGTTTTATCAAATTTCTGAATGGTTTCTATAATCGATAAACTTTCCAAATTTCATTTTTGTTTTTACCCAAGTTCTTTCAAATGTTGCTACAAGATTTTCGTTTTTTATTTAACTATTTGAGGGTAAAATTGAATATATATACATACACCATTTACAATGTGCGGACTGTTGTCCTCATCTTTACTGTCATATTCACGATGTTTCGGCCGTTGTACACCATCGCCTTCTTCAAGTGATATATGTTGGAATTTCGAATCGAACTCTTTATTTGGTCCACCGGGGCTAGATTGCTCTAGTTCCACGTGCCATGCCTTTTTTGGGGCATCTCAGTTTCAGTTATTTCTCTTTAATAACTCAACTCTCCAAGTTTTTGTGGCCAGGTATTGAACTCAAAACTCTTTAGGTCAAGTCAAGTCACTGGATTACTTCAGCCAATGCTTTTATCCACTGGGCCATGTGTATATTATCCACAAGGGAAGCGAAAAGTGGGTCGACCAAAACACACCCGGCGCAGAAGTGTTGACGCAGAGGTGAAGGCAGCTGGCACGACATGGTCCGAGCTGAAGTGGATCGCTGGGAACTGCGTTCCTTCGGAGAGGTGTTGTTGCGGCTCTATGGTCCCCAAGGCACCAAGAAGCATAATATAATATTAGGTTGGTGCAAAAATAATGATGTAATAATGTCGTTTTTTGACGTTAAAAAATACGTCAAAAAACGACATTATTACGTCATTATTTTTGCACCAACCTAATAATATAATAATGCCTATATTACCTGAATAAGGCCGAAACGACGTGAACATGGCAATAAAGATGGAGACAACAGTTTGAACAATGTAAATAGTGTAAATAGTTACAATAACTCATCTCAGAAATAAAGACAGATATACATATACGTATAGCGCAAAAATATTATATTCCCAATACGTCAAACGCGTTGGTTGCTCACCGTAACAAGACTGACCACAATTTTGGCATAAAAACTGCTTCTCTGATCAAAGGAGAAAACAATTCACTACGATATAAATGTCTATAGAGTGCTTTGACCGCAAGGTCTTCTACAGTAATTTGCGACTTACAACATTTTACCATTTTTTGCAGATCTGTTATCACAGTGTGCGATACCTACTAACAAAAGTGACTCTAAATGAATTCAGCTAGATAAAAAAATTCTAAAATAAAAAAAAAAAAATCTAAAATCCCAGCACCACTCGTTTGTGCTCATGTGTGGTCCTACCAACATGACAAATTTAATCCGATGAAGACCTGAAGGACTAAATGCGTCGCAAGTATACTTTTCCCACTTTCCCATACACAATACCACAAAATCATATAGTATATATATGATAACAAAATTATATGGTATATATCTAATGACAAAATCATATAGTATATATAATAACACAATCATATAGCATATATATATAATAACAAAATCATACAGTATATATATAATAACACAATCATATAGTATATATATAATAACAAAATCATACAGTATATATATAACACAATCATATAGTATATATATAATAACAAAATCATACATTATCTATATAATAACACAATCATATAGTATATATATAATAACAAAATCATACAGTATATATATAATAACACAAAAATACTCGTATTATACTAACTGTAAAAATAAAAAAACTACAAATAGAGAAAAATTGGTCCTAAAGAAGCACCAACCACACACCAATAAAATGTTATCGAATTCAGGAACAAACATATTTCATATATTTCATTAATAAGTCAAGTGACATACTAGGTACACGCTTGGGTGATCGTGTATCTTTTGATTCATGACTATACTAGGCAGGAGGTTTTCCCGCAGTAGGCTGTCATTTCTTTCCGCGGTAGACTGGTTGTCAACCAAGGCTATAGGGCCCAATCTAACCTGCTACTCAACCTAGAGCTGGGGAGAGAAGAGAAGGATTCATACCATTTCCAAGGGTATTTGCGCGTAAGTGAATGTAGAGTTCGAACTTGGATATCCAATCACACATTCCGAGCCATACTCATTAACGCACACTGCACACCCTTCATTAATAATAATAATAATAATAATAATAATAATGAAACAGAAACTGTCATATGACGTTGCAAAGAGGCGATATTTGAAAAATGATGAAACCGACATAGCACAATAAACCAAAACTATTTCATAAGGTCTCATGGAACTAGAAAGTACTCAAGCACTGGACAATTTATATTTAAACCAAGAAAACAAACCGAAATATTAAAAAAAAACATTTTTTCTTAATACATTACAAAGAACTTAGATGGTCTTTAGCCAAGTTTGCACACACACACACACACGCACATACACACACACATCTTTCTCTTTCTCTTTCTCTCTCTCTCTCTCTTTATATATGTTGTGGATTCTGGGATGAAATCCGGTCTCAAAATGAATGACAAACGCAGGAATGAAATATAGCAAATAAATGTATTGACGTAATAATACAATTGGTAATACGGTTAGTAGATCCAGAAATGCGGTTAGTAACAATAATAATATATATACAGTCTGGGAAATTCAGTATCGAAGTAGGACTTCCTTCTGAGTCTACGTGCTCGCAACTGTGACTCCTACAAAGCGGTTACCTCACACTCTCACTCTGTACTGTCTCACTGTCACTGTATCACTTCACTCTCTGGGTATTCCCCGGCAGCAGTACAAGTACACACTGGGCGAGTCCACTTGTATGAAAAAGGGGTGGACCCTTTAACAATATATATATATATATATATATATATATATATTAATTTTATAATTAAATTTAAGATTGTAGTTTCTGTTTTTGAAACATGGTAATTCTTGGGTAACGACGGGACCATATTTTTAAAATAGAAAAACTATTATAATGTTTATGCTCTATTGTTTTGTACCGAGCACTTTTTTTTTTTTACTAAGAACACCGGACTGTAAATCTTACTGTTCTTTCTCATTATTTTAACACACACACACACACACACACACACATATATATATATATATATATATAGAGAGAGAGAGAGAGACTTTGAAAATTAAATTTAAATACCGAAGCAATAATCTATAGAGCAGAAGTAACAGTTATTAATGGCAAAAATAAAATGTACGTAGAATGTACTGAAGATACTTTCAAATGTAGATGGTACAATCATAGATCGTTATTTAAGGAAGTAAGTCTTAGGTAATCTATCAAACTAGCTTACCATGTGTGGAAGTTAAAAGAAAAAAGATCAGGGATCCGATTGTAAGCTGGAAAATTTTTAATATGGCAAAGTCTTATAACAGCCACAACAATATTTGCAACCTCTGCCAACAGAAAAAAATTATCAATTATGACATTTTCAGATACAAAGAACCTTTTGAACCAGAAAATCGAAGTCTTGGGTCCTTGCATAGATGTTAGGAAATTCCTCTTAAGCACATATGAGGCTGGATAAAAAAAATCTACATTTCAATTACCCCACCAAAACCGATACTTTTATAATACCCTTCGTTTTCTTCTCTTCCTCTTCTTCTTCGTCTCCATCCTTCTTCATATTCTCCTTCTTTTTTATTTCATCCAATGACGTGCGTTTGTATATTTACTTTAAAAAATAATAATATAGCGTTCGTTATTAGTTTTTGTTTCTTTTAAATACAGCGTTAAGAGGTTAATTGATAAAAATCGCCTGAGCATACCGTAAGGTTGAAATGAAGGTAGCGGATTCAAATGACCTGCTGATTTTTAAAGTTAAAAGCACTACATGTTATTTTTACTTTACTATTTTTACTATTTTATTTTTTTCACACGTGTATTGAGCACTTTTTCTACTGTTTCCTGGCTTTTTCTACTGTTTCTTGGCCTGATTCAACTCTGACCATTAATCTTATATATATATATATATGTTTCATTAAAGGCGACAGGCAAGGTACTGAGATTAAGCATTTTATTTAATTTTTCTTGTGTTCAAACAAGTGTTTTCTTTTCTGGACACAGAATGTAAAGAAACGGTCCAAATGTCCTATAATTCTAAATGCTTTCGGCTATACTTTTAGCCATTATCAAGGGTGATTTTATTTTTGCTTTTTAACTGGGTGTATGGGTTGTGTGTATGTTTCTAGAGTTATAGGGATGTGTTATTTTCCGAACACAGTTTAAACATTGTGGCCGTGTTCGTTGTTAATATTATTGAGTGTTGGCTTTTTCTTTTTTTTTTTTTATTAAGGCTTGCATATTTTAAATCTTTCTTTACATGTAAATGAGGTTATTATGTTTGTAATTCCTAGTAGTATGTTTCGCATGGAGTCTGGTATGTTTGTCTGTGTGTTTAAATGGGTCCTAATAGAGCTGTGTCAGATAGGTGTAACGTAAGGCGTCGGGACAGGCATGTAGTTGTGTGACCGATGAATACTTATAGGTTCAAATGCCCCTTAAAGAACTGTATTCCGGATCAAACCGAATTCATTAATAATTACATCGGCCAGACGACTACATGCCTATCCATGTATATATATATATATATATATATATATATATATATATATGTGTGTGTGTGTGTGTGTGTGTGTGTGTGTGTGTGTGTGTGTGTGTACTCTAGGGTGATATTCTATTAATCTATATCATGATTTGTTTCATATTTAATTAGTTTCCTAATCAACTTATTAAATTTTTGTGTTTCAGTAATTATTTTCTGTTAATTTTTTTCCTGTGCACAGAGAGGTGATTGGGAAACTAATTAAAAATGAAAGCAAATCATAGTATAGACTAATAGAATATCGCCATATATATATACATATATATATATATATATATATATATATATATATATATATATATATATATATATATGAAGAAATATAGTTTTACGGTGTACTATATTTAGGGGATAAAGTGCTCGATATTAGAGAGTATTTAAATATAAAAGTGAACATTGAAGTCAACACCCAGAGGCGACAGGCTGTTTCATGCCATCGTCAGGTCGCCTTGCCTTCAATGTTCACTTACACACACACACACACACACACACACACACACACACATATATATATATATATATGTGTGTGTGTGTTTTATATATCTGAGTGTTAACTTCAATCTTCACTTTTATACATACATAAAAATGGTATAAATAAAATGACAATTGGAAAAAAAGATCTTAGATTTTGCCGACGCGTTTCGTCTTCCGACTTTTTCAAGGCAAAAATGAAATCGAAATGTTCTTGTTGTTATAGTTACATTAAAAAATCCAAATTTAAAAAGATAGACGCTTCTGTCTAAGCCTTTTTTCTGGTTAATGTAAATTACCTTTATAGTAAGAGATTTTTTTTTTTTTTTGAAAAAGTCGGAAGACGAAACGCGTCGGCAAAATCTAAGATCTTTTTTCCAATTGTCATTTTATTCATACCAATCTGTCTTGTCCACAGAATTGATCTGGGAATTTATCTACACACACACACACACACACACACACACACACACACACACACACACACATATATATATATATATATATATATATATATATATATATTTTGAACAATAGAAATTAAAAAATTAAAAAATTAAAATCCTCAGACACACTGGGTTGTAGATTAATATTCTTTCGTTTTTTTATTATTATTCCATTTAGATTCCTCGACTAGTTTCGGCCGAAATTATTTATTATATATAAGATATATGTATATGTTTCCTCCACATCTATCTACCTATCTCAGTCTCCTCTTCTATTTATTTACCTATCTATCTATCTATCTCAGTCTCTTTATATCATTCTATCTGTCTATGTTTGTCATTATCTATCTATCTATCTATCTATCTATCTATCTATCTATCTATAGGATTAATACAAATATAACATGTATCACTTGGCTGATTGATGTTATATTTAGCACCCCGACTTCAGAGTTTCGTAGACGAAACTTTTTATAATCGTTCGGTCCACTTATCAGGAGATTTTAGCAATTAAATATGCTATCTTGCAAATATCCAATGGCTGACAGCATTTTTGGCTTTATCTATCTATCTATCTATCTATCTATCTATCTATCTATCTATCTATACAATTCAGTTCATATCTATCTATCTATCTATCTATCTATCTATCTATCTATCTATCTGTCTTTCTGTGTGTGTGCGTCTGTGTGTGTGTGTGAAAATTTCGCATCGAGTATATCTGTAAAAGGACAATATGAATAACGAGGAAAGGAAAACTTAGCCGACGCGTTTCGTCCTATAAGGATTTGTTAATGTGAAATATACAAAAATGACATCTCCCGTATACAAACTTAAATTTATGTCTGTATATACGCGGACGTGTGGCTGACTGGTTATCTTCGTGGGTGTGCTGAAAACTTATCAGCTCGACCCAGTTTCCAAAAGTTGGCTAAACATCAGAATTTATTTATTTAATGTTGAATCTTTTCTTAGTTGGGCTGAAAGCATTCCATCAGCCCCTTACATCTATCTATCTATCTATCTATCTATCTCAGCCTGTTTATATCTATCTATCTATGAAATGGATTGTGTCCGACTATTATTTTAATATATTTTTTGTTTATCTATCTTTTATATACACACACACGCACATACACACATTTCAACTCGGAACTTCTTTTGAACGAGAGTTTTCTGTGTCTAACGTCTACGTTTTCTGTCTAAGTAGTTTACCACTAGCAGTGGTTTACCTACTTCACGCCGCTGGCGAGTATTGAATTTTGTTGATGTTATAAACATTATCATTTCATTTCCAACTTTAATTAATCCGACAGATTTTTATTATGTAAACTTTGTTTAATTAGTCTAAAATTTGAGAACGTTCATGAATTTTCATGAGGTGGTTGACACAAAGTATCATAATTTAAAGTCTGCTGAGACAAAAATAAGTGAGTAATATTCAAGAATTATTTTACTAAATAAATACTGTTTGAAATTGCGATCAGATTGTTATGGCTTGTGATGGACGTGTGTGCCGTACATCTTTAAAAAAATATGATGTAATGGATTTGATTTTGTAACATTTTTGTGGTTGTGTATGTTGATTTAGGATAATAGTAATTCTTTCAGGAAAGGTCAAATTGGAAAGAAACACACACACATATATTCAATGTCATATATATATATATATATATATATATATATATATATATATATATGTGTTCAATGTCATATAATATATATATATATATATATATTTATGTTCAATGTCATATAATATATATATATATATATATATATATATATATATATATATATATATTCAATGTCATCCACAGACAGACTGTTTCGCTGTATCACAGCTATTCAGTGTGGCTGGACGTCCAGTTATCTCTATTTACGATCGAAACCCGGCTGAATTGAAATCAGTCGGAGATTCCACCACTAACCCATCAGCGCGCAGCAAGGATGAAGGTATTTATTTTTAGATAAACACACAGTGACTGAGAGAACACGATTCGCTTTACTGAAGAGTCTTGCTATAATAGCCGTAATAATCATTGTTTACAAACACACACTTCCTCCCCCAGAGAACTCAACCGTAATACATTTTTCAGGAGCCTATAATATATATATATATATATATATATATATATATATATATATATATATTTCAGGAGCCTATATATATATATATATATATATATATATTTCAGGAGCCTATATATATATATATATATATATATATATATATATATATATATATATATATATATATATGACATTGAAAAGTACGCACATACCTTATATTTCCGCGTATAAGACGACCATTAAGTACCAAAAATCACACTTAAAATCGAGGATCGTCTTATGCTAGAATTCTAAAAAGAAACCTTAAAACCTGGGTCGTGTTTGTCGGTAAACTAACATCAGCCTCTGTGCGATAACAAATAAATTGCATGAAAAGATTCACATTATCAAATGAAATAATATTAAAGGTAATTAAATTTCTACCTTATCTATTACTATCATAAATTCATAATAAACTGTCTATTCGAAGAATAATTTCATATCAATGAAATCAACTTGTATCCATGCATCTTTAATTCAGAATTATCGAGTTATCAATGCGTTCTCGGCAATCTTTATCTTTCGCTATTCTTCCAATAATCATCATCGTGTTAATTATGAGAGTAATAACATTTAGGATAACATAATATTCATTTCTCATTAAGTTATGTTAAGTTAATTTATCATTTTAGTGTTAAATTTAGGATTACATAGAAACTTTATTTTTCATTTTCAATGAAGTTTAAGTAAATGACTATTAGAGCACCAAGCTGTTCGAAACTGTTTAGATATAGGAAAAGAAGAGGAAGATGAAGAAGAATCAGTATTCACAATGATGAAACGTAAACAAAACAATGGTTTTCCCTTTTAGGTGACATGTGTCGGAAAATCATGATGTACAATCGATTTTGTTATTTCATTTATTTTGAATTTCTAAGAATACCGTAAGTAACAATATTTTAAATAAAATTATCTTCGTCTAATCAATAAGAAATCGTCTTATACTACAGGTATAAGATAAATTAATGAAAATTTCCTATATATTTTTACCTCGTATTATCTAAAGGTTGCCAAATACGCGGAAATACATAAGTAATTAATTTGTGGGATTTAGGTTTATACAATGAGTCTAGAAGAATCCTCCACAGAACGCACTGGACGGCCGTTTCGTCCTATCTGGGACTCATCAGCCGAGTACGGTGGTATAGTTAGTATGGTGTTTGCGTTGTATCGAAACGGTCCGGGTTCGATTCTCAATAGTGGATGTGCACTGCTGATGGATCCCAGATAGGACAAAACGCCCGTCCAGTGATTTCTGTGGAGGATTCTTCTAGACTCATTGACATTTATTTTTTTTATTTCTATTTTTATATTTATATATATACAATTAAGTAATTCATCGCGTGTAGCAGAAAGGTACCGAGAATTGAAACCCGGATAGTTATGTTATCAGGCAAACATCATACCAACTGTACAAATGGGTCTTGGTGACGCAGCGGTAGTGTATCAGACTCAATATAGTGCCAGTCGATCACATATTCTGTGGTGGAACTCATCCGAGTTTCTCTTTACCCATAGGACTGTGCCTCCACGAGCTACGACTACTATCCCCAAGCCGCTCAGCCCAGAGCATTAGAAGTCGGTTCAAGCAAGGATATACAAGTGATATAAATTAGGATGATTCTAGACTCGATGAATTACTTTATTATAATTATCTCAAATCCTCGTAATTTCTATCATATATATATATATATATATATATATATACACACATACACACACATATATACATACACACACACACACACATATATATATATATATATATATATATATATATATATATATATAATATTATAAAATAATTGGTTTAAAATATGTTTTTTTTCGCTACACACTTCTAACCATGTTTCAAAAATGAGCACTATTTTGTAAAAATAAAAATATCTATAAGAACACCGGATTATATATCTTACTGTTCTTTCTTATATATATATATATATATATATATATATATATATATATATATATATATAGTTCGCGCTTTATTTGTATATCAGACATCCAAATGAAATATTGAAGGTTGTAATAATTGTAGTAGTAGTAGTTGTAGAATAAAGAAGAAGAAGGTTTGCTGCTTTTGCCATATTGAGAAAAATGAAATAATTATTCGAAAACAATTATTCAAAAAAATTTTATTCGAATTGAAAATTGTTTGAACGAAAATTAATCGAAAAGACAATTTTACTAAATGATAATTATTCGAAATACCTATGTTTAAAATACGTATGTTGTCTTGCTTTGAAAGAGTCAATGCTGATTTGCCTAAAACTAATAACGCCCTTGATGGATGGCATAGGGCATTTTTGCAGCAAGTATTATCCCATCGTCCCACAATATGGAAATTCTTAGACGCTCTTAAAAGAGAACAGGACTTGAAAGAAATTCATATTGCAAAAGTAAGAACAGGTTGCCAAAATATCAAGAGCGCCAAGTAATTACGCGACGTAAATGAAAAACTTTAAAAAATTAGTGGCATCTTTTAACGAGTATTCCTCAGTAGTTGGCTATTTGTGTGCAGTATCATGTAACTTAAGGTTATAAGGATTTGTTCTTAATAAATTGTTTTATTAACGATATTTGCATTTCAAATAATTAGCATTTGTGTATTTCCTCTTTTAATTTTTTATTATTGCAATAAAGAATTTTGCATTTCGAATAATTATCATTGAATAAAATTGTCCTTTCGATTAATTTTCATTCAAACAATTTACAATTCGAATAAATGTTTTTCGAGTGATTTTTTTCGAACAGTTATTTTCGAACAATGTTCACATAATCGTTTTTTGCAGCCGTCGCTTTGTTCGGACGTAGAATTGAGATAGAAAGGAAGGTAAAACAAAGTACAAGGTCCCATTTCAAATCGACTGAATCGAACAAAGGACATATAGCTTCTTTATTTCAAAACCGGCTGCGTCGAACAAGGGACGAGGAATCAATATTTCAAATTGTCTGCGTCAAACAAGGGACAAGGCCTCTTTCTTTCAAAGTCGTATGCGCCGAACAAGCGACTAGGTTTCGTTATTTCAAATCTGTTGGGCCTAAGTAGGGGGAGAAGGTTTCCTTATAACAAATAGTCTGCGTTGAACAAGGGACAGGTCTTCTTTATTTCAAAATCATATGCGTCGAACAAGACACTAGGCTTGCTTCTTTCAAATCAGCTGCGTCTAGGTTAGGTGAAAGTTTCCTTATTTCATATTGTCTGAAGAGAACAAAGGGCCAGGTTTACTTATTTTAAAACATGTAGGTTGAAAAAGAAAGGACAAGCTTCCCATATTTCAAATTATCTGGGCCAGATGAAGAACAAGGCATTCTTTTCTCTTTTCAAATCCTCTCTACCATTTCCGACACTGAGAAACCTCAGCGCGAATCATTACTATTTGCTTTTATATATACGTACACTAACTAAATGGCCGCTCGTTCCATGTTCGTCTCGCATATAATACAGTGTAGTGAGTACGATCCTTACAGAATATCCCGTATTTGTGACCTTGTGCCACAAATAAGATAATTTTATTTCTATAATAGTCTCTTCAGCATGTGGAGGATTATTATTCCCCCAAACAGTGAAGCAACCTGATTTGTGACCCTCTCTATCTTATCAACATTTTATTTATTTTTTTACATCTACATTTATCTACGTTACAAATTAAACTAAACACAACTATTAAAAGGATGACAAATATTTGCTGATTTTGACGTCATTCTGGTATCTTTATTTTTTTTTGTTCAAATCTGTGAATTTGTTTTGCTCATGCTAAGTCTTAAAAAGAAAAAAAAAAACATTGTATAAAATTCACTATTTTTTTATAGTTAATGTTGAATGCGTTAAAATTATTCAACTTTTTAACAAGAAAAATCTCAAGTTAATACTAAAAACCGCCGCAAAACATTGTTGATTTATTTCAAATGGAATGACCGATATACTATGATATGTCTGTAACAATTTGTATTTACATACAATGTATTTATTTTTCAATATCTCTATCTATAAAAGGCAGGATGTGTGTGTGTGTGTGTGTGTGTGTGTGTGTGTGTGTGTGTAACGAATGCACGGCTGCAATTTTCGACGGATTTGCAACAAAATTTATATGCACATGCTCCAAGTTAGCGGGAAGGCCAAGACCGACTTTGCATTTCCCAACTCCCATCGATAGTGGAAATAATCGATTTTTTTCATGCTTCTACGGCAGTTTTCATGTAGTTTGCGGCCATTTTCTACTGGCCAGAGTGAGAGTCTATAGCTGGCTGCCACGAATAGGCAGGAAGATTCTATTGGCCAGCGTGAGTGCCAACAGCTGACCGACACGAATGTTAACTAGCATGCTAGCATGCAGAAAACATCGATAGCTGCATTCGTCACAAGTGGGAAAAATTTTAAATCCGCATGGCACTTTACTCGAATTGGCCCATTCGTTTGCTTAAACTCAACGTTGATTCTGATTCCGCAGAACTGGGTTGGGTGTGAAAAAGTATTTGTTGTTAACATTCTTTTTTGATTCGGTTTTTCCAGTTACGAGTCCTTTTTTTTAAAGCTGATCGTTTTGTGTTCATTTTGTTTAGTTCTTTTTTCGTAACAGATTTAATGTTTAGTATAGAGCTTAGAAAAAATTTGCAGTGTGAGATAGGCAAGAAGTAAGGCATATAGCAACATCAGCACGGCAAAGGGCACTCCTTTAAAGGCAAGAAAGGGCAAAAATATTTTAAGTCAAGTGATAGCGATTGCTGTATGAGTCGTACGATTTTTGAATCAAGGACGGGCAACGCCGGGCCATGCTGCTAGTATTACATATGATCCATTATTATACATAATTAGGTTACAATAAAATTTGTATTCTATATGAATACTAGCTTATGAAAATTGAGATGCAGTAAAGTATCATAGATTTGTGGAATGTGGCACGAGACTTCTGCGCCGGCTTTGACCAAGGAGATGTTGCTGTGGCATCAGTAGCAATTAGGGTTTTATGTAGTTCGATTGTTAGCCCACGCCCAACTCTTCTCCTTTATCGTATTTAAAAAATTAATGACGGTTTTTGACGTATTTTTTAACGTCAAAACCATCATTATTTTTGCACCAACCTAATAGAACGATTAGCCAAATTTGGCACTTCGTAACTTTGCAAGATACCAAGTTGATATTTGGTAGTCCTATAGTCTACTAAATTACTCTCTCTAGTGGTTTGTAACACCCTATTTATCATTTCTCAGTTGCGTTGCTGTCTTTTGGGGCAGAGTGCACTCAGAGGTGACTCCGTCAAAAGACAGAGTTGCAACTGAGGAAAATTATACTGAGAGGTGCCCAGCCCTCTCATTGCACCAGAGAGAATGATCGGTGATCGCACCGAGGCCAGCGCAACCGACGGTTGCGTGGGCTGCGGGCAATTTTTGTTCCTGGCCCGGGTGTACACGTTCGGGTTCCTCACCTTACAAAATACCTTGTGTCACAACTCATCTTTGTGGCGAGACAGAATAAATACTTAATCTACTATATGGAGAAAGCACTCCCGTTTTTATTTCATATCTATTTTCTATTTAGTTTTTATTTTCTTTAGTCGGTACAACATGCTAAAATTTCAACAAAAATTGTTTGGAAAATGTCTGAGTTACCTTTAATGAAAAATTACATTTTATAGTAGTACAGCCCGTTTTATGATGTACTGGAGCTCTGTTCGAGAAAGTTTGCCCATGCTTGATCTTGAGTTTTGGTACCGTTTTTGTACAATGAGGATAGATATCAAGGAATGGTCGGATGAAACGTGTGTCTGCTTGTCTCTTCGACTGAGTTCAACTTTGAAAATAAGAAAATAGAGTAGAGCAGTCATTTCTACATTCACTGTTACCCGAGCTTGAAAATACTTACCTCTTTTATTCAACTATCGCCTGGGGCTTTGAATTTGGCGAATCGTTGGAAATGAGCCGTCTACATCGTCTTCACTTTGGCTATTATTGCGCATCTTTTGTTTGCTTTCTCACAGCGATGTGTAGTTTCATTGGAGCGTATCCTTCCGCGGTCAAAAATAAACACTCGTTAAATTAAAGTGGGGAAAATAGGCCAGACAATTAAAAACTAAAGAAGGAAACAGAGAAAAAAAAAGGGACGGAACACTAAAAAGAATTTAATAACAATAATAATTTTTTATGGTGACAAAAACTAGGTACTCATCAGTATTCGTGATACACCGTGTTCAAACAAGAAACAGAGGAATTCATCCCAGCAGCTCAAGATCAAAACCTGCCAAGAAAATCTTACCAGGCACATATTTTAATCATTGATTGATTTGTTTTTGTTTTTTACGGCTTATCAACCATTTGTCGGTTATTTAATGCCGAGACATATTACAGATTACAGATACAAGTCCTACTATTTAACCCATAACCTGGGCGAGAAGACATGTATTCATACGTTTCCCAAGTGTATTTGGGCGTAAGTTGATATAGCGAACCCATTTGGAATTCGAAATTGGCTCTCCGATTTCTCAATACGACCCACTACCCATTACACCACCCTCATACCCGTTCCGACGGTTGTCTTATCTTTAATCACGCCTTGGCTAACAATTAACGACTTAACGTCTAGTAGGCCGATATATTGCTTGTGGACTTATGCCACTAATATGAATGCAAGCGGATTAAATAACTATTCAAATCTCACAAGTAAAGCAAGAGTTAATGGTGTAACGAAACGCATGTCTGCGCCTCTGTTCGTCTGGGTTCGAACCCTACTCTCCGGCGCTCATAATGTTAATGGGTAGGGTAGATCCAGTAGCTCACTTTTTTTACAAACGTAGAAGAAACTATTGACCATCTAATATCTGGATGCTCTACCTTAGTCTGAAATTCTCTTGGTCTTCTTCTATGTGCCGTATCCCTTCAGGACGTGGAAGATCGTAGCTCTCCACAACTTTCAGGATGTGTGATTATTTTCTCCAAAAAACGCATCATACGAAAAAAAATTTCCACTTTGTCATAGATTTTCCTCAAATTGTTCTAAAATATAAAATTTAGATACCGCTTTACCACATATATATATATATATATATATATATAGATAGATATATATATATTAATTACAATGAATCATTCATAGAAAAAGTAAATTAGTAAATTTAATGATATAAAATGGTGAAATCCCTTCGTTAACTAAATTTTAAATATGCTTTAACCCACTAATCACTCAAGAGCTCAACCCAATTTTTTTTTCAGGAGTAAGTATATATTTTGTATTATGCATATATTTGTATCATATATATATATATATATATAACGACGATTTCTTCTGTAAAGTGTGCGGTAAGCTTGAAGCCTGCTTTTAGGAAGATTTCGCGAATATTCAAGACAGTGGACGAAAATAAAATACTGTTTGCAAACATGAACGGATCGTCTACTCAAGTATGGCTATCTACTAAAAATAATGTTTAAAATAGATAGATAGATAGATAGTTAGTTAGTGAGTTAGATAGATAGATAATGAACAGACTGAGAAAGGTTCGAATTCTGTCGCACATTTTTACTTTAATATTTCTCGAATGTTCGGACCGATAGACGCAAATAAAATACTGTTTAGAAATATAAGCGATGTGTCTATTCAAATACGGGTATCCACTAAAAATAACAATTGAAGTGATATATATATATATATATATATATATATATATATATATATATATATATTAGGTTGGTGCAAAAATAATGTCGTTTTCAATGTGAGAAAATGACATTATTTTTGCACCAAACCTAATAGATAGATAGATAGATAGATAGATAGATAACGAACAGAATATAGATAGATAGATAGATAGATAGATAGATAGATAGATAGATAACGAACAGAATATAGATAGATAGATAGATAGATAGATAGATAGATAGATAGATAGATAGATATGAATAGACTTGTATGGATAGATAGATCGATATTTTAACATTGTCAGTCTCTCTTTTATCGAGGAAATATGTGATCATTACAGTCTTGTATACTCTTAATAGCCGTCAAAACCTGAATGCATCAATCACTTTTAATATGATAAACACTAAATTTATGCTGTCGTTTTATGAAACAAATAAAATAGACTCGTCGTTTAAACATAATCAGTGACTTCCTGGGCGATTGACAACATTTGTTGTCTCATGTCAAACTAAATTTGTGTTTCTTATTATAGCAACCTGAGATTGTCCTGTACTGCACGTTCGTCCAAAAATAGTACCATTACGTCCGTTTGTTCATATCCTTATTTATCAAGTCAGTATTTATTGCTTCTTCGTTGGATTTTCCTTTTCCGTATTTGTCCATTTTGTTGTTGGGAGACACAGAAAGGAAAACTGCTAGAAAAGGTGGTAAGGGAACGCTAGGAGGAAGAACTAACTGTCAATTGTAAGAAGACAATATGTATTGTTTTCCAACCACTATTAGGATAATGTTTTAACAGATGGCGAAAAATATGACAAATGTGCAGTGGCGTAGCTAAGGGGGGCGAGGGGGACGGATCGCCCCGGGTGCCAGCACAGGAGGGGTGACACAATGTCACCCCCAACAAAATTTTTCAACCAGGCTAAGGTGCCAAAAATAGTCTAAAAATAGTGGTGGAGACACAGGGTTTATGACACCCCCAGTTTTGTCCCCCCGTCAGAAATTTTCTAATAAATTGTCGGGAAATTTGTGAGTAGGAAAAATAGCAATGTTTTCAGCTTTCATGTGTTTCAGTTGCTACAATCTTGGTTACTAACAAGAGACATAAATCTTGTAACATTTTATCGGATGATATGGTGTTTTAATTCTGCATCATTAATAACAACAAAGCGAAATACGAAGCCAAAAGTGCAACAATTTCAGTCTTGCCTGTGCATCAATTCGCTGAGATACAATTTTCTATTGAGTGAACGATATACTTTTGAATATATCTACTAGTGTTGGGACGATTAATCGGAATCGGAATCGAGAATTGGAAAAATCGGAACTTTTTGGGGTATCGGAAACGGTATCGGAATCAGAAAAATTTGTGCCTATTTTCCGATTCCAAAAACGATTCTTTTAAATTTTTAACTTAATTTTCCATTATTGGTACTAATGATAAATATTTATTGTTTTTAAATTATCACTAAAACTAAAATCATAATAACATCAAAATACGATGTAAATTTATTTTACTTGTATAAAGAAAAACAAAAAAATAAACTTTGCATAAATTCTCTAGGTAACCTTTAAAACAATGCAGTTGATTTACAATGTAATTAAATAGAATATTTTTGTCAAGAAAAATACTTTCAAACACCATTGATAATTAAATGGTACCCAGAAAATGATGCAACGGAAAATTGGACACCGGGAAATTAGCAACAGAAAATTACGTCAACCATGAGCCAGTCGAGACTGTCGGATCTGGCTATCCTGTCCATTGAAAACGAGCTTACAAGACAAACAGATTTTGACGATGTTATTGACCAGTTTGCCACAATGAAAACAAGAAAACATTCATTCTAAGACCATAGTATCGAATGTCATTCTTTTGTGTATTGCCGTGTTTTGCATTTAGTTGTTCTGAAAGTGAAGTTACATTTTTAAAATCTTTTGATTTGAACTGATTATTTTGTGGTATTGGATTTTGTCTTGGATCATACATGTAAACAGTAACGTACCGGTCAGTAGAGTAAAGTAGAGGTAGAGCATGTATGAAAATTTAGCTACAGCTAACCATTCAGCATAGAGTGAATCGGGGTCATTGGGGTGACATTTGAGCGGACCGCCCCGGGTGGCGTTTACTCTAGCTACGCCACTGCAAATGTGGAATCGTGAAACTTCCCAAAATTAGACACAGATTTTTAAAAAAATAGTAAGATACTGTAAGAAACAAATGAAGGCTTGTTATACATGGGAAATTACGATAGTTGAAGGAAATGGCATAACATTCCATTTGAAGACCTTGTTTTGTTGCTGACCAGATACAATTTGTTAGAGTTTCGCTTGGAACTTTTAAATCAGCTATCACCGTTTTCTCAGATCACTGATTAAAATGGATTCAAGCAAAATGTCTGACGCTACAGAATCACAAGGAACCTTACCAAATAGCAGAACCCACATCACTGGAAGACTTTTAACGGTAGCAACAACTGGAATGAATTGTTCATTTAACTCGTAAAGAAGATAATGATAACTTCAAGATGGTGACTTTCCACACACTCTTAAACAAAAGGTTAGGAAGGAAACCCTGATCAGTACTAGAAAGAGCGATAACAATTAGTGAACATAGAGAAACCTATTTCCCTGAAAAACTATTTTAAGAGAATGATTTTAAACAATATTTATGTTCGGTCAATGGTTGGTTGATTTTGTTTAGCGGCATAGCAATCTCTATGGATTACTTAATTCTGAAATGTAAATGTCTTGAACAGAGTTTTATAGTTTCATGTAAATATATTTTGAACACAGTTGTATGCTTTCACTACAGAAAATTGTATTGCTGGTAATTTTGCTATAAAATGTATTGTTATTAATTCAACTATAAAATGTATTTTTGATCATTTTACTATATGTATTACTGGTAATTTTGCTATAAAATATATTGTTGGTAATTCTACGATAAAATGTATTGCTGATCATTGTACTATAATATGTATTACTGGTTATTTTACTATAAAATATATTGTTGATAATTCTACGATAAAATGAATTGATGGTCATTTTGCTTTCAAACTGAATTGTTGCTAATTTTAATATAAATAGATATCGATAATTTTTTATACAAAAATGTATTGCTGGTGTTTTTACTATAAAAATGTGTGGTGTTTTGTGTTGGAGTGGGGTCAGTATTTGCCTATAACTGGGACCTTAACAAATGCTAGCACCCAGGATAAGGGTGGACCTGGTAACAACAGCAATTGAGAGGTGGTTCCATGCTCCTCAGAACCTCCAATTTCTTGATCGGAAGCCTTGCTGCCGGATGTAGTTTATCGTCATGCCCAGGACGAATGTTCGGTGAATGAATGCCGAATGTTTCTTTATGAGTCTAGTCTCACTATTACCTCTACCATATTTAATCATATTTTGCAACTTTGGATCAACATCTATCCTGGTGTTTATATTATTAAGGGAATTGCAAGTGCAGTTCAATCACTGGAGAAATCGTCCATTAGGTGTTGCATATCATCCTCAATATGAGTCACTAGATTGATTTCAACTGCATATAAGTTACGTATAAACGTTACAGGTAACATCGTATAAAGGATAACAGATACCATAGTATAAAGGTTACAGATACCATCGTATAAAGGATAACAGATACCATCGTATAAAGGTTACAGATGCCATCGTATAAAGTATAACAGATACGATCATATAAAGGGTTACAGATACCACCGTATAAAGGTTACAGATACCCTCGTATAAAGGATAACAGATACCATCGTATAAAGGTTACAGATACCATCGTATAAAGGATAACAGATACGATCATATAAAGGGTTACAGATACCACCGTATAAAGGTTACAGATACCATCGTATAAAGGATAACAGATACCATTGTACAGGTTGTCCATAAAGTTAGTGTGTACTTTAAAAAATTTATAACTTTATTTGTATTTGCGATAGAAATGATTTCTAAAAAAGATTAGAAAGAAGTAAATCTATATTTTTAAAGGTTTTATTGAAATTTTATTTAAGTTTTTATATGTCCTCCATCATTAGCAATACAAAGGGTTATACGATTTTGCAGTTCACGGAAAACATTTGCCAATTGATTTACAGTAATGTCTGAAATCACATTAGTTATTTTAGCTATACTTAAAACTAGGTACATTAAACTTTATAACATTGTGGAAACTTAAATAAAATTTCAATAAAACCTTAAAAAATACAGATTTACTTCTTTCAAATCCTTTTTACAAATTTTTTCTATCGCAAACATAAATAAAGTTATAATTTTTTTAAAGGACACACGAACTTTATGGACATCCTGTTTCAAGGTTACCTATACCATCGTATAAAGGTTAACATATATCATTGTATAAAGGTTACAGATACCATCGTATTATCCTCATAACTTTTATATAATTAAACCGACACCGTCATCCTTTCTGTATAGATCGCTAAAGTTAAAAAAGAAGAGAAATTCCATGGAAAATAAGCTTATTTTCATGTTTATACATGAAAACGTGATAATGACTATTGCGGTATAAGGCGACCAAATCGTCAATACATATTGAGAAAATAAATCGAAATAAAATTGAATATAACTTGTATCTTTGTTTTCTTATTTTTAAATTATGCATCATTTGGGGTTTTTTGTTTGTTTTTTTTTTAGTTGTAAATTAAATATTATTTATTACCTTTAAATGATTTCCAAATTCACGCAGATGTCTAAACTCAACGTAATCTGGAAAAAGTACGGAACCCTATGAGAAATACTATCAAAGGTTTAATTCACTTCGTTGCAACACGCCATTAGACAGATATTATCTCTTCGGTAAACAAATAAATATAATTTGCCCTGATTTTGTTCGTTTTGAGACTTGGAAAAAATGGAATTGACGTCTACATTATAAGACGCAGCAGATTTTTGGACATGAAAAAGAAAACCTGTGTCTTATACACACATAACTACGGTAATTTTACTTAGCCAACCTGTATTATTTTTTTTGTTTTGTTTTCAGAAAGGTTTTTTTTTTGTTGCCATTCTCCTTATTTTCATCCTCGTTGTTCTTAGATCTTTCCTTACCCCACAGATTGATTACTCTTTATTCTGTCGCATCTTTACATTTTTTCTTTCTTTTTTCATTCATTTTTTATTCCTTTTTCATTCTTTTTCATTTTTTATTTTTTTTCATTTTTTCAATCTTTTTCATTTTTTCATTCATTTTTTTTATTCATTTTTATTTTTTTCATTCATTTTTTATTCATTTTTATTCTTTTTTCATTCATTTTTTTATTCATTTTTATTCTTTTTTCATTCATTTTTTATTCATTTTTATTCTTTTTTCGTTCATTTTTTTATTCATTCTTATTCTTTTTCATTCATTTTTTATTCATCTTTTTTCATTTTTTAATCTTTTTCATTTTTTCATTCATTTTTCATTTTTTCTTTTCATTCTTTTCATTTTTGCATTATTTTTCCTTCATTTATTATTCTTTTTCATTTTTTCATTCATTTTTCCTTTTTCATTCTTTTTTACATTTTTTTCAATTTTTTTCATTCTTTTTCATTTTTTAATTCATTTTTATTCTTTTTCATTTGTTAATTCTTTATTCATTTTATTTTCTTATTTTCAATCTTTTTCATTCAGTCCTTTCAGTTCTTTATTCTTTTTTCATTCTTTTTCATTCTTTTTCATTCATTTTCTCATTCCTTTTTTTCATTCTTTTTTTCACATTTTCTATATATCTTCCATTTTAAATCTTTAGCGTTTTAGTTATATTTTTTTCTTTAATTTTCTTTTTTGCTCTCCTTTTTCTATTTTTTTGGATTTCTTTGATGTTTAGGCATTAAGAAAACATACCTACACGATATTCTCCATATGCAGCTTGACTGACCAAGCGTTACCGAACAAACGAACGAAAGAAAGAAAGAAAAAAAAAAGAAAGAATATATATAAAAATAAAAAAAGTACCCAAGTCCTCCATTCATTTCTTGAAAAATAACCGACGGTTGTTCGTCGTCGGGGCGTTTCGTTAGCTTCTTTAGACGAATGTAAAACACAGCGTCATTCACAGCCAATCTTCCAGGTAAGACAACAACTTCGAGACTGAACGTAGTACAATTTACCTGAGAACGCCAACATCGGCGGAACGACTGATATCAGGTAAAGGCCAATGCTTCTTGTGTTACGGAGGTTTAAGATCACTCATCGGATATTTTATACGGATTGTTTTCTTATACGTCCGGCTTTGAGCTACCTTTAAGTGGCATTTCGCTGCAAAATCAACTGCGTCACGCTAGCCACCTCAGTTACCACCAGAGATGTTAGACGCGTCTTCCGCTTATAATGATCACGAGTTGTTTTTTTTTTAAATAATGATAGTATTAGTTATATACTGATCGGTACTTCGGCCTGGAATCAAAGTATCCGTGCGATCTCAACAGTTTCAAAATGTCGCTTCCCAATATTTGTAATTAGGATCAGTATATACCTGACCTTTGCTCCCTGGCACTTCTAAACAGAGTAATATTAGGCTGGTGCAAAAATTAAGTCGTTTTCTCACATATGTTACTATGTGAGACAACGACATTATTTTTGCACCAACCTAATAGTTGTATACGATTTCTAAATTGTTTGGTTTGTTTTGTTTTACGGCATATCAACCTCAATGTTTTTTTTTTTAATGCCGACAACTTTTTTTTCCTGGTAATATTTTTGTTTTGTCAAAAATCTATTTCTGTTAATATTTTTTCCCAAAAAATGTATAGTTGGTAATATTATTTTTTCAAAAACGTATAGCTGGTAATATTATTGTTTTTTTGTTTTTTTTCAAAAACGTATAGCCGGCAACACTATTCTTAAAAACAAAAAAACAAAAACAAAAAAAAACGTATAGCTGGTAATATTATTTTTCGAAAAACTTACAGCTGGCAAGATTATTCTTTTTCAAAAACGTATTATCAGAAGCCTTGCCGTTGGACGTAGTTTATCGTCTTACCCAGGACGCGGATGTAGTTTATCGTCGTACCCAGGACGGACGCAGATGTAGTCTGAGTGTTAACTATTTGCCCATAGCTAGGACCCTAACAGGTGCTACCACCCCTGGTCAGGGTGGACCTGGGAACACCAGCAATTAAGAGATGATTCCACGCTCCTCAAAACCTCCTGACCAGAGGCCTTGCTGTTCGACGTAGTTTATTGTCTTACCCAAGACGCGGATGTAGGTTATCGTCATATCCAGGACGGATGTTTAAATGTTACACACACACACACAAACAAACAATATATATATATATATATATATATATATATATATATATATATATATATATATATATATATATATATATATATTCAATAAAGGTGCAATTAATTTACAAATTCATGAATTATTCATACATAAAACAAATACAAAGGTTAATGATTAAATGGCGAGAAATCTATCTTCGCGAACAATTCAATAATATACAAAAACTGCACGTTCCAAAACAATAACACACATTTTTCATAGCATTTTTCTGATTACAACCTTGTTTTCGCTTATCCACTTATTACTGAGAGTATAAACAAGAACACAATCTATTTCATACCTGAGGATGTCTGTAGGAACAGACGGAAGCTTGTAAAATAAAAAGATCTAATGCAACGGAAATTTATAAAACAGGATATTTTTATTCATAAACAGATTCGGGGTTTTTGTATATTATTGAATTGTTCGCGAAGATGGATTTCTCGCCATTTAAATCATTAACCTTTGTATTTGTTTTATGTATGAATAATTCATGAATATATATATATATATATATATATATATATATATATATATATATATATATATATATATATATATATAAGAGAGGGAGAGAGAAATAGAGAGAGAGAGAGAGTAAAATGATGATTGGAAAAAGGCACTTAATATTTAATATAGTGATATTTATTTATAATATATGAATTTTTACAGAGAAGAATTAAAATTTGTGACTTACAATTGGATTTTCAGTCTTTTATTCTTAGAAAAATAATTTGTTTCCTTTTAAAAAATAATTTGTTTTCCTTTTTTTTTTTTTTTTTAAAATCATATATTATAAAAATCTTGAAACACGAAAGAGTAAATTTATTCACTAAAATCGCCATTGGCTTCAACCATGGCCTCCAGTCGACTTCCGAATCACCTGCAACTCTTCTGGTCGGTCTCCTGATTTAAATTAATGAATTCTGCCATAATCCTTGCCTTCAGTTCATCTTTGATGTTACAAGGACTTCTGTTGGTCTCTCGCTCAACTGTGCTCCACACATAATAATCAAGGAGGTTGCATTTCTTTTCAGCAGGCCATCTCACTTGCAAACTTGCGTGAATTCTCAGTACTTAATACCATTTTGCAGTTGTTCGGTACTCTGGTCCGATGTAATCATCGTCGGCACCCGCTTGCATCCGAGCATCGGTAGCATCATCCTCTCTCCTTATTCCCTAGCCTACTCCTGAAGAGTTGCGAGCAGGAGTCACAGGGGAGTGTGGGTGATAGACGCAGTTGGGCGAGTCGGGCCCCCCTGACAGCACGTCGCAGATCCTCTTCATGTTGACGGTTGGACTTGAAAGTCTCGCTTCCTACTCGAATGGTGCTACGCCAGGAAGGCCGATTTGCAGCAGCGGTTTCCCATATATGTAAAATCATAATTTCTTTTTATTATTTAAGGAAACAAGAAAGGAGTGTTTGCGCTGCGGTAGGAATGTTTCTGAATGTCGGGCTAACAAAGATGCGATTTAAAAACCCTTCCTAATCCACGTATCCGAGCGTCGCGATCGTCATCCTCTATTTCCTTTCTCCCCTCGTGGACAAGATTCACAGAAGAGTGTAGGTGGTGGACGCGGTTGAGTGAATCGGGCTCTCCTGACAGCACGTCGCAGATCCTCTGCATGTTGACGGTTGGACTCGAAAGTCTCGGTCCCCACCTCGGATGATCCTACTCCAGGAAGGCATCGTTTAGGGCCTCCGCTTAGGTAATCCTGCGACAGACATCACAATGAACTTTTCGGGCATTTCTTTTCAGCTTTATTTTTACAATCCGAGAACAATCAAACGCAAACTTTCCATCCTGAACCTTCTTTCGCTAGGTTCTGTGATCATTATGATAGAACTCCCAGTTATATATACCGGTGTTTGCAAGTGATTTTTTCAGGCCATCTTTATAACGCTTCTTTGGCTTATGAGCTGGTCGCTTTCCGTCAGCAAACTATCCGTACAAAACTTGCTTTGGAATCCTGTTGTCACACATGCGAGAAATATGACCACACCAACTGAACCTGTATTTCCGAATTGTTGCTTCAGCGCCGTCGACCGGACTTCGCTCAAGCACGTCTACATCACTGACATAAATTATCTAAAGGATTTGACGCAAGCATTGTTGATGAAAGCGCTCAGGCAGATTCAGGTGGTTACCATAACACAAACCACGTTTCACATGCATACAATAAAGAGGCTAAGACACAAGCATAGTAAACTTTGAACTTAGTCAGTTTTGAAATTCCACGCTGTTTCCATAGTCGCTTTTCCAATTTAGTGAATGAATACTGTCTTTTTGAATCCTCCTCGCAACTTCATTTACTTGTTCAGTGAACAAGTTCTCGACAGAGTACTACCAACATAGTCATTACGCACGCTCATACGCGACTTATTGTATACAAAGATATTTGGCTCTATGTAAAGCTTTACCGGTGAAGGTGACATATATAAGCGAGAGCAAGATCTAAAAGGTCAGCCAATCTAACAGTGATCTCATCTCACAATCCTCACACTTTCTCCACATGTGGCCTCCTTTGTAAATCACTAGCGGGTCTTAAATGCCACTTAAGATTATCGCATAAACTTTCATAACTGAATCAATAAGCTGTCAGGTCCTCATAAGTCGAAACCGACAGGAGAGTCCATTATATATATATATATATATATATATATATATGCACAGAAAGAGAGAGAGGGGGCAGACAGATAGATAGAGAGAGACGAGCAGAATTCTCGCAACTCCACTTCACTGTTTAGTGAACAAGTTCTCCTTAGAGCGCTACCAACATAAACATAGTCATCACGCACGCTTATACGCGACTTATTGTATACAAAGATATTTGGCTCTATGTAAAGTTTTACCGGTGAAGGTGACATATATAAGCGAGAGCAAGATCTAAAAGGTCAGCCAATCTAACAGTGATCTCATTCTACAATCCTCACTCTTGCTCTATATGTGGCCTTCTTTGTAAATCACTAGCGGGTCTTAAATGCCATTTAAGATTATCGCACAAAATTTCATAACTGAATCAACTAAGCTGTCAGATCCTCATACGTCGAAACCGACGGGAGAGTCCATTATATATATATATATATATATATATATATATATATATATATATATATATATATATATATTAGCACAGAAAGAGAGAGAGAAGCAGACAGATAGATAAACAGTCAGAATTCTCCTCGGAACTTACACGTAAGCGTATTTGGAGAATGTCGACCAAGACGATGGTATCTTATACATTATACTTGTTGTATGCAGATTATTGTGATGTATTAGGTGTGTGCAAAAAATAATGTCGTTTTCTCACATAGTAACACATGTGAGAAAACGACATTATTTTTGCACCCACCTAATAGATCAACGGGGATGACGTGAATCGCCTGATAGACTCTTGAATCAGTGCTTCCACTGTTTTCGGACTTAGAATTATTGGCGTATCAGCCTGCACCGTGAAAAGCTTACATAGAGCCAAATGTCTTTCTATACAATAACGATATTAGGGGTGCGTGTTGACAGTTTATGTTGGTAGCACTTTAACGAGAACATGTTCACTGAACAGTGAAGTTGCGAGGTGAATTCAAAAATAGAGTATTCATTCGCTAAGTTAGAAAGGGGACTATTTTATTACTTAAATGTTATATATTAGTGTATACTCGTATCTATCTATCTATCTATCTATCTATCTATCTATCTATCTATTTATCTATCTATCTATCTATCTCTGTCCATTATCTATTTCTGTCTGTTCATTATCTATCTATCTATCTATCTATCTAATCCTATCCATATCTATCGATCTATATCTCCGCGTTCGTTTTTTTCTGTGTTAGGTTGTAATATCGATCTATCAGTCTGTACATCATCAAATTTTGTGTACAGCGATCACTGTTTATGTCTGTCTGTCTGTCTATTCTCTCTCTGTATGCAGGCATGTACGTATGTATATATATGTCACCTTCATCGATAAAGCTTTACATAGAGCCAAATATCTTTGTATACAATAAGCCGCGTATAGGCGTGCGTCATGACTGTGTTTATGTTGATATCAAGTTGAAACACTGGTTCCCGTACGGTCATCAAAGTTAACCATGTCGAGCTTAGAAATTACTTAGATGGTTGACCGCTTGGGAATACCATGTGCCATAAACTTGGATGCGCGGATGGTGCAGTGGATAATGACCCGGAATTGTTAACCGGAGAGCCGAGTTCCAATTTCAGATGGGTTCGTTATATTCACTTAATCATAAATATCTTTGGGAAAGGTTATGAGTTCACCTTTTCTCCCACCAACTATGGGTTAATTAGTTTTATCACTAAATTATTATCTTAAAAAATTCTTACAATCTCAAAACATTTTCTAGCTTTAAATAACCTGCAATGGGTTGATAAACCGTAAAAAACGAATCCATCCATCAATGAAATACTGATTAGCTACGCAGGCATGTCGTTTAAATTTATTTATATTCTCTGGAATATAAATGTATAGAAACTACCGTGTCCACAAATGGGAGATCATTTTATATATTGATTGTAATATAAAACTGATCCCCCATTTTATATCCACGTTTTAATTTCTGTATCAAATTCTGATTAGGTATCATCCACCTCTTCTCCTCCAGTTATATATTAATTAGTAAACCATTATTATCAACAAAAATTTTACAAGCTAAAAATATTTCTGACTTTAAATAACGTGCATAGTCTTGCTAAGGTATGGAAAATGAATCAATCAAATCAGTCAAATTCTCCTAATATTAAATAGATTTCCAAAGGTGTGATTTTATAACTAATAAAACCAAAAGCAGAAAAGAAAGAGAATATAGTTTAACCCACCTTTCTGTAAACTATCTAATATAAATATTGGCAGATATTTTCTAAATTTAATCAACAAACATTTTAACTATAATAACCCACTACATAGAATTTTCAATACAAAAACTCTAAAAATCAGTTATTCCTGAACTAACAATATACACAGTATTATTAACTCACACAACAACCTATTATTAAAAAAAAATTATGAGAGCAAAAAAAAACCCAAAAAACAGAAAGAAATCCTCCTTATAATAGTAGAACCGGAACTAACTGTCCAGTTGGAGGCATGTGTAACTCTGAAAATGTGGTATATGAAGCTACCATTTTTCCGTAAGAAAATATAAATGAGAAAAAAGTATACATAGGAGTGGAGTTGGAAACAGAGACTTTACAATTACCGGTATTCCTTCTCCAATGCTTCTTTAAGATATCAAACTGCTCTATCCAAACATTATTGGAATCTTAAAGATGGAGGCATCACTCCACAAATCAAATGTAGGATCATCTGTCAATCCCAGACTGTCATCAACTTCCGGGATAGATGCAATCTATGCATACAGGAAAAATCACAATGGTTAAGTATAAAAATGCTAATGAATTATTGAATTAAAGGAACGAAGTTATCTTCAAATGTAAACACAAGAACAGATTTAAATTCACTAAAAACTTTGATTTTGGAGAATTTACACTTGAAGTGTTGATTCTGTTTTATACGGATACTAACATTTATACGTACATGCATTCACATTTTTGTATATGATCATTTATGTGTTTTTCTTGCCTACATCAGATATAATCTTAAATTATTAATTATTTTTATATTATTATCTATCTATCTATCTATTTATCTATCTATCTATCTATCTATCTAACTATATATATATATATATATATATGTGTGTGTGTGTGTGTGTGTGTGTGTATGTATGTGTATATATATACATGTGTATATATATATATATATATATATATATGTATATATATATATTTATATATATATATACTTATTTTTAATTCTTTAATATTGTTCTTTATTTATCTCTTAATTTATTTAACATTTTTTCCATATTTTTATATACTTTAAATTTTAAATTTTGATTTATTTAACTTACTTTATTTTATTGATGTCAGATATTATTATTGTTATTAATTTGAAATTGTGATGATTATAATGTGATAATGATTCCTTTGCTGTCGAAAATAATATGAATATTAGACACATTACTGTATCCATTTCAAGTCTGATCCTCACTCTCTTCCCCTGTATTATAACTTGTTTAGCCCGTAAAGAAAAAAATAATTTCTAGGTGACCCTATCGATTCATGTTTAATTCTTCCTTACTTCCTTCCTCTCTTATCTTTCTCTCCCTGTCTCACTTTCTCTTTCTCCCCACCCCTCTCTTCCACTTCTCTCTTTCTCTTCACCCCCAATTTTTTTTTAAATCCTTATACCGAAATTTTTATTTTTTTTCTTCCTATTTTAATATAAAATCTTTTTCCATTTCCTTTTTTTCTTTTTTTCTTTCTCTCCTTTTTCCTTTTGTCTGGACAAATTGACTTCATGTATTCAACAAACTTCAGTCTAAAGAGATGAATATTTGTATATATTCATGAAATAAAGTTATTAACAGAGAAAAAAAGGGTTCTAAAAATAGAAGTTTTGCACCCGTCAGCTGGCCGCGCATAGCACGTGACCACCAAGAAGCACACAAACCGCCAAAACTCCTTTCTGTAAAATTGCTATGTAGCAGCCACACACAGAATTTCACCATCCAAAAACACATCCTCGATAATGGCTAGAGAAGTAGCTGAAAGCGCTCGGAACAATTATAACTATGGACAATTCCTATTTCCTTTAACCCCTGAAAAATGGAAAAATGTTAGATTGGTGGAAAAACTCAATAAAAGATTAATTAATTCTTCCCTGTCGGCCGTTCTTATGAAAGGTTGCTGTCCAAATACACAGACATATATATATATATATATATATATATATATATATATATATATATATATATATATATATATATATTACGAAAGGAATTGCTGGCACACAATGACCGACCACTACCATCAGTCTCATGCTTTCACGTAATCGACAGACGGTCGGCAGCTGTAGCGCGAAAATGGGAAGTTTTATTCCCCCAGGCATGCTTCAGATGGTAAAAAAATGGCCGGTGTGTACATAACATGCACACACCAACCAAACTCACCTGGAAAAGTCGGGGAGCATTCATCCGGGCAAGATCGAATAAAGCCATAAAGCTCGGCCATTTTATATGAGCACTTTATCTTTCCGGCATGCATCTACAACAGACTCATTTTAAGAACTGGTTATTTCTATTAATACTAGATATATAGATAGATAGATAGAGAGAGAGAAAGAAAGAAAGAAAGAAAGAAAGAAAGAAAGAAAGAAAGAATATAGAGAGGAATCCGACAAAATGATAGGATAAAGAACAAATAGGAAACAGATCTTAATCTGACATGTTTCACTGACGAAGCTTTAATAACGTGAAATATGTTAGATTAAGATCTGTTTCCTATTTGTTCTTCATCCTATCATATATATATATATATATATATATAAAGACATTTTTATGTTTAACATTCTTTTTAGAGATACAAATATTTGAGTAAATGCTCTGTTTATAATAAACAGTATTAAATAACTTTTACCGGCCTGAATGACCGAGAAATTTTCATAGAAAATATTCGTCCTTCGACAGGATTCGAACCTGTATCCTATACGGAACCGTCATATGACGTGCCTTACCTCTCGGTCACAAAGTACGTGAGAGATTCATGGAAGATTGAAGTTTATAAGTAGTAAATTCGTCATTGCCAACCGATCGACCCTTTGTGGCCGGGAGGTAAGGCACGTCAGGCTATATATATATATATATATATATATATATATATATATATATATATATATATATATATATATATATATATATATATATATATATATATATATATATATATATATATATATGATTTTTTTTCTATATTCTCTTTAAGAAAAGAAATGTTGATCAAAAGCACGTATTGCCGCAAAATTATCAAATGTTGAATACGCTCCTCCTCCGCCGATCGCGTCATATACACAAGCACGTTCAGAATGAGATATAAGAGTTGAGGTGAAATCTTCTGTGTCGTGCCCCTTCAGGATGTGGGCGATCATGGCTCTCCACAACTTTCATTTGTTCCGATCATAAAAACATTTGATAAGTGGAAGAACATTCAGAAGCAAATGAAGAATTTGAGAATCGAATTTCAAATTCATTTTGTTGAGTCGAAACCTAGATTACTTTAGATGTGGAATTTACCTTCCTGTTAGATTACAGTCGTTGAAAATGAAGATGACTACATTTTCGATAAATAATAATTTAATAATTACTTTGTGTCTGCAGCTGTCTGTCTGCAGCATCCGAATATGAGACATTTCACCATCAATCAGCCGGAAAATTGACCCTATCACGAACATAGACGTCTACTTCTCTCCAAAGCAACGTATTTTGGAATTTGAATAACCTAGTTTGTTTCTTTGTTATTAGGTTGTCCAGGAAATAATGTCCGATTTTAGATTGGTTTAGTTTCGTATCTTGTTATAGTAGTCCAAGGAAAAGAACCAGCCTGTCCACAACACTCAGTCGAATAGGTAATAAAATTCAATACGTTGTCTCTTTGAGGAAATAACTTAATCATACCCAACCAAGATCATACGAACTGGTTGTATCTGGACAGAATGGACACTAAAGTATATCGAATTAACTGAGTTGATGATTGCTGGAAGTCTATATTTCACCATCAATCAGTCTGAAAATTGACTCTATCACGAACATAGACGTCTATTTCTCTCCAAAGTCGTTGCGTATTTTGGAATTTGAATAACCTAGTTTCTTTCTTTACTAGGTTGTGTGGGAAATAATGCCCGATTTTAGATTGGTTTGGTTTAGTTTGGTATCTTGTTATAGTAGTCCTCAACACTCAACATTCGAATTCATTTTTGGGTTTTCATTACCTGAGCTCAAATCCTAACATATGTCACGTGTGGGAAACCGCCAACTCTGCGGAGAGCCAAGCTCCAATTCCAATTTAATGCGTAAATATCCTTGGGAAATGTCTAAATCCATCTCTTCTCTCCCCAGCTATGGATTAATTAACAGGACTTGTATCCGTAAAACATTATTATCTCCAAAATGTCTAAAAATATTTTCTCGCTTTAAATAACCGGCAATAGTTCGATAAGCCGTTAAAAACCTACTCTGCTTTGCGTAGCACAGTATAAAGTCAAATAGAGAGTATTTACCTTGGAAGATTGGCGTAACTCACTCTTCCTGTTATATAGGAATAAAGTGTACTGGAGTTTGAACACAGATCACAAGAGAGAAAACAGACGATCCCATGTTGAATAAATAGATCACGTGATGGTAAAAGAAATGTATATATGGGCATTACCGTGGCGTCTAAGTGATCACTATTTCTACACTATCCTCTATTTCTATACGTATCGCTATTCTCTATACTATACACTATACTATTTCTCTATAGTGATCACTATACGGATTACTATTCGGATCACTATTCGGTTATTACTATTCCAGCGAGTATTATCGTGCAAGCACTATTAGTACGATTGCTATTCGAAGGCGTCTGACACCAGTATTGTTCAACAGCGATACTATAGTTGTATCTACGATTAAAAAGTCTCTACTGAAACGAGCATTACGAAAGTGACAAAGAGTATTCGTTGACATCACAAAAGTGGCAACGAATACTCGTTGACATCACAAAACTACGGAAATATAATGAAAGTAAGGAATTATCAATGTTCATGAACTGGTTCAAGTGTCACTGACAGAATAAGACTATTATATTCATGATTGTTACTATTTGCCTATATTATTTACCTTTCAGCCATGTTTGTTTTTCTTTGAGTAACGCCTTCTCTCAATGCAGTCACCAACAAAAAAAGAAATATAGTAAAAATGCCGGCAGGTATTTCTCCTTTCCAACGCCATATTATATATTAGTATTTGAAAAAAAAATTCCTAATGTGAGTCTACGCTTGAGTGTTTTCGATTCGAAGACCTTATAGGCGACAAGTCTAACTCTAAAAACGCCCTTTTGTATTGTTTGTAAATTATCGGTTACCAGTGAAATATAGATCGCCAGTGAGCAAACACAGGCGAACACATTATTATTTCCTCTGGGGTCACGTGACGACCATAGAGAAAACGCATATATGGGAGGTAACGTGTGTCTAATTGATCGCTATTTCTATACTATTTCTCTATTTGGATCACTATACAGATTACTATTCGAGAGAGTATTAACGAGCAAGTACTATTAGTGCGAATGTTATTCGAAGGCGTCTGATACCAGTATTGTTCAACGGCGTACTATAGTTGTATCTGCAGTTACAAAGTCTCTACTACAAAAAGCATTACGAAAGCGACAACGAGTATTCGTTGGCATCTCAAAACTTCCAAATGGGTAAAATCTGTTTGCCTACATTTTTGAAGAAAAATTTATTACCAGAAATACATTATTACTGTTACAGTTTTTTGTGTATATCATGTAACTAGTGAGCCAATCAAAATGACTTGACTCACTTTATAGTCCACCAACAGAAGGTTAACCAATCAGAAGACGCAGAACATTCTATCCGTCGTGTATAAAGGCGGCCATTTTTGTTTACCATACCCGAATGACCAGTGCCAACTTGTCAGGCGAAGATGAACAGAAGGAAGTACTACGCTCTGCTACTTTGCTGCGATATCCACTGCTAACCTGAACTACGCTTTCCTACTGTCTTCAAAATATTCACTGCTAACCTCTGGATTCTATACTCGAAGACGACCGTCATGATGAACAACATTATAACAATTACCAGCAATGCTTTTTGGAAAAAAATATTACCAGAAAAACTTTTTGAAAAAAATTATTACCAGCAATAAAAAAATCTTGCGGCATTAAATAACCCATTGAAGTGTTGATATACCGTAAAACAAATCAAACTAAACCAAACCAATCTAAAATCGGGCATTCGTGATTGTTTCTAACATAATTATTATCTCCGAAATGTTCTTACAGTCTAAAAATATTTCCTGACTTTAAATAACCTTCAAAAAGTTGATAAACCGTAAAAAAATGAATCACTCAAACTAATTCTATATTGCATTGCAAAGAACAAAGCCTAACGCAGGGTATTTCGGTGGAAATGTTGGCGTAACACACTCCTCTCTGGTAAAGCCTACAATATCAGCATTAGAAATCTCTTTTTTTTAAACTCTAACATCAGCTTCTGTTACCAGGGAGAAATAACATAATTCGTACAGCTAGGAGATAGATTCCCATTAGATCAACTTAGACCCATTTACGTCAGGCTTCACTTAATACAGACTGACACAGATACCCAGACCCTGAAATGAGGGCTTTTGGATATCAAGTGCGAAAGTAAGGAACGCAGTCAGTCGAATAGGTAATAAAATTCAATACGTTGTCTCTTTGAGGAAATAACTTAATCATACCCAACCAAGATCATACGAACTGGTTGTATCTGGACAGAATGGACACTAAAGTATATCGAATTAACTGAGTTGATGATTGCTGGAAGTCTATATTTCACCATCAATCAGTCTGAAAATTGACTCTATCACGAACATAGACGTCTATTTCTCTCCAAAGTCGTTGCGTATTTTGGAATTTGAATAACCTAGTTTCTTTACTAGGTTGTGTGGGAAATAATGCCCGATTTTAGAGTGGTTGGGTTTAGTTTGGTATCTTGTTATAGTAGTCCTCAACACTCAATATTCGAATTCATTTTTGGGTTTTCATTACCTGAGCTCAAATCCTAACATATGTCACGTGTGGGAAACCGCCAACTCTACTTTGCGGAGAGCCAAGCTCCAATTCCAATTTAATGCGTAAATATCCTTGGGAAATGTCTAAATCCACCTCTTCTCTCCCAAGCTATGGATTAATTAATATGGTTTGGTTTACAGTATTTACATTATGCGGACCATTGTCCTCATCTTTGTCGCCATATTTGTCACAACGTTTCGGCCGTTGTACGCTCCGGCCTACTTCATGTGGTTGGAATTTCGAACTGAACCCTTTATTTCGATCCCTGGGGTAGACTGTTCCATCAAACATGGCACGTGGAACTAGAACAGTCTACCCCAGGGATCGAAATAAAGGGTTCAGTTCGAAATTCCAACCACCTAAAGAAGGCCGGAGCGTACAACGGCCGAAACGTTGTGACAAATATGGCGACAAAGATGAGGACAATGGTCCGCATAATGTAAATACTGTACATAATACCTCATCTCAGAAATATAGACAGACTCTGGTT
>OZ010606.1:27891123-27941123 GCA_963932145.1 Acanthosepion lycidas | reverse complement strand
TCGGATTTCAGTGTCACACTTTCCGTCCACTTTCAAGATATTAAAATTTTTGATTTTTTGGCATCTCCGATTTGTAATTTGCATTTTGGGCTCATCCTTTTTCTCATCATGTGTGTGTGTGTGTGTGTGTGTGTGTGTGTATATATATATATATATATATATATATATATATATATATATATATATATATATATATATACTGGATGTTGGAGGAAACAGTTCCTCATCAAATGTACCAAATGTATTATTATATAATTAAAATGATAATAACATAAATAAATAAGAAAACAATAAAAGTATAAAATTATCATCAAACATATAAGAACATTTTATTATGATTATTATTATTGTTAAAAATATTTGAAAGGTAAATAATAAAAGAAATTGACTAGTTGTAAACGAAACAAAATAACCTTATGACTTGAAACGCTTTGCCAACCAATTTGAAAATGCACCCTCGTTCATAAAAAAGTTATTTTACAATTAATAAGAAAAGGATAAAAGAATAAAATTATAGGCAAATGTTGTTAAAAATGTTTGAATGATAAATGATAGGGAAAGAAATCGACAATACTGAACCAATAGTCTAAGATAAACAAAAGAAACATTACAACTCCAAATTCATTTAAGTATATACAGAGTGCAACAAATGCAATGTACTTTTTTATTTATTAACTTTTATTGAACGAAAATACATTTCAGGAGTTTAGGATGGCTTAAGATTAACTACGGCTTACGGTTTCGGGAATGGTTAAATCCTAATTTCGGGCTTAACTGGATTAGCATGACGTGAAGCAATTGAGAGGCCATCACGATCAGCCCCAAACTTTTTCTTCTGGGGTATACTGAAAGACACCAAAGACAATTCTCGAATTCACTCAAGCAATTTCTGATAGAATTTCTGGAATTAACCTAGAAATGGTTTATAGAAGTGTTGATGATAGGGTTCAGCGTTGTACTGAACCTGGAGGGGAGAATTATGAATTAGTTAAATAGTTAGTTAATCATAACAAGACGTTATTTTGATGTTACAATTCAAATTGACACCAAATTAGTGTCTTTCATTAAGAATGAAGAGAGAGAGAGAGCGCCTTATAAAAAAAACCCAGGAAAATTAAAATATTAACAAAAAATATCTTGTGAGCAAAACAGAGAAAAAAGACATTCATTACGCTGACTCGCAAAGAACAAATATGGCCGACATTTTAAATACTTTTTTGCAAACAATCTTTATCAAAACCGGCCTTTTTGGTGATTTATTATCCATTGTGCAGTGTGTATTTGCAATCTTGCTATTTCAAATCTTAGGTGTTTTAAGCTGAATGAAAATCTCTGAAAACGTGTACTTGTATATAATACGCCCCCCACCACCACACTTATTTGCCTTTGATTCTTGTTCAACACTTCTTATTATACACAAGAAATGCGCTTGACATATATCTTTACTGTATCCTCCCCCCAATGCAAGGCCCAAGAAGTACTAAAGATAGGAGGTTATTGAATGGGGTTGTTGTATAGACATAAGAGGAGGGGGTAAATGCACATTGTGAGGATATGTAGGATAAATAATGTCTGACCCTAGATTTGAAGAGGTTACCATTATAGCACCCTCTTAGGAGTCTGTTATCTATCGATTCTCGGGAAGATGTCTCAGGAGGACCTCTTTCTTACGAATAGAATAAAAAGGGAATGAGGATAATCCCGCTCCGTTTATGTGGCATGGAGTATCCTGAATGTGGCATGGAGTATCCTGAGTAGCCCGAATTTGTGGAAATAAGGAATAAAGCTGGTCTGAATATTTGGCATGGAAATAGCGATAGACTCGTGAGAGGCTTGTGACGTTTCGTCTTTACACGTTTGTTTTTGTGTGGGGGGTGCGTGTGTGCTTCCGCTTGGAAGCAAATAGTCTCCTCATATTTTACGACATCCACCAAAGGAGGACGAAAGGCAAGAAGTAAAAAAGCAAAGCCTTAATAACCTCTGTACCACAATGACTAATATGACTTCCGGGTCGTATCCACGACACAATAGATTGCAACAACATAAGGCAATATAATATAAAGAATAATACTGTTGACTCACTTCTGTTTTCTTAAACACTTTCTTCTTCTTCTTCTTCTTCTTCTTCTTCTTCTTCTTCTTCTTCTTCTTCTTCTTCTTCTTCTTCTTCTTCTTCTTTCTATGCGTGTGAGAAAGAAACAAGAAAGTTCAATGTAAATTCTTTTTCTTCTTCTTTAAGTCCGTGTGAGATAGAAAGAGGCAAATTCAATGTAAATTGTTGTTGTTGTTGTTGTTGTTGTTGTTGTTGTTCTTCTTCTTCTTCTTCTTCTTCTTCTTCTTCTTCTTCTTCTTCTTCTTCTATCCGTGCAAAATAGATTCAAATACAACCAAAAGTTTATTTTTTATTTTTTATTTTAAATTTAGATTAAAAAAAAGTAAAACATATTTTCTGAAACCCCACTTGTAATTAACTCTATTTTAATTTTAATATTTCTCTGCAAAAAAAAAAGCACATTAAGGTACATTAAAAAGCGATACCTAAGGTTTAAAATAAATTTTTTAAAAATTAAAAAAAAACTTTCTTGAAGCTTTTCAAAGAAAAGAGTACTGAACAGTTGTGTAATATCAGTGAATACTGGACAATCTGCTCACAGATGTAGAAAAGACTTCAAGCAACAGAAATGTTGTTCTACGGAAGGATGTTGAGAATACCATGGACCAAACATGAAACGACGAAGTTTTAGAAAAAGAACACTTGTACATAATATCAGGAAGAGACAGTTGAAATTTATATGGCACATAATAAGGAAAGACGGCTTAGAAAATGTAGGACTGATTGACGGCAAGAGGGACAGAGCATAACAATGCATAAACTCCTTAGATACTTGAGTAAATGGATGTCGAAACAAGGTTTATGAGCGATAACAAAATGTCAACATTTATTAAGAGCTACAACGGCAGGAAATAGTGGAGTGCCGCCATCGCCAACGTGCTGAAGGTTCACGGCACATAGAAGAATGGAAACGCAAAGGATAGATATACTTAACATCAGGAAGAGGACAGTTGAAATTTCTAGGACACATAATGAAGGGAGAAGGCTCGGAAACTTTGATACTCACATGACAGATTGAAGGCAAGAGGGATAGAGAAAAACAACGCATAACCTCCCAAGACAGAGTAAACAGATAGCGGATCATTTGCAAGAAGATGGAAAGCTAGGTAAGATTGACTTATTTCGGAAAGGACATTACAATAACCGAGAACATATACTGGAAACAAACCGTCGTCATACGGATAGAAAATGGATTCAGTAAATATACAAAAATAGAAACGGCTGTAAGACAAGGATGTGTCTTCTCACCGGACTTATTCAACCTATAAATTGAAGCGAGTCTGAGAGAATTAGAAGTCCTACATGGATTCATTATTGGCGGCCACAATTTTAACATGCGTTAGATATCCAAATGACAGTGTTGATAGAAGAGACGGAAAGGAAAATACAGAAACTCCCACAGAAGGTAGTCAAGGAAAGGAAGAATAAAGATATCACATTTATTTGAGATACGTTACATAACAATAAAATTATCCAATATATAATCGAACATTTTCAGATTAGATTTTGTTATGTTAAAATTTTTCTAGGATAGAACCAATTTAGAATTAACTTGACGTCAATTATTAAGGTTTTTAAACAATACAATGAGGTGATTCTGAGAAAATTAGAAGTCTTATCAGAATCCATTATTGGCGGCCGCAATCTTAACAACATTAGATATGCAGATGACGCACTGTTGATAGAAGAGACAGAAAGGTTTGGGTTTTTATGGCATATCAACCTCAATGGTTATTTAATACCGAGAAGATTTTTATTGCTGGTATAGACAGAGTAAACAGATAGCGGAGAAATTGCAAAAAGATGGAAAGCTAGGTAACATTGACTTATTTTGGAAAGACATTACAATAACCCAGAATATATACTAGGAACAAACCGTCGGCATACGGATAGAAAATAGATTCAGTAAATATACAAAAATAGAAAGGGGTGTAAGACAAGTATGTGCCTTCTCACCAAATTTATTCAATCTATACAGCGAGGCAATTTTGAGAGAATTAGTAGTCCTACATGGATTCATTATTAGCGGCCACAATGTTAACAACATAAGATATGACACAGTGTTGATAGAAGAGATAGAATTCTCACAGAATGTACTCAATGAAAGCAAGAAGAAAGATATCACAGTTATTTGAAATACGTTACATAACAATAAAATTATCCAATATATAATCGAACACTTTTAGATTAGATGTTGTTATGTTAAAACTTTTCTAGGATAGAACCAATTTAGAATTAACTTGACGTCAATTATTAAGGTTTTTAAACAATACAATGAGGTGATTCTGAGAAAATTAGAAGTCTTATCAGGATCCATTATTGGCGGTCGCAATCTTAACAACATTAGATATGCAGATGACGCAGTGTTGGTAGCAGACACGGAAAGGAAACTAAATCTAGTAAAGGAAAATGAAAAGAAAGAATTAAACATCAATTGTAAGAAGTCGGATGTACAAGTATGAACAAAAGGAACAGCTCAACATGACGATTAAAAATTAGAGGTACCAAAATCAAACAAATACAAAAATTTAAATATCTGGATAGAAAATACGACACTGAAATCCGAAGGTGCATTGGTATATCGAAAGATGCCTTCTAAAAGTTATGCACGGTATTAAGAAACAGGAAAATCTCGGAAGAAACAAAGAAAAGAAATCCTAACTTTTTAAATTATCAGTCCTCCTATATAGTAATGAATGCTGGACAATCTCCCCATATATGAAGAATAACCTTGAGTCAGCAGAAATGTGGTTCTACTGAGAACTGAGCATGTAATCAATGACGAAGTTTTAGAGAAAATGGAAACCAGATTAAGGGCACTTACAAATAACAACAGTTGAAATTTCTAGCGGAAATGATAAGGAAAGGGGGCTTGGAAAATTTGATACACACTAGGCAGATTCAAGGCATGAGAGACAGAGGAAAACAACACATAACCTATTTAGCGTTCTTGAGTAAATGTATGGCGGACAGATAACAAAAAGACAAAATTTATAAAGAGCTAGAAAGCACAGGAAATTGTGTCCATCAAATTCCGTTATTATTTATTTTTTTGTGACCCAGTACACATGTTAGTACTTCGTATGTTCGCCTTTATATTTTAGAAGCTCTTTGATGTGATTTGGCATGGAATCCGCTAATTTGGAGCAGTCGTCGTTGACTTTGGGGTGACGGCACCACACTTCTATAATGGGCGACACGTGCTTCTCTTTCGTCGTACAGTCCGTGATCTCTATGTAAGGTTAGCCAGTATATTCGTGCAGCGTTACGGTTTTCATACGCCTGCTTGGAGTAACGTCCATCGTAGACAATGGCCGTAGGACAACTAATCGACAGTCGAGACAATAGTGTCTGGTATTGATTAAAATCCGATGCTATCACGGAGGGTGCAATATTTTTCAATGCCAAGTAAATTTCATCATACACCCCGAAAATAGATTCATATTATTGCACATCACAGCAAATGACCTAATCTGAGAAAAAAAAATAGAAATCGATTACACACTGTCACTCCAGTGGGTCTAAAACTGACTGTAAGGCGAAAGAAAGGAAACTAAAGCGGTCGTTTCAATTAATTTGCAAAAGGGGGTATTACAGAGGTACTCTCCGGAATTTTTTTTAAAAATGTTAAATTATGAAAATATATATCAACTACATTTCTACATTGTAGCGTATAAAAGTGGGGGATCAATATACAGGCCAAACAAAAATTGTTGGAGAGTATAATCCTTTTTCTCCTCAATAGAATCTTTAATGGATAAAAATCCCATTGAATTAAATTTAATCCAATTTAATGTTTTCCTTTCAAGCCAGACGTTTCTTTCTCTCCGTTTTTATCCTTTTCTTAATGTTTGTAGCAAGCAGTGGCCTATGATAGTCTTTGTGGGTGTAAGGACCTGATTACAATGCGAGGATGTGGTGATGGCTTCGACAATAGTGAACACCGTGGCAGTCCGATGGGGTGAATGTGTGTGACGAAACTGACAGGTTGTCACGGCATGCCCCTCACCGACGTCTTTGGATGGGTTAGCCATGACACGGAAGCAATCATTTCATTCATAAATTCTGTCTTATTAGGGGCAATAATAGGCACACGGATACAGTACACACACACACACACACACACACACACACATTAGCACACGCGCTTAAATCAACAGAATACACGCACATATAATACAAACGCACATCAGAACACACAATCAACAGACATACACAACACACACAAGAAATACAACGCAACTCACACACGACAAGCACATACAGCAAAAAACTTAACGCACACACCATACGCACATACAACACATGAGAAACACCTCGCAACACAAACACAATATGCAACTGCATATACACTAGTTTAAACATAAACAGGAAATTGTGGAGAGCCATGATCTCCCACGTCCTGAAGGGAGACGGCGCACAGAAGAAAAATAGACTTTCAGGCTAAGGTAGAGTATCCAGATGGTAGATAGGCAAGAGTTTCTTCAGCGTTTGTAAAAAAGTGAGATTCTGGATCTCTCGTATTCATTCAAAATTATGAGCGTTGGAGAGCAGGGTTCGAACTCGAATGAACAGAGGCGCGGGCACACATTTCATTATACAAGCAGAAGTAGAAGAAGAGGAGTAAAAAGAAGAAGAAATAGAAAATGGCGATGATGATTTAGAAAATTAAGAAGAAAAAAAAGATAATGAAGAAGAAGAAGAAAAAGATGATGATAATGATGATGATGATGGAAAATTAGAAAAAGAAGAAATAGGAGAAGAAGAAGAGGAAAAAGAACAGAAGATAGCGATGATGACGAAGAAAATTAGGGAGAAGAAGATAATGACAAAGAAGAAGAAGAAGAAGATGATGATGATGATGATGATGATGATGATGATGGAGAATCAGAAAAAGAAGAAATAGGAGAAAAAGAAGAGGAAAAAGAAGAATAGAAGATAGCGATGATGACGAAGAAAATTAGGAAGAAGAAGAAGAAGAAGAAGAAGAAGAAGAAGAAGAAGAAGAAGAAGAAGAAGAAGATGATGATGATGATGATGATGATGATGATGAAGAAGCAGAAGCAGAAGAAGGAAAAAAAGAAGAGGAAGAAGCAGACGGGAAAGAAGAAGAAGAAGAAGAAGAAGAAGAAGAAGACGGGAAAGAAGAAGAAGAAGAACAACAACAACAACAACAACAACAACAATAACAACAACAACAACAACAACAGCAACAACAACTATCCTGTGGAAAAGCTTTTGTAACCATTGTTCCATCGTGAGTCACTCCATCATGAGTTTAAATCTGTATTAGAAATGCGTGTCTATGTCCCTTTATGAAAGTCATCAAATAAAACGTCACCGCATTCCTTTGTTACATCCGGATTGTGATAGAAAGGTGGGGTGCTGAGAACTTATCAGCGCGACCGACTTCTCAAAACCCAAACAGATGACTGAATAGAAGAACTACAAATTTTTTTTGTTAGGGTAGGGGAAGGGCGGAGAATTTTTACTCGGTCAGAATTTTTTTCCAGCACCCTTTCTTTTATTCACCGATGGAATAATACGGAACCAAAAACCTCGAAACCACCAGAAGAGAAAAGGAAGAAATCAATCGCCTAGAAGAACCATTAATGCCTAATGCTCTTACCACTTAGGGGCTTTAAATTTTCACGGCAGTTCAGAATGTTCATTCGAGTGCGTGCTGAAAACTGACACCTTGATTTAACCAACATTCATCGGTTAAAGAACTTCTTGACATGGGATATTTTGTGGCCATAATCCAGATCTCCAGGTTCACCATGGTCCCTAAACCATCCCGAATAAACAACTTTAATCAACCTGAAGATGAAAGGTACCTCCACAGAAACGTCATATCTAAGGCGTTTCTGCGAAAAAATTTAATTTCAAAAATGAAAAATATTCCTTGAAGATTTTATTTTAGTTTTAATTTCAAGCTAACGTATTAAATTTAATATTTCCAATAAGCAAAATACTTTTTCTGTATCTCAAAATTAATTTAAATTGACCGGAAGGAGTTTTCAGTTTTCAAATTGCTAAAATAGCTGATTTTAGCGCCATTTTTAGCCATAAATCATCATGATGTAATTCTCTTTATTAAAAGAAATCTATCAAAAACAAAATATACTTTTCGGAAACTTTATTTGGGGAATATTAGCTGATTTAAAGTTTAATTAATGTGATTTGGAATAAACATTTATTAGGTTTGGAGCATTTTTCCAACATGGTATGCTCATTTTTTAGCGAATCTGTGGAGAAACCTCTGTTAGTGTATTTCAATTGCACGATGCTTATAGTTGTCATGTATATGTCTTTTGTAGAAGGTATTAATGTTATTGTTTTTATCTGTATGTTCGGTATTGCCATTAGTTACTTTAGAAAGAAATAGTCTAATCTTGTGGTCCATGAGGTAGTTAGGAAAACCATTCTTAACTAGCCTCTGTTTTATATTTTTGAGTTCTTTAAGAAAAGGGGGATGAATTCTCGTGTACTTTCTTTAGGAAATCTTTTATAAGTAATATTTTATAGAAGGACAGACCGAGTGGATTTTCCATACTAACATCATAATAACCATACACATCAGAAAAAAGGTCCTACCAACAATACCTTTTGGGTGATTAACCTGCAAATAATCAAGACAGGGTATAAAAGTTCATTGTTAATTTTGTTGAACCTATTTTATGTGTCTCTCATTTAGTCCTTTGATCAATGGGGACAATTGCCTCGTGTTTGTGCTGTTTTTTGGGTTTTTTGGGGTTTTTTTTTAAATAAAGAAATCCTTTCACTTACTTTTGCCCCTTAAGAATTTCTCGTTTCAGGCGTTTATATCTTTCTAATTCTAAGACCTCGTGGCGACCTTAATCGTTTCTGAATAATGCAACCCAACAAAACGTTTAGCACGAATCTATCTCATTTTGTTCAGTTTTCTGTTTACCGAAGAACTTAGCGCATTTTTCCGTTTTATGCACAGTTACTTGTATTCGGATTTACAGCAAGCATTTGACCAGAGTGTCCCTACAAAACCCCTCACCGTCAGGTGAAAAAAGAGAGTAGAGATGTGACTTGATAATACGGCTTATTTCGATAAGTAACTGATTAATGCAAATACAGCATTTCACAAGGTATTTTAAAAGATTTATTTAAATCATTCCAACCCTAGCAAAGCAATCGTGCCACTAAGAAGGAAAGCTTACCGAGACTGAAAGAAAAGAAAACGCTTTCAAGGACAAGGACTGTGTAAAGGTTACGTGGGTCCCCACCGACTGTATGATAAAGAGCCCCTGAATCTATAGTACGCCCTCCTCTATAATACGTCTCCATTTTCATAAAGTAGTATTCATGTAAAATACAAATTTTATTGTAGCCTAATTATATATAATAATGGATCATATGCGATATAGGCGAACAATTCAACTAGAAAAAAAGAAAATAAATGCAATGTATCTAAATACAAATTTGATATATAATCATACCATAGTAAATAAATCAACAACGTTTTGCGTCAATTTTTAACATCAACTTGAGATTCTTCTTGTTAAAATGTTGAAGAATGTTAACACATTCAACATCTTACTTATTATAAAACGCAGATTGTGTGTGTGTGTGTCTGTACGTTTATATATTGGATCGGATTTCCTACATTTTTATACCGATTTCAACAAAACTTCACAGGACTACATAAAATTACCTTGCGGTGGTTCTGACAGCGCCCAAAATTGGAAAACCACAATTGTTTTTGCACGAAACCAATTTGAAAACACGATTAAGAGACATTAATGAAAGGGAGAGAACTCATATCGAGTTATACTTATTAATATCGAGTTATACTTATTATAAAACACAGGTTGGTTATTTGTGTGTGTGTGTGTGTGTTCGTTTATATATGGGATCGGATTTCCTACATTTTTCAACCGATTTCAACAAAACTTTACTTTTTTTGGCCTGTAGTGTTTCTTATTGTCTTGCACACTTTTTTCTTTATTTTTACATTCAGAATGCTTTAAAAATTCCATTTACAAGACAATTGTTTATAATAAAATTCTATTCAATCGGTAGACTCATAACGATTGAAAACAATGTTTTTGTTTGAGTTTGGGTTTGACCAATTTGTAAAAAAAAAAAAAAAAAAAACTAATTAAGAGAAGCGTGTCTGTCAACCTTAAACAATAATCTTTGTCAATTTTATTTTTCAGTCTTTATGATGGTCGATACTTGATCTATCTCTTACTTTTACATCCCCGGGCAACGCCGGGCTCTACTGCTAGTTATGGATAAAAAAAATAGTGAATTTTATATAATGTCTTTCGAGACTTAGCATAAGCAAAACAAATTCACGGATTTTTTTTTTTTTTTAAGCATTTCACCCCTAGCAAGGCGGGAAGCCACTAGCACGCAAGGGGTTATAGATTCTTTGGAGCGAGAGCAGATAGGAGTGAGAGAAGAAAGGATGAGGAGGAGGGTAGTGGACAGATAAAGATAACTGGAGATGTCGATTGACATTACATTTGAATATTTGGAGATTATAGCTATCAGAGAAACAGGAATAGGGAAGGGAGTTCCACAGGCGAGAGGTGCGAGATATGAAGCTATTGGAGTAGAAGAGGGGGCTACATTTAACAGTTTCAACAGTGAAAGGGTGAAAGCGGGATGTCAGCCTCGTAGGGCGCTTGAATTCATGAAGTCAGGGAACCAGTGAAAGCAGCTCATTGGAGCAATTACCATGAAAGTATTTGTAAAAATGACAGAGAGAGGCGACGGCGCGTCTGTGAGAGAGCGACTGCAGACGAGATGCCAGATCGGGGCCAATTATATTGCATATCCGTCTCTGTATCTTATCAAGAACCCCGAGGCAAACAGAAGGGGCTCCAGACCATATATGGCAGCAATACTCCATGCAAGAGAAAATGATTGATTTGTAGATTTGAAGGATCGATTCCGGGGAGAAAAATTTCCTGGCGCGGCGCAAGGAGCCAACTTTCCTCGCGGTGGACGAAGCAATTGACTCAATGTATTTGTTCCATCTCAGGTCAGTAGACAAGGTGAGACCGAGCAGCCGCAGAGAGGTGCTCTCGGGAAGTTGAGCGTCAGACATTCTAATGGAAGAAAAGACCCTAGAATTACATCAAAATCCACGAAAATTGTTCATCCTTTAATAGTGTTATAATGGAATATGGATACACTTGAGTTCCCCCTCACTGAAATATGATTGGCTGGTGTCCGTCATAAATACAGACGGACGTGTAAGTATGACAAAGTTTAAGTCTATGACAACGCCTATTGGACTACGCCATTGGACTACGCCATTGATCTACACTTCTTACCTGCGACTACGACGCGTACCAGTCGATTACTGCTACCGTATTCTACTTGGTTATAGTAGCCAAAACCACTTAGCTACGTCGATCAAATATATCCCTTTCCGGGACATATCATACACACATATATATATATATATATATATATATATATATATATATATATATATCCCTTTCTGGGACGTATCAAATAGTCAGTTGTGCTTAGTTTCATTTCTAACGTATATAAATTTAAGTAGAAAAAAACAAATGTTGATAAGATAGTGATGGGCACAAAGCACTGTCTGGAGCCACCAATAATGCTCCCCTCCCTCCGGTCGGAGGTTTCGGGTGTAGTACGCACTGAGCCTGATGAGGAGAAAGAACGTTAACAGATATGGATTGAGAAAGATAGAAGATGGCGATTGATGTTGCATGTAATTTTTGAAGGTCATAGTTGGCTGGAAAGCACGAAACCAGAAGAGAATTCCACAGGCGAGTTGTGCGAGAGAAGAAACTATTAGCATAGAACTTACGGTTGCATCTAGTTATTTCAGCAGTAAAATGGTGAGACCTAGTTGCCTATTTAGTATTGCGTTTCAATTCACGAGGTCGAGTTAGCCAAGAGGAAAGCTCATTAGAACAACTGCCATGAAAATATTTATAGAAAAGACAGAGGGAAACCACATCACGGCGGTAGGAAAGTGACTGAAACCGAGATGCCAGGTCAGGACCAATAAAATTACAGACCCTCTTTGGTATATTTAATGCACAGACGGATGGTCGATCTATGGACGTGCAAAATGGATTCTGACGAAAAATTTTTTGCAATGATATACCGTTTCATTTCTTTTCTTTTTTTTTTACAGTTAGGTTCACCTTGTACAAGACCCTGGAGCCGCCTAAGGTAGAGTGTTACAGAGTAAGAGGTACGGTTTAGGCGCATATGCGGGGAAAGTAACGGTTAACCCTAGACTTCAACAGGTTGAGATTGTAGTGATTGGGAAAATCATCCTCTTGGGAGTCGGTTCCACAGAGCAGTGGTTCACGGAAGGAATCTGATAAAATGGAATTTACATCTAACCAATGGAATGCAAAAGGAATGAGGATGGTTCGCTACAATGGGCGTGGCATGGGGGGGGGTCTTAGCCGGGAAGGTTAGAACTGTTGGAATTAAGGAATGTAGTTCATCTGAGCACTTTCTGTGGAAAAAGTGATGCAGCAGTGATAGGCTTGCGACGCTTCGTCTACGAAAGTGGGGTTGCAGAGTAGAAAATAATTTGTCGCCCACAAGCACACGGAGACGCTTTTGGAATGGAAATTGAGGACTAGCAATCTCCTGCCCAAATATCTCAGAAATACTCCATTTTAGGCCTGATCTGGATCTTGTAAAGGTAGAGGATAGCACAAGAAATCAAATCTTTTATTAGGTTGGTGCAAAAATAATGTCGTTTTCCCACATATGTTACTATGTGAGAAAACGACATTATTTTTTCACCAATCTAATAATAATAGTTTACTTACTTTTCTTTTCTTTTTTTCCGTCACCAATTTCCCTTCTTTCCTAGTGTCCTTAGTATGACGATAAACTACAACAGGCAGTAATGCCTCTGATCGTTGTTATTCCTCATTCACCCTAACCCGGGATGGTAGCACCTGTTAGGGTCCGATCTATGGACAAATAATGAACTCCCCCAAAAAACAAAACACTATGAAAGTATAAAAATACCAGCAATGCATTTTTGCATAAAAAGAATTACCAACAATACATTTCATAGCAAACTGACCAACAATAAATTTTATCTGTAGTTGAAGCCATAAAATTGTGTTTTAAAATATTTAGATTTCGGTATTAAATAACCCATAGAGGTTGATATGCCGCTAAACAAAATCACCCAACCAACAATACCTATTTAGTTAAAGCCATAAATTGTATTCAAAATATTTAGATTTTGGCATTAAATAACCCATAGAGGTTGATATGCCGCTAAATGAAATCAACCAACCAACAATACTTATTTATAGTATATATTTAGTTGAAGCCATAAAATTGTGTTCAAAATATTTAGATTTCGGCATTAAATAACCCATAGAGGTTGATATGCCGCTAAACAAAATCAACCAACCAACAATACCTATTTATAGTATATATTTAGTTAAAGCCATAAAATTGTATTCTAAATATTTAGATTTCGGCATTAAATAACCCATAGAGGTTGATATGCCGCTAAACAAAATAAACTGTGACTTCTTTCCTGCTCTTTCTTTAAACGCATTTTCTCTTTCTTTTAACAATGCGCCCATTTTTCTTTTCCTTCTCTCAAAGTTTTAAGTCTTTTCACTTTTCTCTCAATGGTTTACTTTCTTTTCTTTCTCTCAGTAATTTAATTATTTTTCCTTTTCTTTCTTTTAATGATGTGCTTTATTTTCTCTTTTTTTTTCTTTCAATATTTAACCTCTTTTCGTTTTCTTTTAATGTTTTGTCTCTTTTCCCTTTCTTTCTTTCAAAAATTGACCTCTTTTTTTTTCTTTCTTTCAACGATTTAACTTCTTTTCTTTAAATTTTCTTTTCTTTCCTCCAAATATTTTTCTCTTTTCCTTTTCTCTCTTTTTCTTTGTTGTTCTGCTACTTTTTCTTATTCATGTCTCTTCTTTACCTTTCTCGTTTATCGGCTGATTTTCGTTTGTAACAGATGATTACAACTGCTTATACACGTAGCCAATGAATTTTGAGGAGCTCAAAATCAGCCATTTTTATTTTATAGATTATAATATAACTGCAAAATTTTACAAGATTTATTTCTTATTTTCCCCGTCTTTCCCTGACCTTATACCAGTTTTCTTTTTTAATTATGTATTTCCTCATTTTAAGCTGATATACAAATTTTCATATAAATTCATGGCATCATTTTTCAGTTATCGAAGTATTTAAGCTGGATTTCTATGTCACGTTTTTGCTGAATTATGTCTACAAATTGAATGATGTTGATGCACAAGTCTCAAGCATCTTTAGCAAATTCTTTCGTTAATATAAATTCATAGCGTCATTATTCAGTTATCGAAGTATTTACCCTGGTTTTCTTTGACCTTACGCTACCTTTTAGCTGAATCTTCTATTCTGCCATAAAATAACGATTCCAGTTTTGATTCAGTGAATTCTTTGAAAATCTTTAAGTTCTTGGAATCAATGTCTTGACAAGGGATATTGCATAGAATGAAGCAAATAAGGATGATTCAAAGATAACAGGTTTGGTGAAGACACTGCGTGTTGAAAAACTCCCCATACCAGTTCGATGGGAGTTGGTTGTTTTTCTATCTAAAGGCAACTGTTGTCACGCATAATCTAATTTCACGATGTAGTCTTTTTTCTACTAATTGATTACCCAACACAAGGCACAAGACCCACTCAAGGAAGAGGGTTACTGAACGAGGTTGTTTGGACACGAGGAGATAAAAAGTGCGGGTGATGAGGATATGAAAGATAGATAATTGTTCACACTAGATTTAAATATATTAAGATTGTGGCGATCGTGAAAGTATCCTACATAATGACGCCTCTTGGGAAGTAGCTGTCCGAGTGGAACTTCCTTCTTACCAATAGAATAAGAATGATTCGTCCCATTGTGCGCAGCATGGCGGTTCTAAGCTGGGAAGGTCTGAACTGGTGAAACTAATGAATGTGGCTCATAAGAACATTTGCTATGGAAATGGCGACAGGGTAGCTAGAGGCTTGCATCGTTTCGTCTGTGTGGAAAGGGTTGCAGAGTTCAAAATAATTCATCACCCACACGGCCGTGTAGTTGCTTTTGAACTCTGTCAAATTTGAAATGTGAGAATTCGGCAGATCCAGTACAGATATGGCAGTAATACTACGTTTCAGAATTTATGAATTAGACATTTTTTTTACTGTTGTCCACCCAAGAAGAGCCACTCAAGGTAGAGGGTTACTGAATGAGGTTGTTGCAATTTCTCTGATTCAGTAATTTTTTTTTTTTTAATAAAAAATAAAAAAAATCTCTTTTATCATACTTAACCACATGGTACAGTGGATAAAGGCGTTAGTTAGATCCAGTGACAGGACCCAAACAGTGTGAGTTCAATACCCGGTTAAGGCAGGGGAGAAATTGGAGACGGGAATTAACAGGAGATAACATAACTGACATCCATTAAAACATGGAACGTGGAACTAGAACAGTCTACCCCAGTGAGCGAAATGAAGGGTTCAGTTCGACATTCCAACCTCCTGAAGAAGGCCGAAGCGTACAACGGCCGAAACGTTGTAATAAATATGGCGACAAAGTTGTGGACAATAGTTAGAATAATGTAAATAGTGTGAATAACTCTAAGTTAATAATTTATAAAATGCAACTACTAACTATAGTTAGTCACAGAATGACACATTGAAACCGGTTGCAATAAGTGACGGTTTTGACTAATCTATATTTACCAGAAATAGTTTGCAAGGATCATATTTCCTGAAGGTAGCTTAATCTAACGCATACGAAGTAGTTGGAGTTTGAAGCACGGCTTGAACTCATGAACTGTGACATGCGACTCTGAACTGATAGCAATCGGTCTTTTACAAGGACGTTGAAAATAAAATGGTATAAACAAAGTTTGTTTCTTTTTGTCCGAACACACTTGTGCTCAGTGAGGATCAAACTCGCAATCGGTACTTAGTGAATACGGCACTTCGGCTGGCGTTAGTGATTGGTTTCGTTTTAAGCTAAACGGATTAGAAAGAAAGAAGTCAGATACTTTGAAGTAAGATAGATGAAGTAAGGAAGAGAGAAGCGAGACAAAGAGAAAAAAAAAGATAGAGAAAGAATGATGTGAGTATGATAGAGAAAGAAAGAATCGAGATAGAGAGAGACAAGAGATAGATAGATAGATCAGAGAGTGAAAGAAAGAAAGAAAGAAAGAAAGCGAGAAGCAAGATAGATAGATAGATAGATCAGAGAGTGAAAGAAAGAAAGAAAGAAAGAAAGAAAGAAAGAAAGAAAGAAAGAAGAAAGATAGATAGATAGATAGATAGATAGATAGATAGATAGATAGATAGATCAGGATAAGAAAGAAAGAAAGAAAGAAAGAAAGAAAGAAAGAAAGAAGCGAGAAGCAAGATAGAGAGTAAAGTTAGAAGATAGATAGATAGATAGATAGATAGATAGATAGATAGATAGATAGATAGATAGATAGATAGATATGAACAGAACGAGATAGATAGATAGATAGATAGATAGATAGATAGATAGATAGATAGATAGATCAGGAAAGAAAGAAAGAAAGATGGAGGAAGAATGACGCGAAGAAGTAACAAGATGGATAGAGAGAGGCGAAACAGAGAGAAATATATAAACAAGATAGGTAGATAAAAGAAAGAAAGAAAGAAAGAAAGAAAGAACGGACGGACGGAAGGAAAGAAGGAAGAAAAAATGCGATATTATATCGATAAAGGACAGGGAAAGAAAGGTAGAATGTGTTCGCTGGTAAGACAGATATATATTGATATATTTTTATTAAATAGGATATATATATATATATATATATATATATATATATATATATATATATATATATATATATATCAGCAAATAAAATAAATTCTGAAACAAAATGCCAATCTCATTTTGGCAAACATCATAAATGGATTGCAATCTGACAGCAAAAGTCAAAACATTTTTTCACGCCGACGCCAATTCCACGACGATCCGCCATTTCGACTCCTACTTTTCATTAATCTTTAATTCACGACCCTTGACCCCTATCGATCAAAAAAAAAGTAAATCTCGGACTCCTAACAACATTCCTTTTGTAAACATTTCGATGGTTGAAAGCCGTGAAGCGAAAGTTCCATCGTTGGTGGGCGTTTCTCCTTACCCTCATCTTTCTCCATTTTTTTTTTTTTTTTTTTTTTTTTACCCTTCCAAATATTTTTTCGTCTGATTCTATCGGCTTTCATTCCTGTCAGAATTCTGGTATCTGCCTGAAGACGCAATCCGGTCGACATTCCTTGTTAGTCTTTTTAGCTGTCGGTCTTCTAAAAAGGACTTCTGCTTCAATCCCTCTCTGACAACTCTTTTCACGTCAATTTGGTGTGAAGTCCACGGCTCATCTCGTAGAAACGTTGCTTTCAGGGTGAAACACCTCCCAAGTTAATTAGATAAACACAGCCGTAATTATAAACTATATTTTTCAATTATTGTCATTAAGCGTTCACACTTTTAGTAGTTGGTTGATTTACAGGAGTAATGGATAGCGGCTCGGATTAAAGAATGGCGGAGACGAGTTCGAATCCCAGTTGACGTTCACTTACGTGCTAATACCCTTGGGAAAGGTATGAATTCACTTCTTCTCCTCCCACCTCGACTATGGGTAAATAGCAGGACAGACCGTTTTCTATAGCCTTGGATGGCAACTGGTCTAACACAGAAAGAAATACTGCGGGAAAATAATCTGCCTGTATCACGCATGAATGATTATAGCAAAGATCAAGTGATAGAAGGTCGTATCAGTATACCAGAACTCTCCTCAGTATTCTTTAATATTATTCGGACGAATTGCGTTTTCATACCAGAAATGATAGGGGGTTTCCACTGGAGATCAAGCGGCAACAATTCTCCTCAAAAGTTCCGCTCTTCCCTTAGAATCTTTCCCCAGTTATGTGCTATACGTGATACACGCTTGGGCGATCATTTATCTTTCGATACATGACTGACGAGGCAGATTTTTTTCCCGCAGTACGTTACCATTTCTTTCTGCGGTAGACCAGTTGCCACCCAAGGCTAGAGAACCCGCTATGTTCTGCTATTTACCCATAGCTAAGGGGAGAAGAGGATTAATAGCTTTCCCAGGGGTATTAACACGTAAGCGAATGTAATGGATTCGACTGGAATTCGAACTCGGTTCTCCGATTCTTCAATCCGAGCTGCTATCCATTACTCCACGGTTCCTCCTCGAATCTACCTCATGTAAGGCAATAAAGCCACTAAGACACAATGGATTACTGGGCGTGAGATGATTAGAATACAGAAGCATTATCGAGGAGCGAGAACAATAGAAGAGTAATTAAAAAAACGATCGAGATTGTATTTAAATTTTTAATATTAACATTGTCTGGAGAACAAGAAGCTGGAAGAGAGTTCCACAAGGAAGAAGTGCGGGAAAATAAATTGTTAGTATAGAAATTACGGTTACATGTAGCCAATTCAATTGTAAACCGATGGTATATTGTTTCTAATGTAGTACTTCATAGCAGAGAGCTCAGCTGAACAATTATCATGATATAGAAAAAGTACAGAGAACCATCTTTACGACGGTGGGAGAGTAACTGAAGCCAAGATGCCAGATCAGGACGAATAATATTGCTGATTCTTCTTTGGATTTTATCAAGGATCATTAAATATATAGCAGGATCACCGGACCATATATCGCAGCAATATTCGAGGCGTGGAAAAATGGTAGACTTATAGATATGTAAGATAGATTCACGGGAGAAAAATTGTCTAGCATGACCCAATGAACCAACTTTCTTGGCAGCAGACCGAACAATGGATTCAATATAGTCTTTCCATTTTATGCCAGCCGAGAATGTTGGCCCGAGAAGGCGCAATGAGTCACTCTCCTGGAGGCTAGCATCAGCTATATTGATGGAAGGCAAAAAAGGGTCACTCAGATGTTTAATAGAGAGCTTTTGCGTTTTGGAGGTGTTAAAATTGAAAAGCAATCCTTTGCCCAAGTTAACAGCAGATTGTAGGTCTTTTTTATGATAGATCAGTCGCCAGTTTGACTTTATCGATCTGACCAGATTTACTATCGGGACATGAGTAAATAGTTGTGCTATCAGCATATCAAGTTGCTTTATTATTATAAGAAATATCTATATATCTACATAGATTGTATGTATTTTTTATTATAGATCAGCCATCAATTTGACCTTATCGATCTGATCAAACTTACTATTGACATAGGAGTAAATAGTTGTTATCCGCATACCAAGTTGCTTATTATTATAAGAAATATCTACATAATAATCTATCCAATGCATTAAACTCAGAAAAAATTTCAACAACAATCTTATTCTAAAAGATGATGCACTTATTAAAGGAGAAATTAGGTTAGACAAAAAAGTTCTTGAAAGTGCAATTATCGATTGTTGCTAAAACATTAAATTACACCCTGTTTTTTTTTTCAAATATCTCCTTTCTTATGAGAAATGCTTCTTTCTCAAGCCAATATGCACATGCATGACCATATTTTTTTTAAATATGTACGTGCAAGTATATGTGCGTATATGTATATTTTTCATCAAATATATATATATATATATATATATATGGAATAGTATAATGCTTGAAATACACTAGCGTGTTGAAATTCTTCATAGGTACCAGGCATTGGCCACTAGTGTCTGTAATCATCTGGATATATCCTCGACTGACTCGACTCATTTCCTGTACCTTTTGCATATTTTCTTCCAGTGTGGATGGTCAATGACGACATCTTCTATCGATATCTACTACAGATCCCTTACTTATCAGCTCGGAATGACAATTTCTGATGGTTTTGACATCTACTGAAGCATGAGGTTCATGAACATTGCGTCACCAACACTGTAATTTTACCACGGACTGCCAGACTTCAAAACGGGTTGCCAGCTGAGCACGCTCATCCAGTGTCTTATTTGAACAAGGGTTATAAGTAATTTTCAATAAGGAAGTCTCTTTCCACCCCGTATATATATATATATATATATATATATATATATATATATATATATATATATATATAAGTACAAAAATGTGCTTATATGAACAAATGTTGTAAGTAATTTTCAATAGCGAGTCTTTTTCCCCGACCCTGTGTGTATATATATATATATATATATATATATATATATATATATATATATATATATATATATATATCCTCCTTGGGTCTACCCATACGGATTACCTAGTTTTCCATGAACTATATATATATATATATATATATATATATATTTGGTGGGATTGATGTGAGTTTGTGACCCTGGAGTTCACGCTTTTGAGATCGTCAGACAAACTGTCTGACGATCGTAAAAGTGTGAAACCCAGGGTCAGAAACTCACATCAGTTCAACCAAATATGTTAGCTCTATCTCTGATATTGAGCGCTTTCTAATAAGTACCGCGCATATAATATATAAATAATTATATATATATATATATATATATATATATATATATATATATATATATATATATATATATATATATAGGGGGGGGTTGTTTTGGTTTAGCGATTTATCAACCTCTATGGATTATTTAATGCCGAAATCTAAATATTTTCTAGGCATTTTTAATTTTATTTTTTTTTATTTTTTGAGATAATAATGATTTTTTAATGATACATGTCTTACTAATTAGCAATAGCTGGGACGGGTAGGGATGGATTCATACATTTTCCAATGAACCCAACTTGAATTGGAACTAGGATCTCACATCAACAATTCGATACCATTATCCTTTAGAATACCCGCACATCCAAGCACCTGATAAGCGATCACTCATTCAGGCTCGCTCCACGTTGCTTTGGGTGGCATATTGCTCTAGAATCTGTATGTATAGAAATACGTTAAAAGATCTGCAGAAAAAGTTCAAATTATCCTAACAACAGAAAGACGACTGCGCGACGAATTACTTTTTATGACTGGAAACTTGCGTAATTCAATGCATAAACTTGAGAAGTTCACATTAGCCGGCCGACATTTATCCCACAAATCATGAGTCATCTTGATTTTTCTGTTGTCCTCGGTCGCCTCGCCATATTCTGTTACAAATCACTCTGTCCGAAACAACTCCAATCCACCCTGCTTTTCAATTCCTTAAATGATGATTCATGATTTAATGAGAAAGCTTTCTTTGCTATGTCGTAAGTTTGCCATAGCCTCATTGCAATGTTAAATCTTATCAGAAAGGTCATATTGTTTTTCTTTTTTACCACTTGTTCACCAAATACATGAGCCACTCAAGGTAGAGCGTTGTTTATTAAGCTTGTTGCGCGTAAGAGAAGGGGGAAGTAAGAAGTGTAGTTTAAAAGATAGGCAATACAGATAAACGGCTAACTTAGACCTAAAGACGCTAACACTTTAACGATCGGGGAAGCATCCTCTCAGGAGTCTGTTCCACGAAGCAACGGTTCTCAGCGGTTCCGGATATGACTTCTTTCTTGCTAAGGAAATGGGGTTGATTCGTTCCCCTTGAACTTGGAATGGCGGGGCTTACGGACACACCACGTGGAAAAACCAAAGTTGAGCAACGTCGAGCCTGGTCAGAACCTAGATGGGTGACCGTTTGGGAATAGTAAGTCCTTTAAGCTAGGATGTGATGATTTGGATATGAAAGCCGAGTTCCAATTCCAGTCGGGTTGTTTTATATTCACTTACGCGCAAATACTCTTGGGAAAGGCATGAATCCACTCCTTCCTTTCGCAGCTATGCGTTAATTAGTAATATTTGTTTCATTAAAAATCATTATCTTTCTCACTCAAAAAAAATATACAGATAAAATTGTGTACAAAATATTTAGATTTCGGCATTAAATGACTCATAGAAATGTTGATATGCCGCTAAACAAAAACATCTAACCAATGAAGGAAGGTCAAAAGCAGAATAACATCACTTCTAAGTTCCCAAGAAAATTTAAATTCAGCATTAAATGACCCATAAGTTGTTGATATGCCTTTAGTCAAACAAATCAAATCTTCAACATCTACTTAACCATCTTTTTTTATTAGCAATATTAGACAAGTTCCTGAACCAAAAAATCACCTTACTTGCGATAATATGGAAATTGACCAAGTGGACAGCTTCAATTATGTAGACACATTGGTAGCAGCAGATGGTCGATATGACAGAGAAATCCGCCAACAAATTTGTTTAGATGTACATGCACAAAAGCTGAATATCATCTACCATTTATTCAGTTATGAAATCAGAATAACAAATATTATTATTTTGATTACTTCAATCCTCTCAGGAAAATTATATTTCATTAAATAAATAAGTTGATGTGCCGTTAAATAGACACATCAACCATTGAACCTGTATAAACGGGTTCAGGGCCGGTTTACCTCCCCGAAAGAGAGTCCGCCTTTCGGCGTGGACTCCTTCGGGTTCCTCCCGCCCGAAGGCAGAGAGTTCAACCGAACAGTCGGTCAGGACAAAAACTGCTGACGATATTCAGAGAGTTCAACCGATAAGACAGTCGACCGAGATCGACTTGAACTGCTGACGATATTCAGTCACCCACCCCCCACGAGGGCGTCATGTGGCACAAGGCCTTTTTAACGTGTGATCTCCGAGCCCGTGGACTCGGCCAAAAATATGCCCATTGAACCCGTATAAACGGGTTCGGAGTCGGTTTACCTCCCCGAAAGAGAATCCGCCCTTCGGCGTAGCCTCGTTCGGGTTCCTCCCCGCCCGAAGGCAGAGAGTTCAACCGATCAGCCGGTCGAGCGAGATCGACTTGAACTGCTGACGATATTCAGTCACCCCCACCCCAGGAGGGCGTCATGTGGCACAAGGCCTTTTTAACGTGGGATCTCCGAGCCCGTGGGCTCGGCCAAAAATATGCCCATTTAACCCGTATAAACGGGTTCAGGGTCGGTTGTATGGCTCCGAGGCGTGAACCTTAAATACCAAAACCAAACAGCCACTACAAGTCGCAAGAATATGGTTCCACGGGTGAATGTTAAAAGTTCCTTTGACTGTGCACAAGACGAACGGTTCAATTCTTCGACGAGATCAACAAGAACGCATTCTGCTGGAAACCATTGAACGTCAACAAAAAAGATTTTTGGGCTACAAAATTCAAAAACAAGAGCTTGATGATCTTTGTCTGGGAGGACGTTTCCGTGGTTCAAAAGCCCTTTCTCCTCAGACGTAGACAATTCTGGAACACGGCAGGGCGCCGTGGAAGTCTCTCATTTCGGACCATTCACCTATTAATGTATCACCCACGGCACTTCAGATGATGATTAGACAATATATTAAAGAAAAGCGAGAAGGAAGGAGTAACCATCAATTATACAAAAACAGAATTTATGGTTGCGAAAGAGACGTTCCATGATGCCAGATACCAATTGGAGACGTCGAAATTAAGCAAGTACGGAAATTTAACTGGAAAATGTTTTAGCAGACGAGGGAAAATGTGACACAGAAATCCGAAGTCTCATTGGAATGTCCAAAGATGCCTTCCGGAAACTAAACATAGTTTTAAGAAATTTCGTTAAAAACAAGGGAAAAGACTGTCAGACTGCTATATAGTATCATTCCTCCTACATAAACGTCAATGGTGGACACTTTCTTCATAGATGAAACGGTGTTATGAGGCAACAAAGATGTTGCTCTGCAGAAGGATGCTGAGAATTCTGTGTACGGAGCATGTGAGCAATGGGGAAGTTTTAAGGAAAATTGAAACAAAAAAGACACTTCTACATAGAATCATAAAGAAGCCGCTGGAATCTCCGTGACACATAAATGAGAAAAGTAAGCTTGGAGAATTTGACACTCACAGGATATATTGAAGAGGGAAAGAAGAAGGAAGAGCAAGAGGGAGAGAAGTGGGGAGAGGAGGGAGTAGAAGAGAGTGGGGAGTAATAAGAAGAGAAGGATGAGGAGGAAGAAGAAGAAAAAGAAAAGGAAGAAACATGTTGGTTTCGTTCAAATTTTATGCGTTCTTTCTCAATATAAACACCTGCAAGCACTGACATACATTTTTAAATTTACCATTTCTTTTTGTTCGAACAACTGTAACACACACGCACACACACATACATGTGTGTGTGTGTGTGTTTGTGTGTGTGCATTACATGCAGTTGTTCAGACAATACTTTTATCTGCTGAGAGCGTGAAACATGCGAAGATTTACGTGCGAAAATTGGTCATAAAAGCAAATTCAACGTCGATAAAACAAAACCTGTTCACAAGCCAGTGGTGATTCTTCTCATTCTCAGACAAAATGTACAGTACAGTTACTTTTCAAAATGTACAGTACAGTTATTTTTCTTTCTCAGACAAAATAGCTTTGACAAAAGGGATGTAAAATAGCTTGAAGTATCTAAAATTAATAATTAGCCATAAACTTTTCGGTTTAAAACTATGAACAAGTTTAGAAAATACTTTTTAAATTTCTTAGATGAAGCATTGTCAATTATTATTCATTTTGGACTAGTATTTCTTTCATCTTATTTCTCTTGCTTTTTATTTGAGGCTTATTCTTTAGTTCTCATCTGCCCTGCTTACTTAAATATGCTTTATTACTTGTAGTATTAATAGGATTCAAATTTCTTAGATGAAACATTGTCAATTATTATTCATTTTGGACTAGTATTTCTTTCATCTTATTTCTCTTGCTTTTTATCCAAGCCTTATTCTTTATTTCTCATCTGCCATGTTTACTTAAATATGCTTTATTACTAGTAGTATTAATAGGATTCAAATTTCTTAGATGAAGCATTGTCAATTATTCATTTTGGACTAGTATTCATTTCATCTATTTCTTTTTTATTGGAGGCTTGTAAAGGAAAGTGTCTTATCCAAACCTTGTGAGTGATATTAGGTAGTCAGATTTATTTGGGATACGTTGGTGGTTGATCTAGCAATAAGTCACAAGTCATTTTAATCGAGGGTATGAGCGTACTGGCCTTGATCAGAGTATTGATCACGCCAGATAACACGTCCCTCTCCCAATCCAAGAAACAGTAACTAATGTCCGTTCAGGAGAGTTGCAGTATAAACTTCAGGTGGGCTGCGATCTGTGGGTTTTTAATAAACACAAATGCACCTGAGTAGGCGTTGGCAATAGGGATTGGCTAGCCGCTCAAGGATAGGAGCGGCCAGCCATTAAGAATTAAGATGAGTGTTTCTCAACCGTTGCGTCCGAGCGTAATAATGCGCCCTGAAAGTTACCCAAGTGCGCCCCAATTTCACAGAAGAGTCATGTATTAATTATTTTTATATTTAAAATATCTTTATTTTTCAACACCTAGAGACACCAAACACATATCAAGTTTTATCGTTTTATATTTTAAACTGGATGTTAATTCCTTAATCTTTAAGGAGTGGATAAGACATTTTTATTATTCTCCTATTTTCAAATTTCATTGTGTCCTGGGTAAGACGATAAATTACATCTGCTCCTGGGTAAGACGATAAACTACATCCAACAGCAAGGCCCCTGGTCAGGAAGTTTTAAGGAACGTGGAACCACCTCATAATTGCTGGTGTTCCCAGGTCCACCCTTATCCGAGGTGGTAGCATCTGTTAAGGTCCCAGCTAATAGTTAACCCCTAAACTGGGGTCAAATACTATGAAAGTGTAAAAATAGGTTTTAATACCGGCAATTTATTTTTGTCAAATGTTCTTACCAGCAATTAATTTTTGAAGAAAAATATATATTAGCAGTTATACATTTTTGGATTAAATATATATTAGCAGCAATACATTTTTGGATTAAAAATCTTGTCGGCATTAAATAATCCATTGAGGTTGATATGCCGTAAAACAAACCAAACAAATCAAATTTCATTGCCTATTTTTCCTTATTAAAATTTAAAGAGAATCCCAGAGATTTAGTTATTCTACAAGCGCGTCGCGAAGTAAAGAAAAAAAGTTCAGAAACACTGTTCTCGATACACCGGACAACAAAATTTGAAAAATTCAAAGCTAAGCATCGTCGTATCTATATTGATTGGTTCTCTTCAGCTTACGCAGGTTATTTAAAGACAGGAAATATTTGTAAATTGTAAGAATTTTTTTTTTTTTTTAGGTAATAATGAATTAGTGGTCCAAGACTTACTAATTAACCCTTAGATGAAGGAGAGAAGAGATGGATTCATACCTTCCCCAAGAGTATTTGCACCTAAGTGAATATAACGAACCCAACTGGAATTGGAACTCGGCTCGAAGATTAGCAATTCCAAGCCGTTACCCATTACCCCAATAGCACATCTATATTTACATCACCTGGTATTACCAAGTGGTACATCAACTGGTATTCCAAAGCGGTCACTCATCTACTGACCAGGTACGACGTTGTTTAACTTAGGTGATTGTACGGGTACCCATTTTTCCACGTGATGTTTCCGTAAACCCTTCCATATCTATAGTTTTTCAGACATTGTTTTTGTTTTTTTAATCATTTCACCCCACGCCAAACAATAAAGCCACTAAGGGGTTACTGAGTGCGAGAGAGTATGTAAAAAAGAAAAAAATACTGTTAAAGAAAGAGAATAATAAACACCCTAATATTTTTTTTAATCATTTCACCCCAAGAAAGGCAATAAAGCCACTAGGACGCAAGGGGTTACTGGGTGTTCGAAAATATGAGAAAAACAACTATTGCACCATCACTTGATAAGACACCAGAAGTGTTGAAACAAAATGGCTATTTTTGTAGTGATTTTATAACATTTTTATGTCATAATTTTCGAATAAATGATTATATATATATATATATATATATATATATATATATATATATATATATATATATATTTGGTTGGATTGATGTGAGTTTGTGACCCTGGGTTTCACGTTTTTGCGATCGTCAGACAAACACTCTATTAACTCTATCTCTGACATTGAGCGTTTTCTAATAAGTACCGGGCATATAATATATAAATAATTATATATATATATATATATATTTATATTTATATACACACACTTTTCACACACACACACACACACACACACATATATATATATATATATATATATATATATATAGGTAACTACACTCGTCTCGAAAAACCTTCGGTTTCTTGATTTGCTAATGGTCAAATCAATCTCGAAGGAAAAAAAGTTTTTTAATAAAAGAAAGAGCTATGAACATGAACGTCTGTCGAAAATACTCGTACAGCATACAGGTCCAAAGCCCAAAGAAAAAAAAACCGATATGAGTGATCAACTAGCTTAAAAGTGCTCAATATAAAAGTAGAGCAGACCTAGTCAAACCTAGAGAGCCAGACAAACCTACCAAGGTTTCACCTAAGCGGATCGTCAGGGAAAGCTGTCTTTCCTTTATACAAATATATATATATATAACAGTATTTATATTATTTACACTTTGACCTATGTCTTCATCTTTGTTGTTATCGCAATGTTTCGGCCGTTGTAGCATCCGGCCTACTTCAAATGCCTGCCGATACGAGTAATCTTTTGAGAATTTCAAACCCAACCCTTTATTTAATCTACGGAGTTCGACTATTCTTCTTCTGTCGTCCATATCTAGGTAGATATGCCTTGGTTGATTGATACATAATTAACAGCAGTGAAATACGTCATTACTTTCCAGACACCCTAATATTTATTTTTTTTTTAATCAATTCACCCCAAGAAAGGCAATAAAACCACTTGAACACAAGTGGTTACTGAATGTTAAAGAATATGAGAAAAACGACTATTGAGGAGAGAGGCAATAAAAAAACAAGAATTAAGAAGACAGAAGATAAAGATCGACATTACGTTTCAATTTTTTAAGATCAAAATTGTCTGGGAAGGAAGAATCCGGTAGAGAGTTCCACAAGCCTCGTGTCTGTCAGTGATCGACTAGTTTCTCCCTTTCTTTTGGATCTTTTGTATGAAATGTTATATATGACATCTTTAGCCGTTCACTTCTCCTATAAAGGACCCATTTTACTAAAGAAATTGCGATGTTATTGTTCTGGTGCGTGGTTTTCGACAATTCAACTTACAAAATCGTTTTTGTCACACAAAATACCATGGTTGACAGAACATGTTGATGCGATCAATATATTTCCATCTATTCTATTGCCTCTGCAATGTCTGTGCTTTGAATATATACTATTTAGCGCTAGAGGGAGTCGTCAATGATGTTCGAATTTGGATCATTGGACAGTTTAGGGTCTTTCAAACATCATACTCCCTTCACCAAGTCGACCCCATCAGAACTAATCAATCTGTGATGCCCACCCCCAATCTAAATTAACAGCCTGCAGACACTGACTTATATTAGGCAAACCATAAGCCGCTATCATGCATTTGATTGGAAGTTGACCAACAGCCAATCACAATGGTGTGAGCTCTATTTAAATTGTTTGCGGGGGATGTTTTTCTCTTTTTTTTTTTATGTGGGTACCCTATCATCGGATACTCGGAAGGTTGCAAATAAAAGGAAGATATTCGCAAAATAGATCGGCCGAAATGTCTCAGTACCAAAAAGAAAAAAACATGAGAAGAATTTGGGAGTTCCCTCGCCGGTATGGCAAGGTAAAAAACCGTAACACTTAACAGATACCTCGTCACTTAAAGACTTTCAACAGCGGCAACAACTAAAATGGATATCACATGTAAGTCGAAGAAAAAATAAAGATGCTGTCATTCGACATTACTTCAAATAAAAGTTTAGAAAGGAAACCCCTCATAAATACTGGAAAAAGTCATAACAGCTACTGGACTTGAGAAACTTATTTTCCTGAAAAAATGTTTTAAGAGAAAGGTCTTTTAAATTTCAACCGACAGTAGTACTGGCTGCTCGGTCAATGAATGCCAAATGTTTCCGCGTTGGGAAACGGTAAATATTACCATTACTAATACCATTACTTGATACCCTGCTTTGAGAGAGTTCTATAATTAAAAATAAAGTCAATTTAACGAATAGAGCAAAACATAATGTTAATGATACCAGAAATTAACTAAGAAATGAATTGATAAATTTTAAGCACGGGATTCTTTTTCAAGGCTGAGAAAAGCTAAGGTTTCGTTTCTCGATAAAGAGAGAAACAGGTTTAAATCAGGAATGATGTGAATATTGCTGGCATGAATATTTAAGCGTTTAATAATACCTTTACCTTTAATTTTCCAGATAAATTTTCGTTTTAAAACTGAGAGATTTAGACGTCTTACCAAGATTCATTATTGGCGACTACAATCTTAACAATATTAGATATGCAGATGCAGTGTTGATAGCAGATACATAAAAAAAAATACAGGAACTCCCAGAGAAGGTAGTCAAGTAAAGCGAGAAGAAAGGACTAAACAATAATTGCAAGAAGACAGAAAGCCAGGTAACTGTTGTAACCTAAAAAGGTTACTGAATGGGAAATAACCAAAATGGAGGCTGGAAATGAAATGGTAATCTTTATACCATCAACAAAATACAATACTCGCCAGCGGCGGGAAGTAGGTAAACCACTACTAGTGGTGGACTACTTAGAGAGCATATTACCCTCACTTACAATAATGTCCAACGTGTTTATGAGGATTGGGATATATCCATTAGTGTTCATAGGTACGTTATATAACTCTATCTTAGTTCAGGTTCTATCTATCTATCTATCTATCTATCTATCTATCTATCCGCGTGTATATATATGCATGTTGTAACCGAGGAAAGGTTACTGAGTGAGTAATAACCAAAATGGAGGTTGGAAATGAAATGGTAATCTTTATAACATCAACAAAATATGATACTCGCCAGCGGCGTGAACTAGGTAAACAACTGCTTGTGGTGGACTACTTAGACAGCATATTACCCCCTACTTACAACAGTGTCCAACGTATTTATTAAGAATTGGGACGTACCAATTAGTGCATATAGGTACGGTATATATTCGGTTGGTGCAAAAATAATATCGTCTTTTGACGTATTTTTTAACGTCAAAAACGATATTATTTTTGCACCAACCTAATAGCAAGAACGTTGACATATTTCGGAAGAATATTACAATGACACAGAAACTATACTAAAATCAAACCGACGTCATACGGATAGAAAAATAGTAAATATACAAAAACAGAAAGGGGTGTAAGACAAGGATGTGTCTTCTCACCGGACTTATTCAATCTATAGATTGAAACGATTCGGAGAGAATTAGTAGTCCTATTTGGATTCATTATTGGCTGCCACAATTTTAACAACGTCAGATATGCAGATGACACAGTGTTGATAGAAGAGACAGAAAGATTTGGTTTGTTTGTTTTTTTATGGCATGTCATCTTCAATGGCTTATTTAATACCGACAAGATTTTTATTGCTGGTATATAGAGAGTAAGTAGATAGCGGAGCAATTGCAAAAAGATGGAAAGCTAGGTAAGATTGACTTATTTCGGAAAGGACATTACAATAACCCAGAACATATACTTGGAACAAACCGTCGTCATACGGATAGAAAATGGATTCAGTAAATATACAAAAATAGAAACGGCTGTAAGACAATGATGTGTCTTCTCACCGGACTTATTCAACCTATAGATTGAAGCGATTCTGAGAGAATTAGAAGTCCTACATGGATTCATTATTGGCGGCCACCATCTTAACAACGGCTGATTTATATGGGAAAAAATAATTGAAAAATTCATACCTTATTCATTCATTAGAACAATAAAGATCAGGGATTAAGAAGACAGAAGGTAACAATTAACATTGGATATAATATTTGAAGATCAAATTGAGAATATGAGGAAAAGAAAACACTATTAAGGAGAGAGGACAATAAAAGAACAAGTATTAAGAAGACAGAAGATAACGATTGACATTGCATTGGAATTTTCGATGATCAAATTGAGAATATGAGAAAATAAAAACACTATTAAGGAGAGAGGACAATAAAAGAAAAAGAATTAAGACAGAAAATAACGATTGACATTGCATTTAAATTTTTGATGATCAAATTGAGAATATGAGAAAATAAAAACACTATTAAGGAGAGAGGACAATAAAAGAAAAAGAATTAAGACAGAAAATAACGATTGACATTGCATTTAAATTTTTGATGATCAAATTGAGAATATGAGAAAATAAAAACACTATTAAGGAGAGAGGACAATAAAAGAAAAAGAATTAAGACAGAAAATAACGATTGACATTGCATTTAAATTTTTGATGATCAAATTGAGAATATGAGAAAATAAAAACACTATTGAGGAGAGAGGAGAATAATAGATATGCAAATGACAGTGTTGATAGAAGAAACGGGAAGGAAAGTAAATGAACTCCCAACAGAAGGTAGTCAATGAAAGCGAGAAGAAGAGACTAAACAATAATTGCAAGGAGACAGCAAGCTAGATAACGTTGACATATTTCGGAAGAATATTACAATGACACTGAAACTATACTGACAGCAAACTGTCTGGATACAAATAGAAAATGGATTCAGTAAATATAGAAAAATAGAAAGGGATGTAAGACAAGGATGTGTCTTCTCACCGGACTTTTTCAGCATATAGATTGAAACGATTCGGAGAGAATTAGTAGTCCTATCAGGATTCATTATTGGCGGCCACAATTTTAACGACGTTAGATATGCAGATGACACAATGTTGACAGAAGAGACAAAAAGGTTTGGTTTGTTTTGTTTTATGGCATATCAACATTAATGGGTTATTTAAAAGATTTTTATTGCTGGTGTAGACAGAGTAAACAGATAGCGGAACAATTGCAAAATGATGGAAAGCTAGGTAATATTGACTTATTTTGGAAGGCCATTACAATGACCCAGAGCATATACTAGGAACAAACCGTCGTCATACGGATAGGAAATGGATCACTAAGTATACAAAAATAGAAATGGCTGTAAGACAATGATGTGTCTTCTCACCGGACTTATTCAACCTATAAATAGAAGCGATTCTGAGAGAAATAGTAGTCCTATCAGGATTTATTATTGGCGACCACAATCTTAACAACATTAGATATGCAAATGACACAGTGTTGATAGAAGAGACAGAAAGGAAACTACAGAAACTCCCACTGAAGATAGTCAAGGAAACTGAGAAGAAAGATATCAGTTATTTGAAATACGTTACATAACAATAAAATTATCCAATATATAATTGAACATTTTCAGATTAGATTTTGTTATGTTAAAAATTTTTTAGGATAGAACCAATTTAGAATTAACTTGACGTCAATTATTAAGGCATTTAAACAATACAATGAGGTGACTCTGAGAAAATTAGAAGTCTTATCAGAATCCATTATTGTCGGCCGCAATCTTAAAAACATTAGATATGCAGATGACGCACTGTTGATAGAAGAGACAGAAAGGTTTGGGTTTTTATGGCATATCAACCTCAATGGTTATTTTATACCGAGAAGATTTTTGTTGCTGGTATAGACAGAGTAAACAGATAGCGGAGAAATTGCAAAAAGATGGAAAGCTAGGTAATATTGACTTGTTTCGGAAAGACATTACAATAACCGAGAACATATACTGGAAACAAACCGTCGGCATACAGATAGAAATAGATTCAGTAAATATACAAAAATAGAAATGGCTGTAAGACAAGTATGTGCCTTCTCACCAAATTTATTCAATCTATACAGCGAGGCAATTTTGAGAGAATTAATAGTCCTACATGGATTCATCATTGGCGGCCAAAATGTTAACAACATAAGATATGACACAGTGTTGATAGAAGAGATAGAATTCTCACAGAATGTACTCAATGAAAGCAAGAAGAAAGATATCACATTTATTTGAAATACGTTACATAACAATAAAATTATCCAATATATAATCGAACACTTTTAGATTAGATGTTGTTATGTTAAAACTTTTCTAGGATAGAACCAATTTAGAATTAACTTGACGTCAATTATTAAGGTTTTTAAACAATACAATGAGGTGATTCTGAGAAAATTAGAAGTCTTATCAGGATCCATTATTGGCGGTCGCAATCTTAACAACATTAGATATGCAGATGACGCAGTGTTGGTAGCAGACACGGAAAGGAAACTAAATGTAGTAAAGGAAAATGAAAAGAAAGAATTAAACATCAATTGTAAGAAGTCGGATGTACAAGTATGAACAAAAGGAACAGCTCAACATGACGATTAAAAATTAGAGGTACCAAAATCAAACAAATACAAAAATTTAAATATCTGGATGGAAAATACGACACTGAAATCCGAAGGTGCATTGCTATATCGAAAGATGCCTTCCAAAAGCTATTCACGGTATTAAGAAACAGGAAAATGTCGGCAGAAACAAAGAAAAGAATACCTAACTGTTTTAAATATATGTCCTCCTTTATGATAGTGAATGGTGGACAATCTTCCTATATATGAAGAATAGCCTTGGGTCATCAGAAATGTGGTTCTACAGAAGGATGCTGAGGATAACATGGACTGAACATGTAATCAATGACGAAGTTTTAGAGAAAATGGAAACAAAATTATGGACACTTATAATTAGCATCAGTTGAAATTTCTAGGGCAGATAATGAGGAAAGGAGGTTTGAAAAATCTGATACTCACAGGACAGATTAAAGGCAAGGAGGACAGAGGAAAACAACACATAACATACTTAGTGAGTATGAGTAAATGGATGACGGGACAAGGTTTAGGAGAGATAACAAAAAGACAAAAGAGCTACAAAGAACAGGAAATTGGGGAGAGCCGTGAGCGGCAGCATCCTGAAGGCACAGAGCACATCGAAGAAGGTTCCATATTAGGAGACGATTTCTTTTTTGGGAAATCAAATCTAACCCCTCTGTCCTGTGCTTTCATATATCAGACGAATGTACGTCGAGGTGGTACCACTGATTAGCGTCATTAACTATAGCAAAATAGTTACACCCCGCCACAACGATACTTTTTATAGCAAAATGGCAATCAATGCAACGCTAAAAAAAATATTTTTATAGTAATATATATATATATTTAAAATATATATATAAAAATAAATAAAATGTATAAGAATAAAATATATATATATATATATAATATATACATACATGCATACATACATATATATATATATATATATATATATGTGTATGTATGTTTGTATGCATGTATGTATATATTTTATATATATATATAAAATATATACATACATGCATACATACATACATACATATATATATATACATATATATATAAAATATATACATACATGCATACATACATACATACATATATATATACATATATATTTTAAATATATACATACATGCATACATATATATATATATGTATGTATGTATATATGTATGTATGTATGCATGCATGTATGTATATATTTTATATATATATATATATATATATATATATATATATTTTTATAGTACAATTACCAACAATTCATTTTATGATCTACAAACTATTAGGTTGGTGCAAAAAAAATGTCGTTTTCTCACATAGGTTACTATGTAAGAAAACGAGATTATTTTTGCACCAACCTAATATATATCTAAAAACATACCTTTACCCGGGAATTATAAAGTTATGTACAAAATATTTAGATTTCGGCATTATATAGCCCATACAGGTTGATATTCCCCTACAAAAAATTAACCAACAACGAATACACTTCTGAGAAAAAAAAAACGAAAAGTTCTTCTCTTATCACTCGATACAGGACATTAATATAATAAAGTGGGTTAAATTCACTTTTACTTAAAAAAAATCTCTGACGAAACCTCTTCACTGTTAAAGCTTTTATTTTTCATATCGCATGAGGCGATATTTAGTGAGCTAGTCTCAAAAGCTAATTTGTTGGTGTAATAAACACATATTTTGGGGGTGATGTAAAGGAATATAATAATGCCATTAGCTGGTCATTGTACCAAAATATAGGTGTACTGGTCACGCACTAAATATAAACCATATATTAATATATTTATTGCTTCCGCGATGTGTACTTACTCATGACATGGTGCAAGATTACATTATTCACGTGATTCTTCGACACGTGTCTTTCTCTAATCATGTCATTATTCCGAATATGATACGTCATCCTTTGATCATGCTGTCCATGACCGTTCTACTTATAATATCATTAACTCATTGCTAACAATATTACCATAATATTATAAGGTCGCACCATTTTGCATGGAATTGTTCTTTTGTAGTATCCTATGGTACATTTTGCCAGAGAAACCTAATCTATATATAAAACTCTGTGATTTCCGTTAATCAGTTCGTTCGTCTCCCACCCTCTAAAATAGCCATACACTGACTGATCGAAACCAAATTTAGGGGTGAACAGTAAAAAGATAAGGGCTATATAAAGTACAGTTGGTTTTACTAGGGAGCGTAGCTTAGTACAATCAATTTTCACTCATTTTTTGAGAAAAATTAAGTTTTATTATTTAACATACAAAATACTCCCACTATTTTAAAAAGAATTTAATGAATAAAATAGCAAATACTTATTTAATAAAAATACAATATTGCTTTTTGTATATCTTTTCTTTAAGTTTTTATATACAAGAATCCAGTTTCCAGTTCGCCCTGCGTTTGCGAGAACTATAAACAAATCACATGGCCAAACGCTTCAAAAAGTTGGAATTTGGTTCCAGAAATAAATATTTACGAACAGCCAGTTGTATGTTGCATGCTCAAGAGTAAGAAATTGTAAGAATTTATTCTTCGCTGTTAAAAAGGAACAAAAAATAAATTTTCTATACAATACTGTTTACCATGAAGTCGTATAAAATTAAATTAAAATAAAGAAACTCTTAAACCGTGAAATAGGGGTTTTGTCAAAGAATTTTTACAAACAAATCAGCTTATTCAAATTTCATCGATTGGTTTGCGAAATTGAACGAAACGTTGATTTTGTAAATCGCGACAAAAATGTTAGCGATAATTTGAACAATACTAAATACTGTGAGGATTTCAACACGCGTCAGAGTGTTAAAAAAATTAGTCTTAGTAAATTTTCGCATGTATAAGGCGCACATAACGCATTGATTACAGCAAAAGATTATATTCTTTACAAATAAATGATGTCCTGTTTTACTAATATTTACTAAGCTTAATGACGGAACAAAATCAAACGAAATGGCGTAGTCTCTCTAGAAAACCAATGTTTACAACTCCTGCATTTTTAAATTCCTGCATTTTGCCAAAATCATGAAATTATCCCACTCACGAGGTAGACAGAATATATAGATATTTAAAAATTTTGGCTTAGCCTTGTATAATACTACAAGTATCGAGTAGCCAATGGGAATCGAACTCATGATGACAGTTTTAACATGTCTATGAGACTAGCTTCGAATTAAAATGGCTTACTGTTCTTATACTATCACCGAAGAAAAGTAACGTCAAGCCGGGTCTGTACCTAGACGGGCGACCGCTTAGAAATACGAGGTACTGTGAACTTGGATGTGCGGCTGGTGTAACATCTCAAAATTGGAGATTGGAGTTCTAATTCCAGTTGGGTTCATTATACACACTATACAATGGCACTGAATGCTGACAAATCATGTCACGTTTGTGGAAGGGTGTGACAAGTCAGCTGGCAAGATGGAAAGACACTCAAATATTCGCAATATTTGATATTAACTAAAAATCATCAAAGATTGCGACACACACCGAAATGCCATTCGTCACAAGTTATGCAGCATTTGCGTAACAACTACTTTTTTTTTTACTCAGTGTCACCCCAAGCAAGGCAATACAGCCACTAACACGCATGGATTTACAGGGCATGGAGGAATCAGGAACAGAAACATTAATAATGTGTAGAAAGAGAAAAGAGCAATCAGGAGGACTGTAGATAGCGATTGACATTGCATTTAAATTCTTGTAAATTAGAACTGGCTGGAAAGCATAGAATTTGCAGCTACATCTGGCTAGCTCAAGTGAATATTGATGAGATCTCGCCGCCAGTCTAGTATCGCGCTCAAAATCATGCAGTCTAGGTAACATTACCAAGACCTCATCCGAACAGTTACCCTGAAAGTATTTATAAAAAAAAAAAAAAAAGGTTTTAGAGAGGCGAGCTTACGGCGTTGGACAAGTGACTGAATCCGAGACGCCAGACCAGGACCAATAATATTGCTGATTCTTCTTTGGATCTTACCAAAGAGCTCTAGGTATATAGCAAGGGCACCAGACCATATATAGCAGAATATTTTAAGCATGGTTGGATGGTAGACTTATAGATATGCAAGATAGATTGAGGAGAGAAGAATTGTCTCGCCTGACACAGTGAACCGACTTTCTTAGCAGCTGACCTGACAATGGCTGTCTTTTCTTTGTGGGAGGGGGCTTTAAGAAGAGCAGAAAAAATATTTTAATCAGATGACGTCTTAACTTCTTCACATGTTATGCATGAGCGATTTCTCTTGTGATCCCTCCTCTGTCTTTGTTTCAGTTATATCAGTAAAGTATTTATATGAAAGTATTTTTAAACAAGACACAGAGAGTAAACTTTACGGCGGTGAGAAAATGACTAAAGCCAAGCTGCCAGATCAGGACCAATAATATTGCTGCTTCTTCTTTGAGTTTTATCAAGGAGCCCCAGGTAAATCGCAGGACCACCGGACCATATATGGCAGCAATATTCTAAGCATGGGCGAATGGTAGATATAGATATGCAAGATAGATTCAGGAGAGAAAAATGATTTCACTCGACACAGTGAACCGACTTTCTTAGCAGCTGACCTAGCAATGGATTCGATATAGTCTTTCCATTTTATGTCAGCTGAGGACGTTAGCCCGAGAAGTCACAATGAGTTACTCTCCTGGAGGATAGCATCAGCTTGAGTAAATGAATGGCGTGTCAGGGTTGAGGAGAAATAACAAAAAGGCAAATTTTGTTAAGGGCGGCAAACGGACATGAAATTGTGGAGAGCCATGAACGCCTACATCCTGAAGGGACACTGCATATAGAAGATCACTGTTAATACAATTTGTCATATTCACATTCAAAATATAGAGATCTGAACTTTTATGAAAATGTCGGGAAACACATGTCATCCAAAACGTATTCTTTTATCTCGAACTTTTAACTGTAAAGCTTTGACATCAATTAGGCTATTTGGAGGACATCGTCTGTAGTTTGACCTGGAGAGAGGTCAAGTCATCTTACTCAAGTCATTTTTCACATGAATAAACTTCTCTCCAGCGTTCAAGTCAGGAGATGATTTAATTTCAGGTGTCGACGATTGCGACTGGTAAATTCAATACTGCCAAAAGAATGGAATAAACTCGTTCCCCCACCAGGCTTTTCTGTCGAGGAGAATGGCTAGACACTCATCAGGATTAAAAGCAAAACATGTCAAAGGCTGGGTGAACGTTATTGTATGGTCAACAGCCAGCTACCGAGGCTTCATAACAGCTGTGTATGCAACCAATGCGCTAATGACATGGCATCGCTGGGTGAAGGACTTTCTACCCAGTAGCCAACGGCCAGGGTGGATTTCTCCGATGGAATCAACGGCCAGATGTCAGTGAGCAAGGCGAGCCTTCAAGTTGGATAACATCGGCTGAAGAGAGAGATAGTCTCCGTCAGGTCATCATACTCACGTTACAAATGTATAAAATTCTCTCCAGCGTTCAACCTAGGAATGTGGAGGGAGCCAGTATGGTGCTCAGTTTCGCAGGGACCCTACGACCTTACTCGGTCATGGGACTGTTAATGATGCTGCTGCTGCTGATGATGATGAACAATTGAAATAAGATAAAGAAAAGGAAGAAAAATATATAGCCTTGCCGACAAGAAGTTAGAACTACTTAAAAGAAATATCTTTAACCGGGAGTTGCTAGGCTTTTGCCGTAGAGTTTACATGCCGGGTCAGTGAATAGTGGTAAAGTAAGCGGACTGGTTTGAGACAGATTTCTACAACAATAGTCTTTGCCAGGCAAGTCATTTAATTTTGGCGACAAACAAAAATTACAAATTCCAGGATGAAAGACTTCCACCTGTAAGGTCAACCGACCACATCAAATGACCAAGAACACGAAGTTTTATCCATAAAAATAGGTTCTCTTAACCGATAGGTGCTTTCAAAAAAGATTTCGATTCTTTGCTGATGGATTAAGCTGGTATGTATAGTAAGGCACAAGGTCAATTGTAGAGAAAGAATTTGATAAAGCATGTTTAATGGCAATCTCCTAAATAGCGATGGCTTCAATGTAGGCTCAGAAAATCGGCATTTAAACTCCTGGCTTTTATAAGAGTTTTTTTTTTTTACTTGTTCCTTATTTAATAATTTATAAAGATGTGTGCTACGTGCTAATTATTTAATCATTATACTCTAAAGATTTCTGGAGAAACTAAATAAAAAGCGAAACATGTCAAATTTATAAAGCGGTATCCTATTCGTCATAGCAAGAATAGATCTTCGGCTTAACAAAAAAAAAAAAGACTAAAGACAAAATTTCCTAATAGAAAAAATTCTCGAGAGAGGAAGTAGTCATTTGTAATTCTTTACAATAAGTAAAATTAGATTTATTGATTTTTTTCAAAATGAAAAGGTCCGATAAGACAGCTCTTCAATTTTTGCCGGCATGTTTTCTTTACTTTCGGCTTGGTCTTCTAAACGCTACAAAAAACGCGCTTTTCAAATCAGTTAATTTGTTCGGGGGAATCCACCCCCGAAGGCAAAATCTAAGGTCAGATGTTGCGTTACGCTCCCATGTTTGGTATTTTTATGGTAAATTTTCTTTTCGTCTCCTGGGAATATTTCCCATAATTCATTTCTTGTTTTCCATTCCTCAAGGTAAATTCTATTTGTGTACAGGATGGGTCTCTCTCGTCTCTCTCGGCAGATTCACAGCGAGAAAACAGCTAACAGTCGCAAACGGAAGCGGTTTAGAGTCCGCACTCTTTTAAGTTTTGTACTAACTAGTGCGTAGGAGTTACAGAAATTGGAGAGCCGAGTTCAAATTCCACTCGGGTTCGTTACATTCACTTACTTGGAAAAAGTATGAACCCATCTCCTCCCCTAGCTATGGATTAAATAGTAGGACTTGTATCCGGAAAAAACCGTTGTTGCTCTAAAAGAAAAGTTGTTCATGTCATCTTCGGCATAAAAAGAAAAAGAAAAAAAGAATTATCTTTACCATCCAAAATATGTTTCGGCTTTAAATAACTCACTAAGGGTTGATAAGCCGTAAAAAAACAAATTAATCAGTTATAAATTGGTTGATTATTAATAAAGAAAAGGCCGAATGGTAAACGATCTCTTAACCGAAATTCGAACCAATCATAAAGCAATTTACTTCATGTTATATGAAATACGTTGATAATATTTTTTTCAATTATAATTAACTGTATTGGTGAATATATATATATATATATATATATATATATATATATATATATATAATGAATTGGAGCGCTCTGACTGATTGGCGTTTGTTTACATTCGTAAAAACAGTACGCTAGAATTTGCTGTTTCTTTCCGCCGATTGATGATAGCTCTGTGGTAGAAACTCTGCTATAAAATCAGTCAGGATTCGGCCCTGTCTTGAGGCAATCGGATGTCTAATCGCACTGAGGAGCTGTGATGCAGCGAAACAGTACTGTTTACGAGTGATATATATATATATATATACACACACACACACACACACATATATATATATATATATATATATATATATATATATATGTCATTGAATACGACAGACAAAGTGCTTTTATTTATTTAAAACCTCTAACCTTATAATTAAAAATAATAATTCACCTAGAACAAAATTAAATATGCAAAATATTATTTACGAATTTAAATGCCCATTAAGGAATTGTATTCCTGATCAATCAAAATTCGTAAACAATTATATAGGCCACAGTACAACATGTTTGACACGCAGACTCACCTACACCTTTCTGACCATAGCTCAATTAGATCTCATTTAAATATTCATTGAGACCTACCGGACACTATTCGTAACATACTTGTTGACAACACTAATATAATAGCATCATCTACATGCAAAAACAGGCTAAACATAATGAAAGCCTTATTAATAAAGACTAAAATAACAACACTTAATAGTATTAATTTGAACATGGACATAATATGTTGACCATGTTTTGAAAAATGAAAACATTTTATAAACATACATACAACAAACTATTTCTTATTTAACAGTTAAAATATGGCTAAATGTATAGCCGAAAGCGCTCGGATAAAAAGAACATTCGGACAGTTTTTATGTAATTTATCATTCGAAAAGAAAACAATTATTAGATCGCACGAGAAATTGTATAAAAAACTAAATAAAAGCACCTTGTCTGTCGTATTCAATGAAATGTGCATGAAAGACGGATTGCTGCCTAAATACACAAATATATATATATCTTTCCGGATCAGCTTATTGTGGTACTAACAATTTTTGATATAAAAAAATCTATATAACTATGATTTGAACAATCATAGTTATATAAATTTTTTTTTTTTTTGATTATTCGTAAGTTGCCTTTGCTTATGGCCGATTAAGCTAGAACGGAGATTTTAACATCCTATTATAATTGTGCTTAATCGTTAGTTCGCACGACCGTTGCGCCCTGCCAATACCTCATAAATAATGACCTATTCAGTTTTGATTGCGTGAACAAAGGGGAAAAGATACGACACGAGGAACAGAAAGAAAGAAAGAAAGAAAGAAAGAAAGAAAGAAAGAAAGAAAGAAAGAAAGAAGTGTTTAACGTCTCCTGCCAATATCTCATAAATAATGGACCTATTCAGTTTTGATTGCGTGGAAAAGGGGGAAAAGACACATGAGAGACAAAAAGAAAGAAAGAGAGAGAGAAAGAAAGAAAGAAAGAAAGAAAGAAAGAAAGAAAGAAAGAAGTGTTTAATGTCTCCTACCAATATCTCATAAATAATGGACTATTCCATTTGACTGCGTGGAAAAGGCACGATTTGGTTTCAGGCTGAAAATGAAAGAAGAAAGAGAAAATGGGAGCGTTTAACAACTGTTTCGGTGAAAGGGAAAAAAGTTGTCTATTTCAAATCTTTTCATTTGTACCCTCTTACTTCTTAAAATAACGACCATCATTCATATTTATGATTGGTACTGCAATATTTTGTTAAAATTCTTTTGCTGAAATATTTAAGGATGCGATAGGGAAATTTCTACAGATATTTTATTTTCGAAAACCACGCTATGATCGTACGCAATAATTAACTTAAGGTTTAAGTTTCATCAGAATATTAAAATAGTTAAACCGTGAAAATTTCACAGGTCTTTCTAGTTTAAAATATAATTATAAATTATATCATAAAATTTTTTAATTTTCATTAACGACCTTCCTGATGACATCAGCTTGCAACTTGGTATCTATGTTGATGACACAACCATTTACTCCTATATTAAGTCTGATCAGTTTCCTAAGGTCAAATTGGTGGCTGATCTCAAAAAGGACCTTCAGTCCGTTGTTAACTGGGGCAAAGAATGGCTTGTTAATTTTAACGCCTCCAAAACAAAACCGGTCTCTGTTAATCTGAAATGACCCCTGTTAATCTAAATGAGCCCTGTTAATCTGAAATGATCCCTGTTAATCTGAAATGACCCCTTGCTGCCTCACATCAGAATGGCTGATTCTAATCTCCAGGAGAGTGAATAGTTGCGCCTTCTCGGGCTTATATCATCGGCTGACAAAAAATGGAAAGACTAGATTGAATCCATTGTTAGGTCTGCTGCTAAGAAAGTTGGTTCACTATGCTAGACAATTTTTCTCTCCAGAATTTATCTTACATATCTATAAGTCTACCATTCACCCATCCTTTGAATGCCACATATGGTCCGATGCTTTCGCTATTTATTTAGAGATTCTTGATAAAGTCAAATGACGAATCAGCAGTTTTATTGGTTCTGACCTGGCATCTCGGCTTCAATTGCTTTCCCACCGCCGTAAAGTTGCTTCTCCGGGCCTTTTCTATAAATATTTTCATGGTAATTCTTCGGGTGAGCTTTTCGCTATGGTACCTTGACTTTATGAATTTAAACGCAGTACTTGATTAGCATTAAGGTCTCGTAAATTTACAGTTGAGCTGGCTACATGTAACCGTAGGTTTTATGCTAACAGTTTCTTTTCTCGCACTTCTCGCTTGTGGAACTCTTTTCTGGCTTCCATACTATCCGACCAACTTTGATCTTCAAAAATTTAAATGTAATATCAATCGCTATCTGTCTTCCTGATTACGCTTCTATTGTTCTCGTTCTTTCATAATGTTTTCTGTTTTCTAATTCTTTCACACCCAGCAACCTCGTTGTATCTTAGTGGCTTTACTGCCTTGCTTGGGGTAAATTCGATTTTAAAAAAGTAAAAAATTAACGGAAATAGGTTAGAAAAGGTTTTCCTCTGGAATCAAGAAGTATGAAGTTAAAGCGTCCCCCCTTTTTGTCTCAAATGGTCTGTCTACCTAGTCTGGGAATTAAAAATATTATTTACTAAGATGATATCATCATTATTATTATGTGTGTATGTTATGTTTCCTGCTTTGTATCCTGTAGAGCCGGGTTCAAACTATGGTCCTTAGGCCCTATAGGGGAATTGTCATTTAATTGATAGCACTTTTCTTAATATATAGGATGTTCCTAGTAAAGCGAACTTCTGGGCAACTGGTATGTTGATGTTACCTGGGACACTGTTAATAAAATTGTCCATTCCTTTTCTTACGAGGCCCAGTGCTCCGATTACTATTGGTACAGTCTCAGTCTTCATTCGATCCCGATCTCTAGGTCCTTGTATTTGGATAATTTCTCGATAATTTTCACGGGCGTGTTTTTCTCAGATGGTACTGCTATGTCAATAACCATACACTTCCTGAATTTCTTGTCTTTTATGATAACATAAGGTCTGTTTGCTTTTATTTCCATTTCAGTTTGAATTGGCATGTCCCAGAGGATAGTTACATCGTTATTTTGGGAAACTGTGTATGGTTGGTGGTCATACCATCTCTCAGTGGTTTCGATTTTGTGCTTCTTGCATATCATCCAGTGCACATATGTCGCTACCTTGTCTGTGGATATATTCGTTTTATTTTATTTATTTATTTATTTATTTATTTTATTTTATTTTATTTTTGCTATTTCCCGACATACTGAGATAATATGATCGAGAGCTTCATCATATTTTCCCGCAGATCCTTGGATTTCGTGTTAGTTCCATCCTTACGTGACTGACAGGATCTGATTGCGAGGCTTGGTTCTGAGCTGCAATAATTAGGCCTTTTGTCTCAGCTTTCAACCCGGTGCTCCTCAGACACTGATATGTTTTGTGTTGGTCCACATCTGCTTCTTTCGTTCTTTTTAGGTATTTATCATGCAACACCTTGTCCTCCCATTTTTTTTTTTTTTTTTTTTTTTTTGGCGGGGGGGTAATTCCATTTGGCCAAGTTGTTTTGCTTTCTGTTTTTCTCGTTTGTGGAGATAGTATTCACTTTGTTTCGGTTGGTAGGGTTTCAGGTATATTATTATTATTATTTTTATTTTCTTTGCTTTCTGGCGCTTACACATTTCTTTCCGGGTCCCACCCAGGGACCTAAGGTTAGAAATGGCATCATGACACTTTTCACTGACAAAAAAAAAAAAAAAAAAAATTACATAGATAGAGCCCTTCGTAAAGTGTGGGCTGTACTTGTCAGAACAATTTTTTGTATCTCCTTGAGGCATGGGCTTCCAGGAATCCCTGCAATTAGTCTACTGCAATCTTTTCCAACCAGTCCTAGGGCTCCAACTACAACAGGGATTGTTGATGTTCCCATATGCCACATTTTCGAGACCTCTATTTCAAGGTCCTTGTATTTTGACAGCTTTTGAATATCTTCAAAGATACATTGCAGTCAGCAGGAACTGCCATATCAATAAGGAGGCACAGTTTTTGTTTGTGGTCTTTAATAACAATATCTAGGCGGTTGGCCTTGATTGTTCTGTCAGTGTAAATTGTGTAGTCCCATAGAATTATAACAGGTCCTATCTCCGTAACCGGGTCTGGGTGGTGTTGGTACCAGTTTCTTTCAGTTTCCTTCCCGTAGAAGTTGCAGATTTTCCAGTGCAGATATTGGTCCACTCTGTCATGTCGGGTTTTATATTCAGTGGGTGCCAATATCGTGCAACCTGATACAAGATGATCAATCGTTTCTGGATATTTATCACAGAATCTGCATTTTGGGCTGACACAATATTTTAGTATATGTGCTTGATAATTCCTAGTTAGCAAGCATTGGTCCTGCGCAGCAAGGATAAAACCTTCAGTTTCCGCTTTCAACCCTGCACTGCGTAGCCACTGATGGGTACGGGTTTTGTCTACATCAGCTTGTTTGATACGGGCAGAGTATTGGCCATGAAGCGGTTTATCTTGCCATCGCTTCTGTATCTGGTCGGTTGCATTCGTCTTTGCTGTCTTTTTCAAGTATTTTGCAGTTTCAGCCGGTGTATTGTGCTGTAGTTGCATCTCTACGCCCATTTGAAGCTCCAGTTTGAATTTGTTGGCTTCTTTCATTACGGAGTAAAGACACTTACTACTTTCATGTTCCTTGACGCATACCATCATCCAGTCTTCTGTAGTTTCCAAGTATCTTTGGAGGCCAATTGTTGCAGTTTTGTAGGACAGTTCTAGTTGAACTAATCCTCTGCCTACTTCGGATCTGGGCACATACAGACGATCAACATCAGCTTTAGGATGATGCATGCGATAGCAAGTGAGAAGCTTTCTCGTTTTGGCGTCCATTCGCTTAATTTCAGCTATGGTCCAGTTAAGGACATTAAAGGTGTAATGCACCACTGGGACAGCCAATGTGTTTATAGCTGATATTCTATTTTTTGAGTTTTATTATTATTATTATTGTTATTATTATTATTATTATTTTCTTTGATTTCTGGCGTTTACGCATTTCTTTCCGGGTCCCGCCCAGGGACCTAAGGTTAGAAATGGCATCATGACACTTTCCACTGACAAAAAAAAATAAAAATAAAAATAAAAATTACATATTATTATTATTATTATTATTTGTCGTGTCCCTCCAGGACGTTGACGATCATGGCTCACCACAATTTCCTGCCGTTTGTGGGTAAATTCTGCTTTTCCCCTATCTCTCCTTAATTCCTGTTCTGCCAGCCATTTCTATAAGATCGTTAGATCGGTTATGTACTGTTTTCCTCTGTCCCTCTTTCCCTCAATCTGTCCTGTTAGTATCATATTTTCCAAACCCTCTTTCCTCATAATGTACCCAAAAAATCTGAATCTGTCTCTTCCTGATATTAAGTATATGTGTTCTTTTCGGTTTACATTGTCTCTGCACCTTCATCTTTGCTCACATGTTGAGTCCATGTTATTCTCAGCATAGCACTGTGGAACCATATTTCTGTTGCTTCATCTGTGAGGAGATCGCCCAGTATTCACTGGCATATAAGAGGACTGATATTACAGAACAGTCCAGTACTGTTATTTTTGTTTTGTTTCTAACGAAATCCTTATAACAGATGCTATAAAACGAATTGCAGTGACAAAGTACCGCTGACGTTCTGTTTTATTATTGTAATCATGTTGAACATTTTCGCTGTAATGATTTCTTCCATTGTTGTCAACTGGACTGTTGACTTGACGCTTATACACCGTAATGTTTTCTGATATACCTGAAATGCTTTTGAAATATTTTGTAATGTACTAATAAATTGCTTTAAACATTACATGCTTAAATAAACTAAAAACGTTTTCCTGAATATTTTTTACCGAAATGGGCATTCTCCAAATAATGTTATCTGACGACAAAAACCTAACGGCCATTTTCCTTATCAAAAGAATTTATGAAATCGCCATATTTAATTCTAAGGGCCTGAATTCCCCTGACCTATAAAACACAAATACAAAATATTAGTATAAAGACACGTAGTCTAATGGGAAGAATCATTACTTTCACGTCTTTTTGATGAAATATTATTAAATGGGAAAATTTGGAGCTTCACTACTTTAAAAAAAATCACTCCTCGGTAATGTATATTGTTTTAAAAAGCGATGATTAGAATTGTAATAAAACCTAAACATATGAAATTGAATTTATACATTGTTCTTTTTTCTTGACAAATTGACGACAAAAATAATAAACACTATTAATTTATAAGATTGTTTAATGGAATGGTTGGTAAAACATCGGCTAATTGCCAATTGATTCAAACTTTATAAAATGCTTAATAATAAGGATCTCCTTATAAATGGTTCCGAAAATTGAATAATTTAGTAAATGCTTATAAATTTATGAATAAAAAATTGTTTTTATATTTATTTCTTTATAAATTGGTAATGATAAATATTGCATTAGTTTTAATTGTATTAGTTTTTAGAATGTCGTAAATAGAAAATATGTTCTTTTTTGCCAAAAATAAGCAATCTAATAAATAAATAGTGTTTAATATTTTTGATGTAAATTCTCAAGAACAAAGAAAATGTATAAATTGACTTGTATCATATTTAGGTTTTATGACAACTCTAATTATAGCTTTTTTAAAACAATAAACCTTGCAATGTGAAGGGAGTAGTTAAAATAATAGCGGTATCAATGGAAAACCCGTCATTTTGACACTATGTTTTTTTTTTTACAGCTGGCGTTAGTGTCCTGCTTGTGGTAAATGCAAATGGCGGAGTTCATAATTTATTTTCAAGCGTATATTCGACAGAAATTTCGATACTGTACTGGACTGAATTGATTAAAACAGCAACAAAGTGTTCAGTAGTTGATGGATTTCCTTGCTGGTTCGTTGGATGAAGAGGGTGAATATGGGTGCAAATGGTTTAAGAGAGTGGCTAGGAGTCATCGTCGTGTTAGTGACAGTAGTTATTTTGAGCTCAAAGGGCAAGGGATAGGAAAAATTAGGGTCAGGGTTCAAAGGGTAAAGTAAATTATTTTTTTTAATTATTTGTCCAGATTAAGTCGATTTGGTAAACATACTATTATTAAACATCTAGAACATTTTTCTTTTTCTTTTTTTTTTTTTTTAAGAGGAAATTCCCGATGAAGCGATATCAAGGTTTATAGGTTGAGATGTTGCGTCGGCGGACGGTAGAGAAACTCTGTTAAACGGTACAGTTTGATTTTGCTGGGACAAACTTTTGGTTAGTTGTAGATAGATAGATAGATAGATAGATAGATAGATAGATAGATAGATAATGAACAGATTGACATACAGACATAGATAGATAGATAGATAGATAGATAGATAGATAGATAGATAGATAATTAATAGACAAATAGATAATGAACAGACAGACAGATAGATAGATAGATAGATAGATAGATAGATAGATAGATAGATAGATAGATAGAAAGGAAGAACCTCAAATAGATAGATAGATAGATAGATAGATAGATAATAGATAGATAGATAGATAGATAGATAGATAGATAGATAGATAGATAGATAATGAACAGATAGATAGATAGATAGATAGATAGATAGATAGATAGATAGATAGATATGAACAGGCCGTGGATGATAGATAGATAGATAGATAGATAGATAGATAGATAGATAGATAATGAACAGATAGATAGATAGATAGATAGATAGATAGATAGATAATGAACAGGTCGAGGTTGAGCGAGAGAACCGAACACGTGCATTCGGAAAACCATAAAATTTAGGTGCACTTTTTTATTTTTTCTTGCGACAATGACTCAATCAGTTGTCCATTGACCCAAACAGTATAGATAATTAAACTGCTCATGTGACATTCGTTTGATCTGGAAAGAGAACTTCCTCATTTCCCGAGAGAAATGACGTACAAGGCCAGTCAAGTGAAAATTATATTTTACTCCGGCTCAACAAATATTCACATGTTATTACATTTCTATGCCACACACGTCACGGTTCTTACTAACCCCGAAAACACTTAAGCATATATATATATATATATATATATATATATATATATATATATATATATATATATATATATATATGTTGTCGTTTCACGCTTTTGCGATCATCAGAAAAACAAACTCATATCGATACGACAGAATATGTTAGCTCAATCACTGATATTGAGCGCTTTCCAATAAGTACAGTCTGTCTGTGGATGACAATATATACGCCCCCGAAAAAATAAAATTCGGTCGAGCACTTTAGATGGCAAGCGCGAATCTGTAAACAGTGACTGCTACTGCTGATAATACAAAGCTCTTCTATGAATCGAGCGCTTTGAGTCACTGGCGTCTTTACTCAAAAATAAATCCGTAAAAATTTACTTTCCTCTCTGCCTGTAGCTGATATCTTAGGGCAAAATCTCTGACTGATGCCAAATCAATCGGGTTTCGATCCTGGCTTGAGGCAATCGTACGTCTAGCCACACTGATAAGCTGTGATACAAGGAAACAGTGTGTCTGTGAATGATAATATATATATATATATATATATATATATATATATATATATATATATATACCCAAGTATATAATTGGTGTATACGGAATGAATTCCAATAACGAAGAAATAAATTGAATAACATATGTATTTCTTCTTTTCTCCTCAGTAATTTTATAATTTTTAAACTTAATTGCGATTAAATTTGGATTTTAAAATTGGCAGTTTTTAATTTTAATATCAAATTTTTATCATATAATTTAATAATTATTGGTTAGAATAATTTCTTTTTTTATATTACCTGTATTTTAAAGATCTGAATAGCTTCGGTGTCAAGCTTTTTGAATTTTCCTACACTTGTATTTTGATTGGTCATTCTAGCTTTCGTAAAAGCGTTTTCCCCTTGTGAAGGATCGTTAATTAATTTGAAACTTTTAAAACCATTTATTTTACATTCAACATTCAAAAAGCTTCATAACGAAGCTATTATAACATGACTTCGTTATCAAGCTTTTTGAATTTTCCTATACTTGTATTTTGA
>OZ010606.1:27736123-27883623 GCA_963932145.1 Acanthosepion lycidas | reverse complement strand
GTCCACTTATATCAAAAAGGGGTGGACCCCATAACAAATATATATATATATATATATATATATATATATATATATATATATATATATATATATATATATGAAAATATATATAAAATAGGAAAGAACTGGTTAGGTAAATAATCCAAAGTTCTTTAGTATTTTTGTTATTATTTTTAAAAAATAGTGCTCGATACAAAAGTAGAGCATAAATATAATATAATATAATATATATATAAATATAATATAAATATAATATAATATAATATATATATATAGATAGATAGATAGATAGATAGAGAGAGAGAGAGAGAGATAATGGCTGCTCGTTTCCGAGTAAAGATATGCATATGCTCGTAGTTTGAGAGAAAGCGTAATCGGCAAGTCGAGTTCAAATTACGGATTAGTCAGTTGCGTTTACTTTCGCACAAATACTGTTAGAAAAGCACGAACCCCTTCCCCCACCCCCGAACCTTAAAAAATATGGGTTAAATAAATAGCACTGTTTCCCCAGGGTTCTCTAGGCTTTGTTGGTCAGTCTAGGAGAAAGACAACGTTCAATTCCAAAGCATGGACAAGGTAACGGGAAACCCTCATTACTGCCTTTCTCATGGATTTATGGCAATTCACAGATGATAAAGAAAAGGAATCTGTGGAGAGCCATGATCATCTACAATCTGAAAGGACATAGCATTAATAAATGCACATACTGAAAAAAAAAGACGAAATGTTTGAAACACACGTCTTAATTGTTTTTATGTTTACTGAACTATTTCTCCTAAATAATCTGCCGTAGCCACACGTTGCAGGCCAAAGGTTAAAACGAGCCTCGAATGCATCCACTTAAAAGCCAATTATTTTCCCGTGTAACTACTTTGCTAACAATAAATAACAGCAAAAAGGTGTCTTCTGCATTTTTAGGGATAAATGAAGACAGTAAAATGAAAGCAAATAAAAGAATACAATCGTTAATTTGACGAGAACATTTATACATAGAACAAAATGCATACGTCTTTCCACGAACAGAGACAGAACCGGTTTCGGTAATAGAGTTTCAACACAATAGCATTTTGCTAAACATAATTCCTTCAGGTGTAGTTAATGAATTCTCACCGCAACATTGCTCTTATTGTCATAACGACAAAAAGACAGAAAATAGGCGCCTTACAGGGCAACAATGATCAGAAAACTAGTTTAGAAGAAATCTACTATCGTGTGATTCTGTTCTTGTTGGCCGCAAAATGCATACAATGAGGAAAAGGGTTTGTAAAACTTAACACTCACAGGGCATACTGAAGAAAACGTTCATTGACCGATTCGTTTTCTACGGCTTGTCAACCCTTTGCAGGTTATTTAAAGCCAGAAAATGTTTTTAGATTTTAAGATTACTCTTTTGTGATAATAATGGTTTAGTGATGCAAGTCTTACCAATTAATTCATAACTGGAGAAGAAGAGGTGGATTAAAATTTGATAAACAAACAATAAAATGAGGGATCAGTTCTATATTACAATCAATATATATATAAACTGATCACTCACTTTGTGTCCACGGTAGTTACTATACATTCATATTCCAGAGAATCAGTATTTGGTTGATTGATTGGTTCGTTTTCTACGGCTTATCAACCCTTTCAGGTTATTTAAAGCCAGGAAATATTTTTAGATTGTAAGAATTTTTTTTAGATAGTAGTTATTTAATGATAGAAGTATTACTAATTAATCCATAGTTAAGGAGAGAAAGGGGGAGATTATATCTTTCCTAAGGGTATTTCCGCGTAAGTGGATATAAAAAAAAACAAATGGAATTAGAACTCGGCACTCTGATTAACAATTCCGAACAGTTGCACCACCAGTACATCCAAGGTTACTGCAATTGGTATTCTCAAGCTGTCATCTATCTACATATTGACCAGGTTCGACGTTGCTTAACTTCGGTGGTCGTACGGGAAACGGTGTGTCAACATAATGCGGCCGTAAGTCTTTGAAGGCAAGAGGGACAGAGGGAAACAATTATCAAGCCACCTGACAAGCTTGTGTAAATGGATGGCAGAACAGGATTTAGGAGAGCTTTAAAAAGACAAACTTTACTAAGAGCTACAAAGGACAGGAAATTATGGAGAGCCATGATCGCCAGCGTCAGAGACATGGAATAAGAACATACAAAGTTTAGATTGGATTTATGACTTTCCCACGGGTATTTCCGCGTAAGTGGATATAAAGTACCCAAATGGAATTAGAACTCGACACTGATTAACAATTCCGAAAAATTACACCACCAGTACATCCAAACTTACTGCACTTGTTATTCTCATCAATCTAGGTACTGACCAGGCTCGACGTTGCTTAACTTCGGTGGTCGTACGGGAAACGGTGTATCAACATAATGTGGCCGTAAGTCTTTGAAGGCAAGAGGGACAGAGGGAAACAATTATCAAGCCACCTGACAAGCTTGTGTAAATGGATGGCAGAACAGGATTTAGGAGTGCTTTAAAAAGACAAACTTTACTAAGAGCTATAAAGGACAGGAACTTATGGAGAGCCATGATCGCCAACGTCATGAAGAGATATGGCACGTAGAAGAAGAATTTTAATAAACTTTGCATGGATTCCTGTGTGGAGCCAACTAAAGTCTGATTGTTATCGAGCTTACTAGCTTACCATGTTAAGAAAAGTCGCTAGGATATACAGTGGGCTATAATAAGTTTTTAGCCACTCTTGATAACAGCAATTTTGGCTTGTTTAATAACGTATCTTTTTTTTTCAGACAGTACCGTTTTAGTATCAAGCTACTCTCATATATGAACAATAGTTGACTTATATCAATGAAAGTTCGTGGAAGTAAGGAAATTAGTGAATTTCAACGAGGGCAAATAATAGGATGTCATCAGTGTGGCAAATCAAATAGAGAAATTGCTAGGTTTTTCCAGGTTAATCATCAATCGGCTAATAATATTGTCAAAAAATTTAATGAAGGACATTGTTGTGTGGAATAACGTTCAAGAAGACCAAGCATCGTGTCTGAGTGAACGAAAAGGGCACTGAAGAGGGAATCCATCAGATACCGTCGTCAAAGCGTCAAAGATGTCGCCAATAGCATGGAAATGTCGCCATATGCGCCGAGAAAGACTCTGAAAGAGCTAGGCTATTAAAGAAGAGTTGCAAGAAAGAAGCCCTTGATTTCAGAGGTTAACAAGAACCTTCGTATGAACTGGGCGAGAGAATTCGTGAGCAAAGATTATGAATTTTGGCAGTCTGTACTTTGGTCAAATGAAATTAAATTCTGCCAATATTCTAATTCGAAATTGGTTTGTGTTTGGAGAAATCAGAATGAAACTTGGAACACTGAATGTCTGCAGGCGACCGTGAAACATGGAGGGATTAGAATAATGATGTGAGGTGCTGTCTGGTTTGGAGGGAAATCTGAGCTGAGTCTTGTTGACGAGCGGTTGAATGGTCCAAAATATTGTCAAATATTGGAGAAAGGAATACTCCCACTATTTGAAACCAATCAGATTGACAAGAATATCTACTTTTGCCAAGAAGATGTAGCGCCATGTCATATGAGCAAAGTAGCAAAGGCCTGGAAGGAATAGCATGGAATCAAGTCACTGCCATGGGTAGCCCAAAATCCGGACATGAATCCAATAAAGCACGTTTGGGAGCACCTTGACCGAAGACTTCGAGAGACTGTAACCAAAATCACGTCAGTGTCAACCCTTAAAGACAAAAGGAATGGCAAAATATGAATCAGTTGATTGCTAATAACTTGATCAAATCCATGAAAAATCGAATACAAGCACTGAAACTAGGAAATGGAGGACCTACTCTATACCAGTTCCAAATACTGTTTATTTATATTGAGTTGGTATTACGCAATTAAATTTTGAAATTGGATGTCGTTTATTTCTCCTGGCTAAAAACGTTTCTTAGGCCATTGTAGGTTTCGATACGCACTGAGTACCACTCTACAGTAATCATGAACTGAATGTACTCTTTCTCATCCACGTTCTTAGTAAGATTAGACAACTGTGTGAACTATTAGGTTGGTGCAAAAATAATATCGTTTTTTGACGTATTTTTTAACGTCAAAAAACGATATTATTTTTGCACCAACCTAATATAAAGCCACAGCCTCACCACACTAGTGTTGCTGCTACGGTTTCTGTATCCACCCCGTTTTTTTCTTCTTCTATGTACCGCTTCCCGTCACTAATTGGACGATATGGCTCTCCACAACTTCCAGTCCTTTGTTATCCCTCCTAATTCACGTTCTGTCAACAATTTAAACAACATCGTTCGATAGGTTATTCGCTGCTTTCCTATGTCCCTCTAGCCGTCAATATGTTCTGTGAGTGTCAAATTTTCCGAGCCCACTTTTCTCATTATAAGTTCATGAAATTTCAACTCTTTCTGATTAAAAGTATAAGTTTTCTTTTTTTCCTGTTGCCCTGAATCTTCGTTGTTACTCACATGTTCAGTCTATGGGATTCTCATCATCCTTCTGTAGTACCACATTTTTGGTGCCGCTACTCTCTTCTTCATCTGTCCAGCATTTACTACTATATAGGAGGACCAATAATGCATAACAGATCAGTAGTCTTTTGTTTGCTGGTAACGAAAATTTCCTGTTTCCTTATACTATGCTCAGCTTTCGAAAGGCATTTTTCTCTATCCCAACGCGACTTCGGATTTCGGTGTCGCTTTTCCCGTACTCTGTCCACACATTTTCCAGATATTTAAATTTTTCTAGTTGTTTAATTTTGATAACTTTAATTTGTAATTTTCACGATGCTTCAAGTTTCTTTTTTATCAGTGAGGAGATTGCCCAGCTTTTACTGCCATATAGCAGGACCGGTATTACGTAACAGTTCACTACAACCATGTCCAAAAGCATTATGGATATGATTAGAACCAAAAGCAGTCATAACAATAATAATGCTGAAGCAGGTATATACAGTGTATCACAAAAGTGAGTACACCCCTCACATTTCTTCAAATATTTAAGTATATCTCTTCATAGGACAACACTGACAAGATGACACTTTGACACAATGAAAAGTAGCCTGTCTGCAGCATATATAACAGAGTTAATTTCTTTTCCCCTCAAAATAACTCAAAATATAGCCATTAAAAGCTAAATCCCTGGCAACAAAAGGGAGTACACCCCTTAAGAAAAGTTGTCAATATTAACATACAACATGTCAACTGTCAATATTTTGTGTGGCCATGATTATCCAAGACTGCCTTTACTCTCCTGGGCATGGAGTTTACCATAGCTTCACAGGTAGTCACTGGAATGCTCTTCCCCTCCTCAATGACGACGTCGCGGAGCTGGCGGATATTTGAGACTCTGCGGACCTCCAACTTCTGCTTGAGGATGCCCCAAAGATGTTCTATTGGGTTCAAGTCTGGAGACATGCCTGGCCAGTCCATCACCTTTACCCTCAGCCTCTTCAGTAAAGCAGTGGTTGTCTTGGATGTGTGTTTGGGGTCATTGTCATGCTGGAACACTGCTCTGCGACCCAGTTTCTGGGGGGAGGGGATCATGCTCTGCTGCAGTATTTCAAAGTACATGTTGGAGTTCATGTTTCCCTCAATGAAATGTAACTCTCCAATACCTGCAGCACTCATGCAGCCCCAGACCATGACATTCCCACCACCATGCTTGACTGTAGGCATGACACACTTATCTTTGTACTCCGCACCTGGTCGCCGCCACACATGCCATCAGAACCAAACAAATTAAATTCCGTCTCATCAGACCATAGGACATGGTTCCAGTAAACTATGGGCTTTGTTGACATGTCTTCAGCAAACTGTTTGCGGGCTTTCTTGTGTATTGCCTTCAGAAGAGCCTTCCTCCCGGGGTGACGGCCATGCACACCAATTTGATGTAGTGTACGGCGTATGGTCTGAACACTAACAGGCTGAATCCCAATCTCTTTAATCTCTGCAGCAATGCTAACAGCACTCCTATGCCGATCTTTCAAAGAAAGCATTTGGATGTGACGCTCAGCACGTGCGCTCAGCTTCTTTGGATGACCTACCCGAGGCCTGTTCTGAGTGGACCCTACTCTTTTAAAATGCTGGATGATCTTAGCCACTGTGCTGCAGCTTAGTTTCAGGGTGTTGGCAATCTTCTTGTAGCCTTGGCCATCTTTGAAATTTGAATACACCTGCTCCCCATGAACACATGGGCATAGTTACACACATGACATTTTGGAGGGAAAATGAAAAGCAGTACTCAATTTAGACATTTAGGGGTGTAGTTTCTTAGGGGTGTACTCACTTTTTAGGGGTGTAGTTTCTTAGGGGTGTACTCACTTTTGTTGCCAGGGATTTAGCTTTTAATGGTTATATTTTGAGTTATTTTGAGGGGAAAAGAAATTAACTCTGTTATATATGCTGCAGACAGGCTACTTTTCATTGTGTCAAAAGGTAATTTTTTCAGTGCTGTCCCATGAAGAGATATACTTAAATATTTGAAGAAATGTGAGGGGTGTACTCACTTTTGTGATACACTGTATAAAGTAAATTGCCAAAACTGTTCCTCACGATTTTATGGGAGAAACATGGAGAAATTAAAATAAAGTTTATGAACACAAAATAAAAAATTAACAGATGTAGATATAAATTCAACGATAATTTTCAATGAAAGAAAGGTCGTGTATACCAAAGGCTGATAAAACACACAGAAAGAAAGAAAGAAAGAAAGAAAGAAAGAAAACCCGTGTAGACAAGAGGCTGAGAAAAGACACGGAAAGAAAGAAAGAAAGAAAGAAAGAAAGAAAGAAAGAAAGAAAGAAAGAATGGAAGAAAGCTCGTGTATACCAGAGACTGATAAAAGACACGGAAAGAAAGAAAGAAAGAAAGAAAGCTCATATATACAAGAATCTGATAAAAGACAGGAAAAGAAAGAAAGAAAGAAAGAAAACCCGTGTAGACAAGAGGTTGAGAAAAGACACGGAAAGAAAGAAAGAAAGAAAGAAAGAAAGAATATATACAAGAATCTGATAAAAGAAAGAAAGAAAGAAAGAATATATACAAGAATCTGATAAAAGAAAGAAAGAAAGAAAGAAAGAAAAAACAGAAAGAAAGACACGAAAAGAAAAAAAAGAAAGCCCGTACATACAAGAATCTGATAAAAAAGAAAGAAAGAAAAACACGAAAAGAAAGAAAGAATGTTCGTGAAGACAAGAATCTGTTAAAAGACAGGAAAAGAAAGAAAGAAAGACAGACAGAAAGAAAGAAAGACACGAAAAGAAAGAAAGAAAACGGTGTAGATAAGAAAGAAAGAAAGAAAAAAGAAAGAAAGAAAGAAAAAAAGAATAAAAGAAAGAAGTTTATCCAGCATTTGAATTGTCAGCTTATTGTTCCGTTATAAAATTTCGCAGATTACGGGTGGATTTCTAGATTCTGAAAAAATACTTGGGTATATTGTCCATAATGTCTTTCAATGAAGATAAAATATATCTCAGGTTCTTTTTATTGATATTTTTCCCTCGTATATCTGTCCTATTAAGAATTTTTTCTTATTTCGCAAGCCTTTGATAGTTAATATAATAGCTTAATAATAAACTTTCTGAGCTATGCTTTTAGATAATTGAAGTAAATCTGGGACAAGAGCAAGCACGATTCGCTCTTTGTCATCAAGATTAAATAATCGTGGTACTAGTTAAAAAAAAAAAAAAAAAGAATAAGAAAGACCCCTGAGAAAAAACCCCATTTAACATAATTTGTACGGTTTTACCTCAACGGATTTTGCATACCGACCCTGGAGTGGATAAGTTGCACATATGTGACCCGTTTTTCATTTTATAAAACCTGTCCTTCAGCATGTCAGAAAAAATATCATTTAGCAAGCGCACCTTATTTTTGTTGAAAGAATGAAACCGTGAAAATTAAGTAGAAAAGAGGGGAGAGCAAGAAGAGGAAAAGATAAGAGAAGAAACATTTATAAGAAGACGACAATGTGTGTTACCGTAATCTCATAAAAAATAAAATAAAGTTCGTCTAGTCGAGAACGTAGTCGAAACACGAGAGTTGCAATGTCAAAAACGTGAGATCAAATTCACGTGACCGCTAAGGAGAATTGTGTGGTTTCTTTTCTTTCATTTCGTTCATTCCGCTCATTCTTTCTTTCTTTTTTGCTTTGTACTTTTTTCATTTATTCACTGCTTTCCCTCGAGATTTTTCTTTCTTTCTTTCTGTCTGTCTTTCTTTCTTTCTTTCTTTCTTTCTTTCTTTCTTTCTTCTCTTTTTTTCTTTCTTTTGCTTTACCCGCTACTGAGACCATCTTTCTTCTCTAGTTGTTTCTTTCTATCTTTCTTTCTTTCTTTCTTTCTGAATTATTTATTCTATACTCTTTTTGTTTGTCTAATCTGCTTTATCAGCTACTTACTCATTCAATCTTTCTTTCTTTCTTTCTTTCTTTCTTTCTTTCTTTCTTTCTTTCTTTCTTTCATCTCTTCTCTTCTTTCTTTTGCTTTACCCGCTACTTAGACCATCTTTCTTCTGTAGTTGTTTGTTTCTTTGTTTCTTTGTTTCTTTCTTTCTTTCTGAATTATTTATTCTATACTCTTTTTGTTTTTCTAATCTGCTTTATCAGCTACTTACTCATTCAATCTTTCTTTTTTTCTTTCTTTCTTTCTTTCTTTCTTTCTTTCTTTCTTTTCTTCTTTCTTTTGCTTTACCCGCTACTTAGACCATCTTTCTTCTCTAGTTGTTTCTTTCTTCCTTTCTTTCTTTCTTTCTTTCTTTCATCTCTTTTCTTCTTTCTTTTGCTTTACCCGCTACTTAGACCATTTTTCTTCTCTAGTTGTTTCTTTCTTTCTTTCTTTCTTTCTTTCTTTCTTTCTTTCTTTCTTTCATCTCTTTTCTTCTTTCTTTTGCTTTACCCGCTACTTAGACCATCTTTCTTTTCTAGTTGTTTCTTTCTTTCTTTCTTTCTTTCTTTTCGCTTCTCTCTTTTGATTTATTTGTTACTAAGACGATCTATCTTCCTTTCTTTGTTTCTTTGTTTCTTTCTTACTTATTAATTATTTAATCTATGCTCTTTCTTTGGTTCTTTTGTCTGCTTTTACTTAATCTTTCTTTCTTTCTTCTTTTCTCTTTCTTTTGCATTATCTGTTAGTAAGACGATCTCTCTTCCTTTCTTCCATCTTATTTCTTTCTTTCTTTCTTCTTTTCCCCTTTCTCATTGCTTTATCTACTACTAAGGCGATCTATCTTCTTTTCTTTCTTTCTTTCTTTCTTTCTTTTTTATTTATTAATTATTTATTCTAAACTCTTTCTTTCGTTTTTCTTGTCTGTTTTTGCTTAATCTGTTACTTACTCAATCTTTCTTTATGTCTGTCTTTTTTTGGTTTTACCCGATTTTTACTCCTATATTAGGTTGGTGCAAAAATAATGTCGTTTGTGAGAAAACGACATTATTTTTGCACCAATCTAATATTTACTATGATCTTTCTTTCTTTCTTTCTTTCTTTCTTTCTTTCTTTCCGTCTCAATTTGGTTTGTTCTGCTGCTTACTCTCTGGATCTTTATTTTCTTCCATTGTTTCCCACTCACCAAATGTTTATATTTATCAACATTTTCTTTGGACAATGCATGACAAAATATTAACACCAATACAAAATTATAATGATGAGAAACGTACGACACCCTGACTTTGTTTGACATTGAACTCTAATCACCAACGTGAATTACGCTGCTTGTTCAACCCCGAAACAAATCTCATTTTCTTCGTCTGTCTATAAAGCAAGTTATATTTTTTTTATTGTAAGCTCAACGATTTCATTATCTTCAGTCCACACACATACGCGCGCATGCGCGCACGCATACCAAAAACTAACATTTCTTAACATTATCCATTTTTTTTCCGAACTTGTTAAGCATGTTACTTGTTATTTTTTCTGTTTCTATTACCTTGAGACGACTTTTAATTTATTTTTTTTTACTCCTGTGGTAGTGGAGACTTCAGGGGTTATTGGCTCTCGTTCAATTGCGTTCCCCCGGAGGATTGGCGCGATTGCGTCTTGATTAAGAGACGAGCCTCGCGAAACGGCGTGGCTCTTGCAGCATGTCTCACTGTCGATGGTTCGAGGTAATGCTTTCTCCATCATTGCGGCTGGTAGAGGATAGAAAAAAAAATGTTTATAGTTACGTTGTTCTGGAATTGTCATCAATGGTCAACTGAACTTGTTTTGTTTCAATAAATAATTAAATTCTGTAAGCCTTTTGGTAACTCCAATTTGTAATTTGTACGTTGCTTCAAGCCTCTTCTTTATCTGAGGAGATTGTACAGCATTCACTGCCATATACGAGGACCGGTATTAAGTCAAAGACGATTTGTTTATACTTAAATTTGTTCATTATTTTTTTTAAGTAATAAGAATCACATAACCATCCAAGTGCGCTGTATACTATTTCAGACCATGAGATCCGGGTTCAAATCCCATCATGGTCGATTAATCAGGAAGGCGACTTATTGATTCTGTTGGGAGATGATCCCATCATGCGGCCCCTTTGGAAAAATGCCTGAAAACCGTACCCACAGGTTGACCCAATCCTTTTCAATGAAATTAGAACTATTTGGGAGCTGTCAATGGCTGTGCTAGCACGGAGTCGTAAGTCATCGTGACCGAGGGTCTGAGCGTACTGACCTTGTTCAGACTGCTGACCATGTCAGATAACGCGCTCTCTCCCAGAAAATACAACTACGGTCCGCTCAGCATAGTTGCAGTATAATCCACAGGTGGGCTCTGTGAGTGTTGTGGCTGAGTGCTTGAGCGTGCTGGCTTTGTTCAAATGGTTGATTACGCTAGATAACACACTCTTTCCCAGAAACTGTAATTAAGGTCTGCTTAGCATAGTTGCAGTATAATCCATAGGTTAGCAGGTTACTGAATGACGTTGTTGTCCCGGCGTTTGAGTTAACAAAGGATAGAATGAGTTTCTTACACACTATATTAATGATGGACATTTGCTGTTACAAATGTTTCTGTAATTTACTTTAAACTGACACCACTTGACAGTATGCAACTACTGAACCTCTTTGTATATAATACTGGCCTTCAGAGGTTGATATTATAAAAGAAATATTTGTTAAAAAATACCTTAAAATAGGGGTGACAATGGCCTGAGATGTTCAAATATGGACACTTTTACCCGATAACGTGTCTCGATAGAATATAATGTTGAAGTATTCGGTGATTTCAATTTAAAATAGTAAATTTTGTCCCCGTTTTTTTCCTGAAATTTGATCTATTCCCTCTTCAAAATACCCTAGTGTTTTGGAAATAAATGTGTAGACTCAATGTTGTATACGTAGAACCGTGAATTTCATCATTTGAATCATTTTGGTGATTTGTTGGTTAACATTGATTTTATTTGGAATACGTTGTCATTTTTAGTGATTTTTGGACCTCGGGCTAGTCTGGGCACGTCTTGGTCCGGCTCTATCCCAATTTTCAAAAAGTTGGCCCATTTCCTTCTGTTTGGACACAAATGAGTGGAACAAAACACTTCCCCACTTTGTTTTAGAAAAATTTGGTCTCTATAGCCCCACCCCTAATATTTGGTCTCTATAGCCCCACTCCTAATGTCTGGTCTCTATAGCCCCCCATAATATTTTGTTTCTATAGTCCCCGTTAATATTTGGTCTCTATAGCCCCACCCCGTAATATTTGGTCTGTATAGTCCCAACCCTTAATATTTGGTCTCTATAGCCCCCCTAATATTTGGTCTCTATAGCCCCCCTTATATGTGGTCTCTATAGCCCCACTCCTAATATTTGATCTCTATAGCCCCCCTAATATTTGGTCTCTATAGCGTCACTCCTAATACTTGGTCTTTATAGCCCCAACCCTAATATTTGGTCTCTATAGCCCCACCCCTAATATTTGGTCTCTATAGCCCCACCCATAATATTTTGGTCTCTATAGCCCCCACCCTTACTTAAAATAGTTTATGAACGTAATTTCAGTTTTCTTTTCTTTATAATTAATTGAATATATGTTTGAAGAATATATTTGCTCACTTTTGAAGGGCACAAGTTTTCTCAAATCAAATTCTTGGCCTGTTGTCGAATTGTGTATTGTTCCATTTTATGAGCCCCCAATTCAGCCATTGGTGTTCGCTACAATACACTAAAAGAGGGCGTATGGGGTGCATGCAATGAGTATATGTAGGATAGATAGCGGTTGACTTGAAGAGGTAAAGATTGTATTGATCCAGAAGGCATCCTCTTGCGAGTCTGTTTCACAAAGTAGCAGTTCTTGGGAAGAATGCAAACCCCTCTGTACTGGGAATACGAAGAGATAAGGGATGTGTTAAACCTATGTGGGCGGAGTGGTGGGTCCTAGATGTGAAGGTCTGGACTGGTGGTGTAGCTAGTCTGAACATTTGCGATGAAAATAAAGACAGAGTGGCAAGAGGTAGACAACGTTTCATCTGTGGGAAAATGATTCATCGCCTACAAGGCCCCGTAAACGCTTTTGAAATCTGTCATGGCTGGAAAGCGAGGACTGAACGGCTCAGATATGGTAGCAATACGCCATTATTTGTCTGATCTGGCTAGTGGAACTAAGGGATGTAACTCGTCTGTACATCTTCCACGAGACAGAGTAGCAAAGGACATCAACAGGAACTTGGACAACCCTTATGACAGGAAATTCAAATTCTTCTATGTGCTGTGTCCTTTCAGGACGAAGGCGATCATAGCTCTTCACAATTTCCTATCTTTTGTAACACTTAATAAAATTCCTGTTCTGCCAACCATTTACAGAAGCTATATCTTCATATAGCCTATTGGCCGTCTCCCTTCAGGATGTTGGTGATCATGGCTCTCCACAAGTTCCCGTCCTTTGTCGACCTTAGTAAAATTTGTCTTTTTATTATATCTCCTTATTCCTGTTCTGCCAACCATTTACACAAACTCGTTCTTCATATAGCCCTATAGTCCGTCTCCCTTCAAGACATTGGTGATCATGGCTCTCCACAATTTCCCGTCCTTTGTCAACCTCAGTAAAGTTTGTATTTTTACTAACCATTTACACAATCTCGTGAGGTAAGTTATGCATTGCTTTCATCTGTCTTTCTTGCCTTCAGTATGTCCTGTGAGTGTCGAATTTTCAACGCCCCCTTTCCTCATTATGTGCCTGAGAAGTTTCATCTGTCTCTTTCTAATGTTACTTATAAGTGTCCTTTTTTTTCGTTTCCATTTTCTCTAAAACTTCGTTGTTGCTCCCATGTTCAGTCCATGATATTCTCAGTATCCTTCTCTAGAACCAGGTTTCTGTTACTTCAAGTCTCTTTTCCATCTGTGATGAGATGATCCAACATTCACTGCTATATAAGAGTAGCGATATTAAATACTTCAGTTCCGTACTCTTTTCTTTGTTTCCAATGAAATTTTCCTCTTTCTTAATACTTTGCTTAACTTTCGGAAGTCATCTTTCGCTCTCTCACTGCGCCTTCGGATTTGGATGTCACATTCAATCCTCTGTTAAATCCCTTCAGCCAGTCAATTAATTAAGTTCCATGCGTGATACATTTTTGGGTTATCATGTCTATTTCGATTCCAGACTAACTAGACAGAAGATATTCCCGCAGTAGATTGCCGTTTCTTTCTACGGTAAGCCAGTTGCCAATCAAGGTTATATGACACAGTCTATCCTGCTATTCGAATTACAGCTGTCAGATTACAAGTATCAGCCAGTCAGTTAAATGCCATACGCGATACACGCTCGGGTCTATTTCGATTCCTAACTAGACAGAAGATATTCCCGCAGTAGATTGCCGTTTCTTTTTACAGTAGATTGGCTATAGAACCCTGTCTTTCCTGCTATTCAACCCGATAGCTGGAGAGAGAAGAGATGGATTTATATCTTTCCCAAGGATATTTGCACGTATGTGAACGTAACGGACACGACTGGAATTCGAACTCTGCTCTCCGATTTTAGGCTTTCGAAATAACCAACAACACTATATTTAGTAAATAAGTATATGGATGCTGCTTAATAGACTGTTCTTTTTTTTTTACTGGAGTGTGAGAAAACGTCGTCAATTCTCTTAATTGCTACCAGCTTGGGTCATATTTATATGATAATATGAAGTTAAAATTGCGACGTCTTTTGTGTTCAAGGCTCTTACCAGGTGGGATATATTATTAAGTGTATGTTGACATTAGGTAAATGTGAGAAAATCCCAACATAAAAAATAGGAGAAAAAAGGGTAAAGGGAAAAAAAGGGGGGTGACTGGTTACCATGTTAAAGTGAAGGTTTTTTTTTCTCTCTCCCTCTTTCTGTTGTATTCTCCAAATGCGGCGGATCAGGTACGCTTGGCATGAGAAAAGAAAAAAAACTTTAAAAAAAAAAGTAGTTTTCGCTTTTCATACCAAGTCACGTCGCAACATAAAGGATGACAAAATATAAACTCAGTTCTCCAATGTTGGAAAACGTCCATAAGGTCTTCAGTCAAAAATTCCCCAAATTGGCGCGAAAAACCACAAATACGCAGCATAGGTCGACTAGCCGAATTACAGGGAATTTATAATACGACATATCTCTCTAACTATAGTAATTTATTAAGCATGGTTTCCTTCTGGCACAAGGTCGATATTAACGAGCACCCAGTGAAAATCGAACTCACTACTCAGTCGTAATGCTTAGCAACCTTGTTAACCATTACACCATGCCAAAGTGTCCAAGATTTTCTAAGCATAGCTTAGGTATGGCACAAGGCCGATAATTTGAAGTACCCTGCGAGGATCGAACTCACAACTCAATTGTAATTGATCCAGCGAGAGAACCTTGCTAACCATTACAGTATGCCGAAGTGCCCCAAATTTTCTGAGCGTAGTTTAGGTATGGCACAAGGCCGAAAGTTTGGACCACCTAGTGAGGATCGTACTCACAACAGTTGTAATTGTTCTAGCGAGACAACCTTGCTAACCATTACACCACACCGAAGTGCTCAAGATTTTCGAAGCGTAGTTTAGGTGTGATACAAGTCCTGAAGTTTGGAGCACTCAGTGAGGATCGAACTCACTGCTCAGTCATAACTGCTCTAGCTTGTTAACCGTTGCACCACACTGAAGTGTCCAATATCCGTTTATGGTGTGTCAGAAAAGAAATCGGACTAAAGTTAGAAAAAAATTCTCATCCTTTTTCGCCATGTGTCCTGTAAGGATTTTCCGCAACTTCATCGTTACGGTCCCTCTTGATGGCTTCCGCGTCCAGAAAACGGGTTTCCTTGATAACCTCCTGGTACTTGGGGAAAAGAAAAAAATCACACGGAATTCGGGTGAATAGGGAGTTTGTTCCAGCCCGGCGATGTTCATTGAGGGGACGCTTTTTCCAGACGTGGGGGCCATCAAGAGGGCCGTGACAAAGAAAGAAAGAAAGAACAGAACAGAACAGAACAGAAGAAAAGATAGCAATGAAAGAATGAACGAAAAAGAAAAATGAAAGAAAGAAAGAAGAAACAAAGTGAAAAAGAAAAGAAACGAGAGCAGTGTAAGAAAGAATGACAAAAAAAAAGAATACAAGACAGAAAGAATGAAAGAAAGAAAGAAAGAAAGAGAAGAAAAAAGGGAGAGAAAAAAGAAAAGAAAAAACAAGAGCCGTAAAAGAAAGAACGAAAAAAACGAAGAAAAATGAATGCTAAAAAGGAAAAAGAAAGAAATAATGAAGGAAAAAGACAAAAGGAAAGAAGAAACGAGAACAGTAAAAAAAAGAACGAAAAAGTATACTAAAAAGAAAGAAAGAAAGAAAGAAAGAAAGAAAGAAAGAAAGAAAGAAAGAAAGAAAGAAGGAAGGAAGAACAGTTGTAAGAAATGTGAGCAGTGTAAGAAAGAACGAAAAAAGGAAAAAGAATACAAGAAAGAAAGATAAATGTTGCAGGAAGAATAACTTTATACAATAAAAATCTATTTTGATTAAACTTCCGTTTTTGTTGACAAAATTAATTTCCCCTATGAAGAAAATAATATTTTAAAATTTATGACTAAACCACTAAGTCGTTTTGCTCTTTGACTAAGAGATTTGAAGCGTAGCTTTTATTATAATAGGTAAGCTTTCGCGATCGAAGACATCTTCTAAATTATTATTATTATTATTATTATTATTATTATTATTATTATTATTATTATTATTATTACATTTCCTTTGATTTCTATGTATTCATTTCCTTTCGAGTCACAACCAGAGACCCTACGGTCAGAAATGACATGACATTTTCCACGAAACATTTTTGTAAAAATATAAAAATAAAACAACTTTAGAGCGCACCTGTCACGTAGATAAAGTCCTTCGTAAGGTGTGAGCTTGGTTTGTGAGAACATTACTTTATTATTTATGGACTGCCAAGGATTTTCAATGAATTTATCAGAACTTTTTTCAACCATAACTGGAATTCTTATTTTTTGGCAGTTATTTTAAGATCCTCAAAGATATATTACAGTCTGCAGGAAATGCCATGTCAATAAGAAAGAACATTCTGTATTGAGGCCTTTAGTTTGGTTTGTTTGGTTGGCTGATTTTTTTTAGGGGCATATCAAACTCTTGGGGTTATTTAATGACGAAATGTAAATATTTTCTACGTAATTTTATGGCGTCAACTAAATATATACTATAAATAGGTATTGTTGGTTGGTTGATTTTGTTTAGTGGCATATCAACCTCTATGGGTTATTTAATGCCGAAATCTAAATATTTTGAACATAATTTTATGCTTTCAACTAAACATATTTTGAACTTTGAGCGCAATTGTATCCCTTCAACTACTATTCTTGTTATATATATATATATATATATATATATATATATATATATATATATATATATTAGGTTGGTGCAAAAATAATGACGTAATAATGTCGTTTTTGACGTTAAAAAATACGTCAAAAAATGACATTATTACGTCATTATTTTTGCACCAAACTAATATATATATATATATATATATATATATATATATATATATATATATATATATATCGCTGGTATTTTTACTATGATAATATATTTTTATACCCTTAGAGTATTTTGTTTGGGCAAGGTGTCACTATTTGCCTATAGTTGGGATCGTAACAGAATATTTTGGAACACCGTTTCATTTAAGAAATTATAGGATGCATTGTTGGTCATTTTACTATAAAAATGTATGATATATATATATATATATATATATATATATATATATATATATATATATATATATATATATATATATGTATAGAGAGAGAGAGTTTTGCATTGATTGCTACTTTGGTATGAAAATATAATGTTGGTCATTTTATTATAAAAATGTACCGTTGATTTTTGTTTGGGGTGTTCACTATAGCTGGGACACTAACAGGTGCTATCACCGCGGGTCAGGTTGGATCTGGGAACAACAGCAATTCCTGCTCCTCAAAAACCTCCAATTTCTCGTTGCTGCCAAATGTATTAGGTTGGTGCAAAAATAATGACGTTTTCTCAGATATGTTACCATGTGAGAAAACCTCATTATTTTTGCACCAACCTAATAGTTTTCGTCATATCCAGATGTGGTATTTGGGAGTTTAGTTTGATTATTCAGTCTGTCTGTTGTAAAATGAAATTGTTGTTCCTGTTATTGTTGTTATGATGATGATGATGATGATGATGATTTCAGCTATGGTAACACTATCTACCAAGTCTGCGGGAAGACCTGACGCAGGTAGTGGTGTGTTGTTATGGCTACATTTCATGATTTGTTTTTCTAACTCCCATAACGTCACCAGCGTTACATGGACAATGTTCTTCTTCTTGCGGGGACTGTACTTATCAAGACAATCTTTTGTATTTCACTTAAACTGGGATTTGCAGGGATTTTTTTTTCAATGTTTTCTGTCTTTTTATTAATATTTTTTATTAAAATTATTTTTTTTATTTCCTTTGATTTCTGATGTCTATTCATTTCTTTCCGGGTCCCGACCAGCGACCTAAGCTCAGAAATGGCATCATAACATTTTCCATTGAGCAGTTTAAAAATCACACATATTTTACATGGATAAAGCCATTTTTAAGGTATGCGCTGTACTTGTGAGAACAAATTTTCGGATTTATTTAAGGCATAGGCTACCAGGAATCCATTCAATGAGTCTATTGGAATCTTTTACAATCAATCCGAGGGCTTCAACTACTACTGGAATTGTTGATGTCTTCATGTGCCACATTTTTGAGATTTCAACATCCTTGTAATTTAATAGTTTTGGGGGTTTGTTTTGTTTTGTTTTTGTTTTTGTTTTTTTTTTTACGATCTTCAAAGACACATTGCAGTCTGCAGGGACTACCATGTCAATAAGAAGGCACATTTTGTCTTTGCGGTCTCTAATCACGATGTCACGACGATTAGCTTTCATTTTTCTGTCTGTGTGTATTGTGAAGTCCCATAAAATTGTTACAGTTTCTATCTCCTTAACCTGGTCTGGGTGGTGTTCATAGTAATTTCTTACAGTTTCATTTCAAGCCCAGATTTTCCAGTGCATATATTGGCCCACTCTGTCCTACCGTGTTTTATATTCAGTGGGTGCCAGTACTGCGCAGCCTGATACAAGATGGTCAATTGTTTCTGGGTATTTATCACAGAATCTGCATTTTCGGTTAACACAATTTTTCAGTGTGTGTTCTTGATAATTTCTAGTTAGCAAGCATTGGTCCCGTGCAGCAAGAATAAAACCTTCAGCTTTTAATCCTGTACAATGTAGCCACTGATGGGTACGGGGTTTGTTTACATCAGCCTCGGGTTATCTTGCCATCGTTTCTGTATCTGGTCGGTTGCATTTGCCTTTGCTTTCTTTAAGTATTTTGCAGCTTCAGTTGGTGTATTACTCCAGCGTTCGGTTAGCAAGGTCGATTTTACTGTATTGCTAACGGAACGCACCTCTGTGGCCCAATCGGTGAAGGCACGTCAGGCTATATGACAGTTCCGTATAGGATACAGGTTCAATTCCTGTCGGAGGACGCATATTTTCTATGAGAATTTCTCGGACATTCAGAGCATTTACTTAAATATTTATATCTATAAAAAGAACGTATAAACATAAAAAATGTCTTTAACAAATAATTGTCGGACTTTCATAATGTGTGACGTCATTAAATCATATGTTGAATAGTTTTTCAATGTTTATGAATACAGGAAGTTCAAGTTATAGTATTTCCTTGTTGATGGTTGCAGTGATCAGCCATCATGTGTTATTCCCAGCGGTCTCAGTACTGTTCTTCCATAATTTCGGTATTTTGGTGGAATCTTTTCCCTTGTTCGTCACTTACATCACATAAATTGCTTGGAAATTGCTCAAGATGGCTACTCAAAATTGCGTTCTTACATTATTTTTGCAACGTAGCTCTTTGCAATCCCTTATAATTTTTATAATTTTATATTTGCATATATTTTATAATTATATTTCATAATTTTATATTTCCATATATTTTATAATTATATTTCATAATTTTATATTTGCATATATTTGATAATTATATTTTTATAATTTTATATTTGCATATATTTTATAATTATATTTTTATAATTTTATATTTGCATATATTTTATAATTATATTTCATAATTTTATATTTGCATATATTTTATAATTATATTTTATAATTTTATATTTGCATATATTTTATAATTATATTTCATAATTTTATATTTGCATATATTTTATAATTATATTTTATAATTTTATATTTGCATATATTTTATAATTATATTTCATAATTTTATATTTGCATATATTTTATAATTATATTTTATAATTTTATATTTGCATATATTTTATAATTATATTTCATAATTTTATATTTGCATATATTTGATAATTATATTTTTATAATTTTATATTTGCATATATTTTATAATTATATTTTTATAATTTTATATTTGCATATATTTTATAATTATATTTCATAATTTTATATTTGCATATATTTTATAATTATATTTTATAATTTTATATTTGCATATATTTTATAATTATATTTCATAATTTTATATTTGCATATATTTTATAATTATATTTTATAATTTTATATTTGCATATATTTTATAATTATATTTTATAATTTTATATTTGCATATATTTTATAATTACATTTTATAACTTTATAATTTTTTTTACGATTTCTTCGTAGTTATCTGCTCTATAATTACCTAAAACGTTTTCTATCAAGTTCATGAATGAGAACCAGGCATTTTTTCACGTTCGTTAGGAAAAATGATATCATTAATTAATGTGTACCGTCGAAAATTCGCACCTTTTAATTCATAACTTAAACTTAGAATTATTGATATTATTTACATTGTTCGGACTGTTGTCCTCATCTTTGTTGCTATATTTACATTACGGCCGTTGTACTCTCCAGCTTTCTTCAGGGCTTGTCTATATTTCTGAGAGGAGGTATTGTAATTAATTACTTCATTTACATTGTTCAGACTGTTGTCCTCATCTTTGCTACTATGTTCACGACTTTGCGGCCGTTGCACTCTCCGGCCTTCCACAGGACTTGTCTATATTACCTCAAACTCTTGTCCCCATCTTTATTGTCATGAGTGAACAATATACCGCGGTGGACGAAATTCTAATCACCTGAAGAAAACCAGAGAGTACAACAGCCGAAACGTCGTGAATATGATAATAAGAGGACAACAGTCCGAACAATGTAAATAATGTAATTAATTACAATACCTCATCTCAAAAATATAGACTGGTCCTGAAGAAGGCCGGATAGTATAACGGTCGTAACGTCGTGAACATGACAATAAAGATGAAGACAACAGTCCGAACAATGCAAATAATTTAAATAATTACAATACCTCATCTCAAAAATATAGACAGATATTAAACTTGAAAATTTTGAAATTATGTATTTGAAACAGTCGCCGCTCGTATCTAAAGATTTTATATTATTGTGTAAGGCCTACTTTGATATGTAGAAAAGGAAATAGGATTTTATCTCTGCTCACTAAAGATGGATTAATTACGTTTTTTTACTCCGACAGTAAGTGATGTTCATGCTGGCCAGAATTGTTTGAAATAACAGTCCTACCTGGCTCTGCTCTCCCATAAGCAAAATAAAGTAAGGACATTTAGTATACCTTCCTTGTTGTCCTAGTACAAAATTAACCATTTTAAGTCAACTGATATGAACTAATTGTGCTCCCGATAATTGATAAGATTTAAAACATTTTGTTGGATAAAATCAGGACCTGACAGAGTTAAAACCGAATAGAAAATCGTGCTCAGCGCTCCTAAATTACATAGAACAGTATAATCTCATTCAATAGATAAAAAAATTGAAATTTGTTCACCACTTTAATATTTATTATTATTATTATTATTATTATTATTTGGTCAAGAGTATATCACGCCAACCATTATGGTTCTTCATCAATGTTGGAAGGTCATTACAGTGGCATTCTGCGTCATAACATAACTGGTCAATATAGATGGTTGCTGGGTGACCAACCCGTCTTACACCATGGCTAGGTGTCTAGAACAGTCGATCACTCGCGAGTTCTTGTTTTGCTCGCGAGCAGTGTCCTGCAATGCGCATTTTGCGTTCGCGTAAGATTGTAGAAATATCAGGGATAGGTCCATAGAGCTCTGATTTAGTTGTATGTTGTGTAGCTCTCTGCATCCGAGTGTGGTTTTTAGTTAGTATCCAAGCACCATCCATTAACAACGCCTCTACAGAGGCTCGCTTTTAATTTTTGTTCAAACTTTCTTGTGTTATACACATTCAGTATGCTCCATCATATACAACATACATTTATTATTCGGTGAAGTTAGCTCGGATATTCATGAGTCACACCAACCATCACGGTCCTGAATCGTGGTCGGAAGCTCATTAGGGAGGCATTCCGTGTCATAACATAACTAGTCAATATAGATGGTTGCTGGGTGACCAACACGTATCGCTCCATGGCTAGGTGTCTAGAACAGTCGATCACTCGCGTGTTCTTGTTTTGCTCGCCAGCAGTGTTCTACAATGCGCATTTTGCGTTCGCGTAAGATTGTAGAAATATCTGGGATGAGTCCATAGAGCTCTGATTTAGTTGTATATTGTGTCCAAGAGATGTTATAGCTCTCAGCATCCAAGTGTAGGTTCCATCAAGCTTAGATTGTAGGGTTTTAGTTAATGTACAAGCAGTAGCACCATACATTAACACCACCTCTACAGTGACTCGAAAGAACCTCCGCTTAAGGTTGTCTACTAGATCAGATTTTCAAATGACATCCATGTTATTCAAAGCGGCCCAGGCTTTTAGCGATACGAATTTTCAGATCCTTTTCAACAGAATTTATCTCGCTTTTTAGGTATGCAAAAAAGTCGACAGACTTTTTTGATTCACCTTTATATTGATCCTTGCTGGTTTAAAGTTATGAATTCAGTTTTAGAGGCGTTGACATAGAGTTCAATATCGTTGGTAGCATTTTCTAGATGATGTATGACAACTGTGGGATTGTTATTAGGAATGGTGTCTACAGGGATAGCTAGGTCATCTGCATAGTCAATATCAATCAAATTCTTTGCAGGATATCGACTTGAAAGGTAAAACCTGGATTATAATAAACATTATTATTGTTGTTAATTTTGTTGTTGGGGTGTTGGTGGAAGTGGAAGTGGTGGTCCGATATACACAATATGGTAACATGTACGCAAGTTAGGACCTTTCACTCGTTAAACAAAGTGAGGCAATACTCAAATTACGGATGGTAATCACTTGGAGAAAGTTGTCTTTGTCAAAGCTGGATTAAATTTAAATAAACGAGCTTGTTTTTATTGACATTACTCGCATTTACGTCTTTCTTTGTCTTCTTTCTTTGTCTTTCTTTCTTTCTTCGTCTTTCTTTCTTCTTTCTTTCTTTCTTTCTTTGTCTTTCTTCCTTTCTTCGTCTTTCTTTCTTTGTCTTTCTTTCTTTGTCTTTCTTTATTTATTTCTTTTCCTTTTCACGTCTATCATTCCGAGTCTCAAATTCACGCTCGGTCTTGCTCCTAGCTTTTTTTTTCTATCGGTATACACACACACACACACATATATATATATAGCGTGTCCCAAAAGAATTGACATCATTTAAATTATCAATATCTGAGTAACTATATATCCCAGGCAAAGGAAAATAAATAGGCTTCTTGTTGAACAATAAAAGGATTTTTTTATCAAATTCGAACAAGTTATTCAAAGGTGTCTAGATTTTATAACTGACTTTACAATGTTTCTCAAATGTTTAATATGCGCACCACCAGGGACACGACACACGTCAAGTCCGTAGTCCAGCTCAATACTATATATATATATATATATATATATATATATATATATATATATATATATTAAGAAATGGACAAATTCCGACAATTTATTTATTAAAGACATTTTTTATGTTTAACGTTCTTTTTATAGATACAAGTATTTAAATAAATGCTCTGTTTATAATAAACAGTATTAAATAACATTTATCGGCCTGAATGTTCGAGAAATTTTCATAGAAAATATTCGTCATTTGACAGGATTCGAACCTGCATCCTATACGGAACCGTCATTTACCTTGACGTGCCTAACCGATCGGCCACAAAGGATCGTTTAGAAGCAGTAAATTCGACCTTGTCAACCGAACGATCCTTTGTGGCCGATCGGTTAGGCACGTCAAGGTAAATGACGGTTCCGTATAGGATGCAGGTTCGAATCCTGTCAAATGACGAATATTTTCTATGAAAATTTCTCGAACATTCAGGCCGGTAAATGTTATTTAATACTGTTTATTATAAACAGAGCATTTACTTAAATACTTGTATCTATAAAAAGAACGTTAAACATAAAAAATGTCTTTAATAAATATATATATATATATGTATAACAGAAAGTCTGTCAGTTAAATAAAAGAAAATTTTATAAAAAGAAAAAATAACGACAACGAATAAACGAAAAGACAGGGTGGAAAAGGTACAGGAGAACGGAAAAATGAAACAAATACTATGAGAAAAAAAATGACAAAAGGCAGACACCTGCCTGAACAGTAACCAAAAGTGCTCAATACTAAGGTTGTCAAAACAGAGCAAAAAACGCTTCACAGCTTCTCAACTCAGAAAGAAGCAAATATTGAATTTTGTTGTTTGATCAAGTGGACCGGCTTTGGAACGCAGATTCAGTTAACACTATAAGTATAATGCCAAACTAGCATGAAGTCACAAGCCACCGTGACCGAGGGTTTGAGCTTACTGGCCTTGCTCAGACTGTTGATCACGCCAGATAATGCGTTATCTATCAGTAACTATAACTGAGGTACGCTCAGCCTAAAATGCAGTATAAAACACAGGTGGCCTCTATGGATGTTGAACAATCACAAATGTGACTGAGCAGGCGTCTTCAATATGGATTGGCTAGCCGACATAGCAGACAGGCATACTTGGATACGAGTGGCCAACCATTACTTATTACATTACTCAGCCAAGATGAGGATACTAGTCTGAATAGATCAATGTATAATAATGATAATTCCTCATCAAAGAAACAGCTGAAAGGTTAGGACTATAACAACCAAGATGAGGATACTAGTGTGAATAGATCAATGTATAATAATGATAATTCTTCATCTAAGAAACAGCTGAAAGGTTGGGACTATAACAACCAAGATGAGGATACTAGTCTGAATAGATCAATGTATAATAATGATAATTCCTCATCTAAGAAACAGCTGAAAGGTTAGGACTATAACAACCAAGATGAGGATACTAGTGTGAATAGATCAATGTATAATAATGATAATTCTTCATCTAAGAAACAGCTGAAAGGTTGGGACTATAACAACCAAGATGAGGATACTAGTCTGAATAGATCAATGTATAATAATGATAATTCCTCATCTAAGAAACAGCTGAAAGGTTGGGACTATAACAACCAAGATGAGGATACTAGTCTGAATAGATCAATGTATAATAATGATAATTCTTCATCTAAGAAACAGCTGAAAGGTTGGGACTATAACAACCAAGATGAGGATACTAGTCTGAATAGATCAATGTATAATAATGATAATTCTTCATCTAAGAAACAGCTGAAAGGTTAGGACTATAACAACCAAGATGAGGATACTAGTGTGAATAGATCAATGTATAATAATGATAATTCCTCATCAAAGAAACAGCTGAAAGGTTGGGACTATAACAACCAAGATGAGGATACTAGTCTGAATAGATCAATGTATAATAATGATAATTCCTCATCAAAGAAACAGCTGAAAGGTTGGGACTATAACAACCAAGATGAGGATACTAGTCTGAATAGATCAATGTATAATAATGATAATTCCTCATCAAAGAAACAGCTGAAAGGTTAGGACTATAACAACCAAGATGAGGATACTAGTCTGAATAGATCAATGTATAATAATGATAATTCCTCATCTAAGAAACAGCTGAAATGTTAGGACTATAACAACCAAGATGAGGATACTAGTCTGAATAGATCAATGTATAATAATGATAATTCCTCATCTAAGAAACAGCTGAAAGATTGGGACTATAACAACCAAGATGAGGATACTAGTGTGAATAGATCAATGTATAATAATGATAATTCCTCATCAAAGAAACAGCTGAAAGGTTGGGACTATAACAACCAAGATGAGGATACTAGTGTGAATAGATCAATGTATAATAATGATAATTCCACATCTAAGAAACAGCTGAAAGGTTAGGACTATAACAACCAAGATGAGGATACTAGTCTGAACAGATCAATGTATAATAATGATAATTCCTCATCAAAGAAACAGCTGAAAGGTTGGGACTATAACAACCAAGATGAGGATACTAGTCTGAATAGATCAATGTATAATAATGATAATTCCTCATCAAAGAAACAGCTGAAAGGTTGGGACTATAACAACCAAGATGAGGATACTAGTGTGAATAGATCAATGTATAATAATGATAATTCCACATCTAAGAAACAGCTGAAAGGTTAGGACTATAACAACCAAGATGAGGATACTAGTCTGAACAGATCAATGTATAATAATGATAATTCCTCATCAAAGAAACAGCTGAAAGGTTGGGACTATAACAACCAAGATGAGGATACTAGTCTGAATAGATCAATGTATAATAATGATAATTCCTCATCAAAGAAACAGCTGAAAGGTTGGGACTATAACAACCAAGATGAGGATACTAGTCTGAATAGATCAATGTATAATAATGATAATTCCTCATCTAAGAAACAGCTGAAAGATTGGGACTATAACAACCAAGATGAGGATACTAGTGTGAATAGATCAATGTATAATAATGATAATTCCTCAGGTAAGAAACAGCTGAAAGGTTGGGACTATAACAACCAGGATGAGGATACTAGTGTGAATAGATCAATGTATAATAATGATAATTCCTCATCTAAGTAACAGCTGAAAGGTTGATACTATAACAACCAAGATGAGGATACTAATGTGAATAGATCAATGTATAATAATGATAATTCCTCATTTAACATATAGCTGTTTGTAGCGACTATAATATCCTTTCTACCCCCACCAAAAAAAAAATAATAATGTTTGAAAAACTAGGGTAATTCGAGTACTTTTCAGTGCCTCCTCATAAAAGGATACACGCGCCGCTTGTCTCATCAAAGAATGCTTGGTATTCCAGCTAGTGAATGCCGGTCCTGTATTATTTTCTTGACGAGTTCGGAGGCCATCCCATGTTTTGCGGTTGCAAATTCCGGTTCGTTTGACAGCATCCCTCATTGCCAACATACATAGAAATTGCAGCGCCTGCTTGACAAATAGACAAACAATTTGATTCGTATCTTCCTCTAGCTTCTCTGTAGATCAAAACTGCTGAGCCTATTTTTCAAAGACATATTTTCGCTGTAATGACTTCGAAATCTTTTGAAATGAAGCATCCTAAGTATTTACAAAAAACAGACGCTATCAACCCCTGCGGAAGATTGTGCAACTCACATCAGTCTTTGTGAGTTTTTTACGAGACGACACAACGCCATGAAGGGCCGAGGTTGAAACGAATGGCGAGATTTTTTTTTCGATTAACCATTTCTAGACTCGTGGCTAACCAAGGTTAGAGAGTCCAGTCTTTCCCGCTATTTAACCCATAGCTGTGGGAGCGACATTGATTCATATCTTTTCCAAGGTTAATTCTACGAAAGTGAACGCGATGAACTCATCTCACCGTCTACTTTTTCTTTCCGAGGTGCTAACCATTAGATACCAGCATATCGCACATTATATAATAAAGAATATCCAATTCACGTCAGAGCCCCCCCCCACTATACTTCTCAAGAATAATCCCGCCAATTAACAGGTATTAAAGAAAAAAGGACCTTGACCGCTTGAGAAAGCTGTTGTAAGCTTGGATGCGCGGGCGGTGTAATTGATAAAGGTTCGGGATGAAAATTCGGAGAGCCATGTTCGAATTCCAGTCGGGTTCGTTACATTTTGGCGATCAAGAAACGAATAGAGATATTATCGCCCAATCTTGTCACCTCCGCCCCCTTTACCAACATGCTTTGGGCCGGCGCGTTAGGGTAATGTTTAATTCCTCTCCATGAATCTGGGGAAGGCCTCCGTCTCAACACAGGCTGAAAAGAAAGAAGGAAGCTGTGGAGAGCCATGTTCTTCTACGGTTTGAAGCGATATGTCATTAAAAAAGAAAACTGATTTCGTGGTTGATTCTCTATTTCCATACGCGAAACTGTTTTAAATCTCATTCTTTGCAGGATGTAAGGGATCATGGCTCTCCACAAATTGCTTTTCTATGATATCTCTGAACTGTCTTGTTCTTTCCCGTAGCCTTTTCCATGGTTTTAAATGCAGAGTTATCTTTCTCCTAGACTGATTGCCTTTCAAGGTTAAAAAGCTCAGACTGTCTTGTATTTAACCCATAGATGGGAGTGAAGAGAAGAGATGCATTTATACCTTTTCCACTTATATTATTTCGAAAGTGAACATAAAAAATACGGCACAGAATTTAAACTCGGCTCGCAGAGTTCTCTTTTTGAGCCGTTGCATTACTCGGACATAGAATTTCATATGCTGAGGTATGTTCGAGTATTCCTTATTATATCATTTGTCATTCGAACCAGTAGACTAATATCCACGTATCAGTCGGCATCCGTTTATCTCGTGAAATAATGGTAGCGTCTTGTTTGGTCAAATTCCAGTCCTTGAAGACTGGTGAGACTGGAGTGACGTCTCCAGAGTGCAGGTATAGATTATGTCATATGGAGGCCGTGTGCTACCGAGAGCACTAGGTCCCACACTCGGTTGTACAGACAAGATTCAAATAAATACAGTGTATTACATGTGGGGACTGCTTAACAACAGAATTTACCGTAAGTTTGTCAGTATTAACAACCAACTGCCTTCGTGATTCCAGTCTGGATTTTACATCTAGTTTTAGCTTTTTACGTGTTTGCAGATGGCCGTAAGGCAACGGAGTTTTAAAATCAGACTTTCCCTCACCTTAAATAAGTGTTTCCCAGTGTGGCCAGTAGCATCCTCTTGTGTAATCTGTTATGCTGAAGGGGGCGCTGGATGTTTTTATTTAGTTTGTGGGGCATTAAACATACTAACATACTCAAGGGGCTGTCGGCATCCTTTTGTTTTTGTTTTTTTTGTTTTTTTTTCAAATTTTCAAAAAATTGTTCAATATTGGCTACAAAAGGAAATTTCTGAAAGGTATCTGAAGCTGTGGGAAGCTATCAAACATTTCTTTAATGCTTTACCAACTTCCAATATGGCTGATTATCATTTCGACGCAGTTACACTTCTTACTAAACAAAGAAACCACCTGCAAATTACAAAATGAGGAGATCTATGATTACTTCTAAGCAGCATGAAACCTAGAGTAAGGGCCTTAGCCAGTAAACACCAAAGTCAATCATCGCGTTGAAAACATTGAGATAAGCTATCAAATGAACCTAGAGTAAGAGCCTTAGCCAGTATGCACCAAAGTCAATCATCGCGTTGAAAACATTGCAATAGTTATAAAATGAACTTAGAGTAAAAGCCTTAGCCAGTAAGCACCAAAGTCAACCATCGCATTGAAAACATTTAGTTAAGCTATCAAATAATAAGTTAAAATAGCGTTTAATAATTGGCATTTATAATAGAAATGAAAACAATATCAAAATCACTATATTATAAATTATTATCGCACGAATACCTTGCTATGAAAAATGAATTCAGTATAATATTCGAAATTTAATTGACAAAAACTTTGTGCCCAAAGTGGTCGCTGGTTGAAAAAAGTTGGGAAAACCGTCTTAAATGGACAACCTTTTCCGAATAATAAGCTCACTCTACCCGAAATCTACCCATATATAATAATTATATGTTTGAGAGATTAACAGTTATTCTACGACTGTATTATGCGTTCTTTCTTATTTGAGTAACAATTCGTATGCTTAATTGCTGTGACCTTATGAAACGTAATCCGATGTCGTTAATATGGAATTAGTAAATACTAAACACATCAGATACGTCGGTGTATGGATCAGCTATAACAAATGAAATCAAGGAGAAAAAAGATATTGAATAGGTTGTGCCAGGGGTAGTTTCGCCCAATACCGCAGATTACTACGAAACCAAAACATCAACCTGAAAACTCGTGTCATGTTCTCCATCAGGCTTGTCAGATCGTGACTTTCATATGGATGTCATGCATGTCACCAAACACGGTCAGAAATGTCTAAACTGTCAGCTGTATACAACCGCTTTCTAAGATCAATGGTTAAAAATTGCTTTGAGCGAGTAAAGCTTGATGGCCTTGACAAGATCACACTTTTTTTAACATTGTGGACTGGCGCTACATAATCCCAAACCAGGAACTGTACCAAATAACAGAAGCCGCACCACCCGAGGACTACCAACAGCAGCAACAACTAAAATGGATAGCATATGTAACTTGAAGGGAAAATAATGACATAATCAAGATATTAACATTCTACAGCACTTCAAATATAGATTTATTTTGGAAACTCCCATCAATACTGGAAAGAGCGATAACAGCTACTGGATTTTCCTGGGTATAACGACAAACTACATCCAGCAGAAAGCCATCTGATCGGGAGATTTTAAGAAGCGTGGAAGCACCTCTTATTTGCTGCTGTTCCCAGATCTACCCTGACCCGAGGTGGTATCACCTGTTAGGGTCACAGCTATGGGAAAATAGTGAACCCCCAAAATGGGGTCAAAACATGAAAATATAAAAATACCCCCAGAAAAGATGATCAGCAATACATTTTGATAGTAAATAAAGAATTACCAGCAATACATTTTTTGAAAAAACATACCAAACCTCACAAGAAGATTAAATTCCGGCATTAAATGACCCATAAGGTGTTGATATGCCGTTAAACAAACCAAACGAAACCAATACTGGATTTGAGGAATCTGTTTTCCTAAAACAGTGTTTTAACAAAAATATTTTTAAAATTTCAACGGAAAAAAGTACTGGTTACTCGGTCAATGGATGGCAAATATTTCCTTATAGGGAAACGGCTAATATTGCTTATCATTTCCAAATGGTTAATATTACCATTGCCATTATCAAACGTGCAATCTGGACAATGAAGCGCATATCATAAAAGCATAGAAGAAAAGGTAATCTCTCAAATATTTTTTTTAAATTTGTGTTCCCATACAAACATTTAGGCAAATTTAACCACGAAAAAAGAAAAATGATCTAACATTTAGTTTCTATTGCTTCTTTCGAAACCGTACTTCGAAGATGGTGAAAAGTAAGAAATTAGGGTACTGCTCACGAAGAGTACTGGAAAATGTCCGTACTACATTCAGTCCAAGTGCATTGTTGGTATTTTTAATCTTTTGCTTAAAATGTGATGACAATATTTTGTAAGAAAAACTGTTATTATTTCCAGAAGAAGATAGATATGAATGAAATGAAATAGATAGATAGATAGATAGATAGATAGATAGATAGATAGATATGAACAGACTGAGATAGATAGATAGATAGATAGATAGATATGAACAGACTGAGATAGATAGATAGATATGAACAGACTGAGATAGATAGATAGATAGATAGATAGATAGATATGAACAGACTGAGATAGATAGATAGATAGATAGATAGATATGAACAGACTGAGATAGATAGATAGATAGATAGATAGATAGATAGATATGAACAGAGTGAGATAGATAGATAGATAGATAGATAGATAGATATGAACAGACTGAGATAGATAGATAGATAGATAGATAGATAGATATGAACAGAGTGAGATAGATAGATAGATAGATAGATAGATAGATAGATAGATAGATATGAACAGAGTGAGATAGATAGATAGATAGATAGATAGATAGATAGATAGATAAGAACAAACTGGGATAGATAGATAGATAGATAGATAGATAGATAGATAGATAGATAAGAACAAACTGGGATAGATAGATAGATAGATAGATAGATAGATAGATAGATAAGAACAAACTGGGATAGATAGATAGATAGATAGATAGATAGATAGATAGATAGATAGATAGATAGATAGATAGATAAGAACAAACTGGGATAGATAGATAGATAGATAGATAGATAGATAGATAGATAGATAGATATGAACAGAGTGAGATAGATAGATAGATAGATAGATAGATAGATAGATAGATAGATAGATAGATAAGAACAAACTGGGATAGATAGATAGATAGATAGATAGATAGATAGATAGATAAGAACAAACTGGGATAGATAGATAGATAGATAGATAGATAGATAGATAGATAGATAGATAGATAGATAAGAACAAACTGGGATAGATAGATAGATAGATAGATAGATAGATAGATAGATAGATAGATAGATAGATAAGAACAAACTGGGATAGATAGATAGATAGATAGATAGATAGATAGATAGATAGATAGATAGATATGAACAGAGTGAGATAGATAGATAGATAGATAGATAGATAGATAGATAGATAGATAGATAGATAGATAGATAGATAAGAACAAACTGGGATAGATAGATAGATAGATAGATAGATAGATAGATAGATAGATAGATAGATATGAACAGAGTGAGATAGATAGATAGATAGATAGATAGATAGATAGATAGATATGAACAGGCTGTAATAGATAGATAGATAGATAGATAGATAGATAGATAGATAGATAGATAGATAGATAGATCGATAGATAGATAGATAGATAGATAGATAGATAGATAAGAACAAACTGGGATAGATAGATAGATAGATAGATAGATAGATAGATAGATAGATAGATAGATAAGAACAAACTGGGATAGATAGATAGATAGATAGATAGATAGATAGATAGATAGATAGATAGATAGATAAGAACAAACTGGGATAGATAGATAGATAGATAGATAGATAGATAGATAGATAGATAGATAGATAGATAGATAGATAAGAACAAACTGGGATAGATAGATAGATAGATAGATAGATAGATAGATAGATAGATAGATAGATAGATAAGAACAAACTGGGATAGATAGATAGATAGATAGATAGATAGATAGATAGATAGATAGATAGATAGATATGAACAGAGTGAGATAGATAGATAGATAGATAGATAGATAGATAGATAGATAGATAGATAGATAGATAGATAAGAACAAACTGGGATAGATAGATAGATAGATAGATAGATAGATAGATAGATAGATAGATAGATAGATAGATAGATATGAACAGAGTGAGATAGATAGATAGATAGATAGATAGATAGATAGATAGATAGATAGATAGATAGATATGAACAGGCTGTAATAGATAGATAGATAGATAGATAGATAGATAGATAGATAGATAGATAGATAGATAAGAACAAACTGGGATAGATAGATAGATAGATAGATAGATAGATAGATAGATAGATAGATATGAACAGATTCACATGAATGCTGTTAAAACTGCCCGAGTGTGTTGACATCTAATATTGCATAAGTACGTCTTCTCTCTGGTCAGGTTTCAAACGAGACAACAATTGGAATGTTTGACAAGGAAATTGTTCGATTAATGTATACTTGATACGAATTGTCGTTCATAAGAAAAGAGAAATGTTCTGTTATTGTATTTGGGTCGAGTTGCATTGCCGTTTCGCTCGGTATACACAATGGCGGAATAATTTAATCAAGATCACCTATAAAAGTGTTTGTTATGCTCCTCAGTGAAGTACTTGGCGTAACTGACCGCCGGTCAAAATGGATATCCTAATGATATCATTTACATTTAAGAAATAAACTCTGAAACACTGATAAATAATAGGGTAGACTGGGTTCTCTAGCCTTTGATGGGAGCCAGTCACGAAGAAAAAAAAAACTGAATTCTAAACCGTGAACAAAACAACAGAAAACTACATTATTTTTTGTCTATTGTCCTCATCTTTGTCGCTATATTTATTACAACCATTGTATTTATTTCGACCATTGTACGCTCCGACCTTCTTCAGGTGGTTGGAATGTCGAACTGAACCCTTTATTTCGCTCACTGGGGTAGACTGTTCTAGTGCCACGTGCCATGTTTAATGGATGTCAGTTATCAGTTATCTCCTGTTGCTTTCCCTTTGAAAGTTCTCCACTGCCTTAACCGGGTATTGAACACACACTCTTTGGGTTCTGTCACTGGATCTAACTGCGGTGCTATGTGTCCTTGAAGAAGGCCAGAGCGTACAACGGCCGAAACGTCGTAATAAATATGGCGACACAGATGAGGACAATAGTCCGAATAATGTAAATAATGTACATAATACCTCATCTCAGAAATATAGACAGAAGCAGAAAACCACTCCACTACCTTTCCCAAGAATAATCATGGAAATTAATGGGTATTACAGGAAAAGGAGGTTGTGGAGAGACATTATCGTTTATCGCCAAAAGCGATGTCATAAAAAAAACTGATTTTGTAGTTGATTGATTAGATATTTCCGTGCACGATATCTATATTAGAGGTTATTCCCTTCAGAATATAGGTCATAACTCTCCACGATTTCCTTTGTTATCTGCCATGACCTCTTGGAAACAATAGTTCATAGATTTTTACCGTTGCCTTACCCAGGATTTAGAATTCAATGTTGTGTTTCTGGGCTGGTTACCAGCTTACACCATAGTTGGGCGGTCAGTTCATGCATTTCCCAAAAGCATTATTGCGAAAGTAAACGCAGTAAACTCGGTCATTTGAGATCATGGCTCTCCACAATTTCCTGTCCTTTGTAGCTATTAATAAATTTTGTCTTTTTGTTATCTCTCCAAAACCTTGTTCTGTCATCCGTTTATTGAAGCTCGCTAAGTATATAATGCGTTGTCTTCCTCCGTCTATCTTATCTTCAATCTATCCTGTGAGCATCAAATTTTCCAAGCCTCTTTCCTCATTATGTACACTAGAAAATTTCAGCTATCACTTCTTGATAGTAAAAGTGTCCTATTTGTTCCCATTTTCTCTAAAACTTTTTTCGTTAATCATTTGTTCGGTCCATGGTATTCTCAGCATCCTTCTGTAGAACAATATTTCCGTTGTTTCAAATCTCTTCTTCACCTGTGAGGAGATTGTCCAGGAATTCACAGTTATATAGGAGGACTGGTATTACGTAACAGTTCAGTGTTCTTTTCTTTGTGTCTAACGAAAATTTTCTATTTCTTAATACTTTGCTTAGCTTTTGGAAGGTATCTTTGTTTATCCCAGTACGCGTTCGGATTTCAGTGTCGCCTCTGTTAAAACACTCCCCAGGTGTTTAAATTATTGTACTTGTTTGATTTTTGCATCAACAAATTATAATTTGCACGTTGGGCTATTCCTTGGGTAAAAAAAATTACATGTATTCAGTCTTATTACAATTGAGGTTTATTGTCTTCTAGGTTTTCTTTAATACCTTCTGTAGGGATTCTAGTGGTTTCCTTTCCGTGACTGCTATCAGTACTATGTCATCTACATTTTTTTAAGCTTTTCACCCCAAGCAAGGCGGGAGTGACTCTAGCATGCAAGGGGTTGCAGAGAGTGGGAGCAAGAGTAAAGAGGCGTGATAGAAGAAAGCATGAAGAGAAAGACGGGGAATAGATCAAGGCATCTGGAGATGTCGATTGACATTGCATTTGAATAGTTCGAGATTATAGCTATCAAGGGAAGCGAGTAAGTGGAAGGAAGTTCCACAGACGGGAAGTGCGAGACATGAAGCTATTGGAGCGGAAGAGACGGCTACATTGGACCGTTTCGACAGTGAAAGGGTGGGACTTAGATGCCAGCCTAGTAGCACGCTTAAATTCATGCAGTTTGGCAACTAGCGCAAGTAGCTCGTCTGAGCAGTTACCGTGAAAGTATTTTTAGAAAAGACAGAGGGAAGCTACGGAACGTCTGTGACAGAGCGACTGTAAACGAGATGCCAGATCAGGGCCAATCACATTGCATATCCGTCTCTGGATTTTGTCGAAGACCTTAAGGCGAACAGCGAGGGCACCAGACTATATATGGCAGCAGTATTTCCTGCAAGAGAGAATGGTTGATTTATAGATTTTAAGGATGGACTGGGGCAGAGAAAAACGTGCTGGCGCGACACAGAGAACCAGCTTTCCTTGGGGTAGATGAAGCTATTGATTCAATGAATTTGTTCCATCTCAGGTCAGAAGACAATGTGAGACCAAGCAGTCGCAGAGAGATGCTCTCGTGGAGTTGAGAATCAGCATATCTTATGTTGTTAAGATTGTAGCCGCCATGTTGTAATTGCCCTTTTCAAATGTGAAGTATGGATCAATATCACTATGAAGAGCCGAAAAGATTATCGTTTTATGTTGGTCATCCAGGTGATTCGAAAAAGAAATTTATGTCTAGGTTCATAAGACCAAGATAAGGTAGAGAAAGATTCATAAAAAGCGAAATAACTAATCAATTTGATTGTTTAACGACATATCAACTCCCTAATGGCCATTTAATGCCGAAATTTAATTTTTCTTGGGATATTTGAAGTAATAAAAATGATATGTTATTCTGCTTTCACAATTGAATACATGGCAATACTCAGCTTTTGGGCATATACTTAATTTGTGTGCGCACCTCGGCGAAGTGTAATGGTTAGCAAAGTTGTCTCGCTAGAACCATAAGAACTGACTAGTGAGTTCGATCTTCACAAGGTGCCCGTGTTTACGGCCTTGTGCCATATCTAATCTGCGCTTAGAAAATCCGTTTGGGCACATCGAGTCGGTGGAATGTTTAGCAAGTTTGTCTTGCTAGAACAATTGCAACCGAGTAGTGAGTTCGATCCTCGATGGGTGCCCCATACTTTAGGTCTTGTGCCACATCTAAGCTGCCCTTAGAAAATCCTTTTGAGCACCTCGAGGCGGTGTAATGGTTAGCAAGTTTGTCTTGCTAGAACAATTACGACCGCGTAGTGAGTTCGATCCTCGATGGGTACCCCATACTTTAAGCCTTGTGTCAAATCTAAGCTACGCTTGGAAAATCAGTATATGCGATAAGTCTGTCTGAATACAAGGTGGGAATTGTTTCTTGAATGCAGTCGTTTTTATTTCAAAGAACGTGTCTCGAACTCTACAACTGTTTTTCTTCCGTTTCTGTAATTATGAATAATGGTTGTATGAAACGTCAAAATGCACACAATTTCCTTGGTTCAAAACAAACAGCGGATAGGGGAAACAACAATAATAAGCAACAATAATTTTGCTTTATAGATTTTTTTTTTGTTCTTAGCTGCAACGGAATTCCGCATTGTGACACGTTTACATAGAAGTACAACAATGCTTGTCTGTTTTTCCTCTGCCACTGAATTAAACAGAAAGTATAAACCGCACGTAAGATGGGATTCGAGACCCGAATAAGAATTTATTTAGCACATATTGCGACGTTTACCACCAGCAAAAGGGATTATAATTTCGCCACTATTCTCCGTCTACCTACGGGCGCCACATACACCCCGACCCCGCGAAAATACAATGGGTGTTTGTTATGAAATCTGTCGCACGAAATTATCCCACTAAGAAATACGTGTCTAACTTCAATGTTTCGTATTGACATTCTTCGGGTGTTTTTTTTTTCTTCTCATATCGAGAGAACATACCAACGGTCAAGTTAATGCTAAAATTAATGGACAAATTACTTGGCCTATTTATCTTAGTGACAAGAAATAATCTTTTTTTTTTGTTTTTGTTTTTACGCTTCTTTACTTATATACTGCGTTCAGATGCTTGCTTTCATTACAACGTGTGCACAAACATATATACACACACACACACACACACACACACACACACACACAAACACACACACACACACAAACAAACAAACAAAAGGAGGCACGGTGGAGTAATGGATTTGGATTGCGGAGAGCCGAGTTCGAATTCCAGTTGAATCCATTACATTCACTTACGTGGTAATAACCTTGGGAAAGGTGTGAATCCTCCTCTTCTTCCTCCAGCTATGGGTAAATAGCAGGACAGACTGGGTTCTATAGCCTTGGATAGTATTATTGGCTCTTTGTCGGGCACACTAGGTGGAAGGGTGAACATCACTTTTATTTTAAACACACACACACACACACACACACACATATATATATATATATATAAAATATACAAAGTATGCTTGAGAGAGATATGAAATTAATCCCTCCCTATACTCTACCATGTCTCATTAACTACCCCTTTTACACTCTCTGTTAAATTACAAAAACGTACACTACCCATCAATTTTAATTTCTTTTTTCGTTTCATTTCATTTTTGGAAGTGCTATCTGATGATCCGGTGTCCTTTAAAAGGGCTCTGGTGAAATAAATTATTATAATGGTACCTTAAAGTGGTCTGTTTTTCTTTTAAATATTAGCTCTGGATTTACATTGAGCTCTCAGGATATCATCCTCCTTGGGATTACCCATACGGATTACCAAGTTCTTCATAACTATATATATATATATATATATATATATATATATATATATATATATTATTTCACCCCAAGTAAGTTGAGAATGCGACTAGTACACAGTGGGAAAGGGTTACATGGAATGAAAATAAAAGAAAAGACTGAGAATAGGCAGGATTGAGAAATGGATAAAAATATGAACGATATGATTCAAGAAAATAGAAGATGGCGGATTTAGCTAGTTCAATAGTAAAAGGGTGGGACCTAGATGTCAATCTAGTAGCACGCTTAAATTCATGCAGTCGGGTCACCAGGGAAAAAAAAGTTCGACAGAGCAGCTGCCATTAAAATATTTGTGAAAAAGACAGAGAGAAGCCACGTCACATCAGTGAGAAAGTGAAGATTGTTTACATTCCTGATCCTTCTTTGGATTTTGTCAAGAGTCTTAATAGGAGCACCAGACCAGATATGACAGTAGTATTCAACGGACAAACGAATGGTATATATATATATATATATATATATATATATATATATATATATATATATATATATATATATATATATATATATATATATGTCTGATACCGTAGAACTTATAGTTTTAAATAGATAAAACCGCATATTTTTCCGTTAAAAAGATAACATATTTTCGGCTAACATCTCGTCAGAAAAATCGTAGGCGAATAGTATAATTTAATGATAATGGCGGAAAATAGTCACATTGGTAGGAGACTAGGAACTAAAAGAGAATTTAATATTTAAAAAGGGGAAAAAATGTTAAAATGGCAAAAAAGCAGAAAAAACAAAGTTTCAGTGAGTTTTAAAATTCGTCCATGCATTGAATACTGTTGCTCTATATGATCTGGTGCCCCCCCCCCCGCTCATCTCGAGGTCCTAGATAAAATTCAGAGACGCATATGCAATATGATAGGTCCTGATCTGGCATCTCGTCTACAGTCACTTTATCATATTTTCTACAAATATTTTCATGGCAACTGCTCTGACGAGCTACTTTCACTGGTATCCGAACTGCATGAATTTAAACGTGCTACTAGGTTGGCATATCGGTCCCAGCCTTTCTCTGTCGAAACAGTTAAATGTAACAGCCTCTTCTACCCCAAAAGCTTCTTCTCTCGCACTTCCCACCAAAAAGTCATAATAGTGATTTTCCAAGAGTAGCTTAGACCGAAAGTATGGGGCACCTAGTGAGAATCGAACTCACTACTCAGTCGTAACTGTTCTAGCGAGACAAACTTGTTAACCATTACACTGCCTCCAGGCGCCTAAACAAGAGTCATGATAACTGGGAGGTTTATTAAGCTCATGCATAATAAAAGCATGTTCGATAGACAAGCAGGAACTAATCTTAATTTTAAGCAATCTGCGCTTGATAAAGGACGGGGCAACATAATATGATAAGACAGGATTGCAGAAAGAGCTTCTTGGATTGAATCGAACATAACTTATGCCAAAAGCGAATAATCTGATTGCAATCGTTAATAATTTCATTGTGGTATCGTCCGCAGAAGTATTTAAATAAATGCCTGATACCGCAGAACTTTTTTTAAACAGACAAAACCGCATATATTTTCTCTTACAAAGGTAACCTTTTCTCGGCAAATACCTCATCAGAAGGATTGTTGGCAAATAGTATAATATAACGATAATCGCGGGAAATAGAAAGGTGGGGAGACGAGGAACTACAGTTAAAATACAACAATATATATATATAGTTAAACCTAGAGCCAGACAAGCCTACCAAGGTTTCACCTAAGCGGATCGTCAGGGAATGCCGGCTTTGAGCACTTCATTTAGTTATTTTGGGTAATCGCATCGGGTTTTTTTTTCTTTGGGCCTTGGACTCGTATGCTTGACGATTATTTTCGGTTAACATACATGTTCTTGGTTCTTTCTTTTTTTTATATCCTTTTTTCCCTTTGGGATTGGCTTGTTTATTTGCAAATCAGCACACCGAAGGTTTTCCGAGCGAGTATAGTTTCTTATACTTGTAAGATTTCTATTAATAATATATATATATATATATATATATATATATATATATATATGTGTGTGTGTGTGTGTGTCTGTGTGTGTGATTAAAATTTGTGGTAGAGGATTAGAATAACATTTATAGCAATTCATCGAGTCTAGGAGAATCAGCAACAGAATGCAGAAAGCACTGGTTAGCGGTTTCAGCAGTGCGCAATCACGACCGAGAATCGAACCCGGATCGTTACGATACACCGCAAGCGTCAGACCAACGGACCACGGTGAAGACAAAAAAAACTGATAGACACGATATAGAGCCGCTATTTCACTAAGTTCCATGGTGATACTCCTCCAAGTATTCGAAACCCAACGGCTTGTGCCCCAAGAGTCACGTCTTCCAATGGTATGACGCTTGCGTTTATCGTAACGGTCCGGGTTCGATTCTCGGTCGTGGATGCGCACTGCTGATGAGTTCCAAGTAGGCCATCCAGTGCTTTCTGCATTCTGTTGAGGATTCTTCTAGACTCGATGAATTACTATAAATGAATATATATATGTATATGTGTATATATATATATATATATATATATATATATATATATATATATATATATATATATATATATATATATATATATATATATATATATATATATATGGGTGACCATCTTGGGAATACCAGGTGCTGTAAGCTTAGATGTGCATGTGGTGTAATGAATAACGGCTCGGAATTGCAGATCGGAGAACCGAGTTCTAATTCCAGTAGGTTTAGTTATATTCACTTATGTGCAAATACCCTTGAGAAAGGTATCAATCCACCTCTTCTCCCTCCAGCTATGGGTTAATTAGTAGGATTTGTATTAGTAAATCCTTATTATCTCCTCCAAAAAATTCTTACAGTCTAAAATTTTGGGGCTTTAAATAACCTGCAAAAGGTTGATAAGCCATAAAAATCAATCAATCGTTCTATTATCTTGGCGTCATTTTGTTTGTATTATTATTATTATTCGAGAATGAAGTAAATAAACGTTAAATTCATTTATTTCGAGATAATTTTTCACCGATTTCTGTTAGGAGAATTAATCTAAACGGCCCCCACCTAAATATGAACTTTGATTTCTCTTTTCCTGCTCATTTTTCATGGTCTTCCAGTTTAGCAAATACTTCCAGATCATGATTTAAGTATGGAGCTTCATCAGTAATAGTAATATTGGCCAATTTTCTTTATAAGGAAGCATTCGGCACTCACTGATCGAGCAGCCAGTGCTATTGCCATTTGAAGTTTACAAAAGATTCTATTAACGCAATGTTTCAGTAAAATATGTTACTCAAGTCCGGTAATTGTTATCGCTCATTCTTGTACTGATGAAGGCTTCCTTCTTAATTTTTTTAGTCGATGTAATGCAGAATGTCAGCCTCTTGATTATGTCATTATTTTTCGTTCTAGTTACATCTGCTATTCATTTTAGTTGTTGCTGATGTTGAAAGTCATCAAGTGATATATTCGGCACAATTCTTTGTGGTTCTGTAGCGTCAGTCCACGATCGAAGAATGGCTCTCGCCAGGACCCACATGCTTCACTCGCTAGAAACCATTTTTAACCCTTGATCTTAGAAAGCGTTTGTATACAACTGACACTTTAGATATTTCTGAATGAGATTGGCTTTGGCTTGGTTTGTTTTACGGCATATCAACACCTCAATGGGTTATTTAATGCCGACACGATTTTTATTGATGGTAATATTTTTTCCAAAAATGTATTGCTGGTAATAATTTTTTTCTTCAAAAATTTATTGCTGGTATTAAAACTTATTTTTACACGTTTTGACCCAAGGTTAACTATTTACACATAGCTCGGATCTTAACACGTGGTACCACCCCGGGTCAGGGTGGACCTGAGAACACCAGCAATTAAGAGGTGGTTCCACTCTCCTCAAAAACCCTTGATCAGAGGCCTTGGTGTCGGATGTAGTTTTACCCAGGACGCGGATGTAGTGGGTTGGTGCATAATTATCAGGCGTTTTTGTAGGCGAGTTATTTGTTAATAAAAATTTCTTTTTTGTTTACTTTTTTTTAATAAAATATTATATTATTTTACTGGCTATAAAAATCATAGGCTCTGGAATAATCATTTAAAAATGTTATCGTTGAATTGTTATGTTTCTTTTTTTCATAATAAATAGTTTAAAAAAAAACGCCTGATAATTATGCACCAACGCAATAGCTTATCGTAATACCCAGGACAGGTGAGATTGGCACTGTGTCCGACATCTATATGAAATTGTTAATCTGACGAGGCTATTTAAAAACATAGCTTATTTTTTAAGTTTATAGTTTAATGTTTTGGTTTTGTAGCAGCTTGCGGTGTTGAGCGAAACTACACCGAGTGCAAGTTATTCTTTCTACCTTATTTCCTCATATGCTTTCAAAATGATAAACTTCTCATTGAATATGTAATTTCTTTACTCTGATTTGCGAACTTCCTGCTTTGTTTAGCTCACCGATCTCGCAGGCATGGATAATGTAGTCACGGGCCAAAAATCTTCCTCGTCCGACAAATTAGCGACTTTCGCAGGTTGGTTTCAGTCCACACTTTCACTGTTATTACTCCATCACGTCTACACTATCTAATTTTTTTTTTTTTTTTCTCTTTTTTTTTTTTTTTTTTATTGCCGTGGCTAAACTGACAGCACTTGAAGACATCCTGTGGGAGAGTAGGAAAAAAAAATCCTGTTATCTGTTGACGACAAGGAAACAATAAATCATAGACATTGATTTACTTTCTTTAAATTGTCAAGTTCCATGTTTAAGGAAAACTCGACATTACTAGAGTTGGTTGAACCAGTGCGTGATATCATGCTTGCCAGGCTGGATCAAACCAGGGCCGATGCAAGGGTCCCGTTCTCCCCACCCACCTCACTCCAATCTATGGTAAGCTCCCTGAAATCTATGAAACGGAAATCCCCATATACGCCCACTTTGAATCTCTGAAACGGGGACTCCAGACTTTATGATACGGGGATCCCCTTGATCTATGGTACCCCCGAATCTATGATACGACCCCCCAGCTCTACTGCATCTTAATTTTCATAAGGTAATATTCAAATAAAACACAATTTTTTTTGTAATTATTTACAATAATGAAGCATATGTAATGTCGATGAACAATTCAACAAGAAATATAGAAAATAAATACAATGTATTTGAATACAGATTATTAAATATGTCATAAAAGAGGAGTAGTGGATAGCGAGAGCCGAGTTCGAATTCAAGTCGAATCCATTACATTCATTTACGTGCTAATACCCTTGGGAAAGGCATGGATCTTCTTCTCCCCCCCCCCCAGATATGCGGAAATAGCAGCACAGACCTAATATATTTTTGTCCTTCCTTGCCTTTAAAGGAGTGCTCTTTGCCGTGCTGATGTTGCTACATGCCTTACTTCTTGCAAATTCTTTCTAAGCTCTATACTAAACATTAAATCTGTTACGAAAAAAGAACTAAACAAAATGAACACAAAACGATCAGCATTAAAAAAGGACTCGTAACTGGAAAAACCGAATGAAAAAAGAATGTTAACAACAAATACTTTTTCACACCCAACACAGTTCTGCGGAATCAGAATCAAGCGAATGAGCCAATTGGAGTAAAGTGCCATGTAGATTTAAATTTTTCCCACTTTTGACGAATGCAGCTATCGATTTTTTTTTTTTTTTTTTTGCATGCTAGCATGCTAGTTAACATTCGTGTCAGTCAGCTGTTGGCTCTCACGCTGGCCAATAGAATCTTCCTGCCTATTCGTGGCCAATAGAAAATGGCCGCAAACTACATGAAAAGTGCCGTAGAAGCATGAAAAAATGTCCACTATCGATAGGAGTTGGGAAATGCAAACTCGGTGTTGGCCTTCCCGCTAATTTGGAGCATGTACATTTAAATTTTGGTGCAAATCCTTCGAAAATTGCAGCCGTGCATTCGTTACACACACACATCCTGACTTTTATCGATAGAGATAATGGATTACATGCAATATCGATGAACAATCCAACTAGAAACAATGAATTTACCTGAATACAGATTATTAGAGACATGTCATAAAAGATCATTTTTTACGGCAATTTCTTGTTAAAAATTTGAGTAATTTAACAAACGCATTCAACATTACCGTTAAAAAAAATAGTGAATTTTAGAGTGTTTTTCGAGCCTTAGCACAAACAAGACAAATTCACGAGTTTCGACAATAAAAAAGATTTTTTTTAAAAACTGAATACGTAAATTTTTATACATTCAGTTAAAAATGAAAAAAAAAATCATTGATAATGGCAAATAGAATAACTGAATATTTGAAGAATTTTACCGACTTTATAAGCAGAAAACATTTATACCAATACAAGAAAAATTGAATAAAAAACTTAATCGCAGTACCTTGTCAATTGTTTTAATGAAACATGTATAAAAGAGGGGTTGCTGTCTAAATAAAGTTCATCGTCATCTACTATCACCTTGTATATATATATATATATATATATATATATATATATATATATATATATATGTATGTATGTATATATATATAAAAGTGAACATAGAAGTCAACACTTAGAGGCGACAGTCTGTTTCAGGCTAGATGTAATCGTCAGGCTATGTTCACTTTTATATTTACACACGCTCTATCTCTGATATTGAGCACTTTACCCCATAAATATAGAACATCTTAAGACTATATTTCTTCATATATATATATATATATATATATATATATATATATATATATATATATATATATATATGCATGTTTCATCATAAACGACAGACAAGGTACTACGGTTAAGCTTTTTATTTAATTTTTCTTGTGTTCTAACAAGAGCTTTCTTTTCTGGACAAAGGGTGTGTAAGAACTGTCCAAATGTTTTATATTTTCGAGCGCTTTCGGCTATACCTTTAGCCATTATCAAGGATGATTCGATTTTTCAGCTTAATTGAGTGTGTGCGTTCTGTGTATGTATTAGTGTGTGGTAGGGATGTTTTTAATTTCCGAATACGGTTAGCACATTATGGCCTTGTTCGCAGTTAATATTGTTAAGAGTTGGCTTTTTCTTTTTATTATTAAAGCTTCCATTATTTTTAGTCTTTTTTTACAGGTGCATGCAGTTAATATATTTGTGTTTTCTACTAGTATGTTCCTAATGGAGTCGGGTAAATATATATCATCTTCTACAATAAGTTTAAAGCATCTAATTTAATTATTATCAACAACACTGGGCCTTATAAATAAATCCACCACCCCCATGTAAATTCTTATGACCCTCCTCACTGAGAGATTGCCTCTCCAACACTAATGATCAAAAACAACATTAAATACTTACATTGGGCACACGTACATCACACTTTCTTGTAGAGTGACCTGTCACAATCCGTGAACACATGAACGGCCAAATTACAACTATCAACATAAGACAAATACTAGTAGATAAAACCAAAATACTCTACAACACCCAATGCAAAGAAAGACTCAAAACCTCTAGAAGATTAAACAAAATAAACAGCTCACATTAAATAAAGTATTATTCAGCACAGGAGAAGTTATCTTGAAGTACATATGATATAATTAATGTGTGCACATATTTTATCAGTATTATAATAATAAAAAATAAAATAAAACTAAAATTCTGTCCTGTGTATAACTATGAACTACATCTGCGTCCTGTGTATGACGATAAACTACATCTGCGTCCTGGGTATGTCTATAAACTACATCCGCGTCCTGGGTATGACGATAAACTACATCCGCGTCCTGGGTAAGACGATAAACTACGTCCAACTGCAAGTCCTCTGATCAGGAGGTTTTGAGGGGCATGAAACCACCTCTTAATTGCTGGTGTTCACAGGTCCACCCTGACGTGGGGTGGTAGCACCTCTTAGGATCCCGGCTATGAGTAAATAGTTAACCCCAAAACTGGGGCCAAAACACTATGAAAGTGTAAAAATAAGTTTTAATACCAGGAATACTTTGTAAAAAATATTACCAGCAATACATTTTTGAAAAAAATTATTACCAGCAATATATATTTGTAAAAAATATTACCAGCAATACATTTTAAAAATTATATATATATATTACCATCAATACATTTTTGAAAATATTTAGAGTGTACCCAAAATACTTTTACAAAATTTGGGGGTGGGTTCCTTAGACCAAAACAAGGACAAAATCCCATATAAACACATGTCCGCAAATCCTTCCTTTATGCGTTATTATGTTAAAAGTTTACGGTAGACGCTGTTAAATATACAATCCAAGATATAACCCAAAAATACTTATTACCATAGTTTGTGATGCCACGGATCCAGTTTCAGAAACGCGACAATGAATAGCAGCAAAGGTTGGATGACTCAGGTGCCTTTTGTTTGGAAACGGAATCTGATACAGTCGTGCAACCTCGCGTCCATTACCATTTGCGCAGGCTAATGTAAAAAAAATCGTATCTGCCTTCTCACGACATCAATATCCCGCCATTGTTAAACGAAACACTTCTCAGTTAACTCACTACTACACGCATTAAACGTTGAAGACAGACTAGCCACTAATGTACACGAATAACAAATGTAACTTTGTTTACATGTCAGCTCAGCGCCATCTACCGTAAAATTTCTTTAAACTTAATAACTCGAAAACGAAGGCTTTGCGGACATATGTTTATATGGACATTTGTCCTTGTTTAGTGTGAGGAACCCGCCTACAATGTCTGTAAAAGAATTTTTGATACGCCTTATCTATCTATATATATATATATATATATATATATATATATATATATATATATATATATGTGTGTGTGTGTGTGTGTGTGTGTGTGTGTGTGTGTTTATGTGTGTGTGTGTTACAATTACCTTCTACAGCTTATAATTTTAAAAAACAAGGATCATAACATTCATCGAGTGACTAGTAGGTAAATTTTATTAGCGAAGGTATTTCGCCATTTTATATCATTAACTTCACTAATTTACTTTTTCTATGAATGATTCGTTGTAATATAAATTGAACTGCACCACATATCTGATTATATATATATATATATATATATATATATATATATATATATGGAGGCATGGTGGTGTAATAGATAGTGGCTTAGATTGGGGAATCGGGAGCAGAGTTTGAATTCCAGTTGAATCAATTACATTCACTTACGTGCTAATACTCTTGGGAAAGGTATGAATCCTTTTCTTCCTCCAGATATGTGGAAATAGCAGCACAGACCGGGTTCTGTAGCCTTGGATGGCAACTGGTCTACTGCAGAAAGAAATGGCAACCTACTGCGGGAAAAAATCTGGCTCGTCAATTCAATTCAACTGCACCACATATCTGATTTAAAAGAGGTGATCCGACGTGCAAATTCTCGGGATAACAACTGAAACATTATTCTATTTATTGAACAAAATATTCTCAAATTGCCATATTAGTAAAAAAAAAAAAAAAAAAAAAAAAAACGCTTCTCTCTTAAATTTAAAAAAAAAAAAAATTCAACTTTAGTGTTTCGATTGCACGCTCCAAATGTTTGTATTCGTTATCAATAACATATTTAAAAAAAAAAAACATTTCAATTCCCTTTATATTTTTCGTTTCGGATGCTACCTGAATTTTACCAAAAACAAAATAATTTCCATGCCTGAAGATGACTGAATGTACAGTCGAAAGTACTTGCGTATTTAAGAATGATCTAATACAGTTTACAATTTTAAAAACAAGGATGATAACATTCATCGTGTGATTAGTAGGTAAATGAATCTTTAAAATTTTGTTAGCGTGTTAGATTTCGGCATTTTATATCATTAACTTTACGAATTTAGCTTTTGTATGAATGATTCATTCTAATATTAATTCAACTGCATCACATATTTCATTATATATATATATATATATATATATATATATATATATATATATATATATATTTATATATATATATATATATAGCATAAATATATATATATATATATATATATATATATAGCATAAATATATATATATATATATATATATATAGCATAAATATATATATATATATATATATATATATATATATATATATATATATATATATATATATATATATAAAAGTGAAAATAGAAGTCAACACTTAGAGGCGACAGTCTGTTTCATGCTTGATGCAATCCTCAGGCCACAAGTGCTGCTATTTTTCTCGGCTATTTATATATATATATACGGATTAGTGGTGCATTGTGGGTAGTCTATTTTGGTGGTTATTTTACCGGAAGTCGTTTATTTGTTTATTTATTTATTTGTGTTAAATTATTTTGCTTGTTTTTATTTATTTTTATTTTTTATTTTTTATTTCTTATCTTATATATTTATTTATTTTATATATATATCACTTTTATATTTACACACGCTCTATCTCTGATATTGAGCACTTTATCCCATAAATATAGCACATCTTAAGACTATATTTCTTCATATATATATATATATATATATATATATTGCGTATATTCATTCGATACGTGAAATTTTCCATATATGTTGTTTATTAGGTTGGTGCAAAAATAATGTATTTTTGGACATATTTTTTAACGTCAAAAAACGACATTATTTTTGCACCAACCTAATAATTAATACCAACTGCTAAATCAAATACTTTATCATAGAAAGAGGCTATGTGGATATATATATTTGTTTTGTAAAATAAACTATTTTTCATTATTAGGCTACGGTTTATGTAAGACGAGATAATTTGAGTTCGTGTCCGTAGTAAACTTGATTTTATCGTTGTTTACTAAGATCAGCTTTTTGGAGTACCAAGGGGAGGCGAACTGACTATCTTAACTTACTGACCTCAGAAATATGCTCTCTAACCACTTAAACAGTTAGAAAGAAAAAAGGGTACTGAACTGTTATGCGATATCTGTCCTCCTATATGGCATTGAATGCTGGACAATCTCCTCAAATATGGGAAGGATGTCAGAATAATTAAGAACCTATACTGGCAACAAACCACTTGCATGCAGATAGAAAATCGGTTCAACAGATATAGAAAAATAGAAAGGGATGAAAGACAAGGATGGGTCTTCTCACCAGACTTATACAACCTATACAGCGAGGCGATTCTGAAATAATTGGAGGTCCTACCAGGATTCATTATTGGTGACCACAGATAAGATATGTAAATAAAACAGTGTTGATAGCAGACACGGAAAGAAAACTCCAAAATCTCCAAAAGAAGGTAATGACGGAAAGCGAGAAGAAAGGATTAAACATCAATTGCAATAAGAAAGAATGCATGGTTGTTAGAAAAAGGGACAACCCAAAACGCGAATTACAAATCGGAGATTGCCAAAATCGAACAAGTACTAACATTTGAGTATCTCGGAAATGTTTTAACAGAGGACGGAAAGTGTGACAATGAAATCCGAAGACACGTTGGGTTAGCGAAAGATGCATTCAAAAAGCTAAGCAGAGTATTAAGAAATAGAAAACCTTCGCTAGAAATAAGGAAAAGAGTACTAAACTATGATATGCTATCTGCCCTATATGGCAGCGAATGCTGGGCAATCCTCTCAAAGTGAAGTAGAGACTTGAAGCAACAGAAATGTAGTTCTGCAGATACATCCAAGATTACGGAACCTGGTATTCCAAAATGGTCACCTATCTAGGTACTGACCAGGCTCGACGTTGCTTAACTTCGGTGTATCGTACGGGAACCGCTGTTTCATCGGAATGTGGACGTAAGCCATAACACCTTCACATCCAAACTTAAAGTATTTGGTATTCCTAAGCGGTCACCGATGTAGGTACTGACCAAGTTCGACGTTGCTTAACTTCGGTGATCGTACAGGAACTGTTGTTTCAACGTGATGTGGCTGAAAGCCCGCCAGGATTAAAGAGTTCAGTCCGACTTGCTGTTTAATCTGGAGCTGGAAGGAGAGGTGATGGTTTCATGCCTTTCCCAAAGGTAGTTGCGCAAAAGTGAAAGTAACGAATTCGACTGAAATTGGCCGAATTCTTGTTCGGGGGAGGGGGGGGGGCTAACCATTACGTCACATTCTGGTCGACTAGATGTGCTTGTTAACCATTACTATTGTTCTCGCAGTTCTAAAGATTAGCTTAATTTTATACACTGTTACATTTGTACCGATATCAAACGCAGTAAACTGGGTATTTTAATTCTTTAACAAACGCTATGAACAGTAGGTTCGTGCCATACTCATCAGGTAGGGGGGTACCTGAGGGGGGCAGAAGAAACAGACTTTGATTCTTCTTCTTCGTGATCCTTTCAGCGGTCTTTCAGATAACTTGGCGCCCATCTTCAAGCTCTTGACTGAAAACCACGGAATTATGGTATGGATCGCCCTCGGTCCATACACTAACCCTAAGGTTTTGAATTCAGAATTGTCCTTCTCTTAGACCGGCTGCCACCAAAGGTTATAGAACTGTCTAGGATTCATATCTTAGTAAGTGGATGTATTGAACCCAACTAGAATTCGATCTCGGCTCTCCGATTACCACAATCCGGGCTGCTATACATTACTCCACCATTCGTTGATCAAACTATTAAGTCCACCAAATCGTCATTAGAAGCAAATACAGGATTCTGATTAGGGAAGTTATTCGTTGTATTTGCTATTGCAAATTTAACAAGCCAGGGAGAAAATGGCGAATACACAATGCATATAAAATTAATAGCTTCTGGGCGTAACTAAATGTTCATGAATATCTCTTATCTCGATCTTTCCCAAGACCGATTAATGTCTAGACATTAGAAACGATAAAAGAAATCAAAAATAAAAATATTTAGGCACTTCTCTAGGCTTTCAATTTTACCTTGAATTTAATCACCTAAAAAAAAGGAAAAAAAAGAAAAAACGCTTTGGTAAAATTTAAAGAAGAAAGAAAAAACAGTAAGAAAAGAGACGCCATCTTATAACTTTGACATGATTCGTTGTTCCGGTTGTGCGCAAGGCATCCGGTGAATCAACGCCAAAAAAGAACTTTGTTTGCAAGGCACGTACGCACGCTGCGATTTGGCTTTTCCCAATTCCCGTTCGTATTACGTAGATAGTTGACTTTAGAAAGCACTTTGCCTCAAAGTTCAGTCTAGACTCTGGATCTTTTCTGTTAATTCACCCCAAATAATATTAAGTTACTTATCGCAAATATTAATTCACCTCAAGAAATTATAAATTTTAATTCAAAGTTTGTTTTTTTCATTAAATTTTTGGCACTCTTTTGAAAATAAAAATTATAAATCAAAATTTATTTAGCTTGCCTCACAACAACTCCAACCCTCAGAATGAAACATAAACAAAAATCAGAGTTATTCACATTTCGTAACTATTATGAATAATCAAGAGTGGTCTCCCCTTGTTTTGTTACTCTCCTCTTTGAGAGAGCTATTTCTGTTTACTGGAATTATAAAAGGACACTATACGCGAACCTTGTATTCTCAGTTAAATAAAGCTTTCTTAAAGCCTACATCTGCGTACTTTTTCATTACAAGTATGTTTATGGCTATCTATCTATCTATCTGTCTATCTATCTATCTATCTGTCTCAGTCTGTTCCTATCTATCTATCAATCCATGTATCTATCTCAGTCTCTTCCTATCTGTCTATCTATCACATTCTCTTCATATCTACCTATCTCAGTCTCTTCCTATCTAATTATGTACACCAACCCAGGTATTTCTACACCCCTTCGCCTGTATTAGATGACTGTTAATCCTATGATAGTATGTTTCCGCCCCTTTTATGTATTTCTTTATTAATCATGTTGGGTGTCTAGCCACTGGCCTCGTCACAAATGTCTTGTTTGGGCACCAGTTTAGTCGCTCATAACTTTTATATATTACCAGTAGCACAGATAGATAGATAGATAGATAGATAGATAGATAGATGCATACATACATACATACACACATACATACACACATACATACATACATACATACATACATACATACATACATACATGCATACAATGTTTTACAAGAGTAAAAACCTTTTAAATTTCTTATTTATAAATTTTTTCCATATAAAAATTTGATTTTGTTACAATAAGCCATCGTATATAATTCTGGTGGCTTGTAATTGATTATATAAAAACGTCAATCGAATCAATAGTTCATAATTTCTGTTTCAGTTTATAGAATAAAATTTTATTTCATCTCATAGTAGAGTAAGAAAAAAATATTTTAGAGAATAAATAACGTCTCAGTTTATGATATACATTCTTAATTTTAGCAAAAGTGAATAAAGTATGTAGAATCATTTTTAAATGAGACCATTTTCCAAAATAAATAGAGTATGAACACTTCGTTAGTGAATATAGCTATTTATTTAAGCCTGAATAGTGGAATAGTTATTTAACTCTTATTAACGATTAACTCTTATTAAGTTCAGATTAACTAATGATTTTAGCAATCAAGTTGTGTTCATTTAAAATACCGCTAATATAAACTATATTTAAGTATACAAGCCAGAATTGAAATAAAAGAAAATAAACCTCCCATAAAAAGCAAGAGAAATAAGATGAAAGAAATACTAGCCAAAAGTACTTCATCTAACAAATTTGAATCCTATTAACAATACTTCATCTAAGAAATTTGAATCCTATTAATACTACTAGTAATAAAGCATATTTAAGTAAGCAAGGTAGATGAGAAATGAAGAATAAACCTTGAATAAAAGCAAGGTAAATAAGATTAGGTATATTCAATAGTTCGCTAAAAAGAGAGCATACCCAGCTGAAAAATGACCTAAAACTTGATTAAACAATTTTTTATCGTCTAAATGTTTATTATTAAGAGGAAAGACCAAAGTATTTTTTAATATTTTTTTTATTTTTTAATCCTTTCTAGCACGTCCGTAATTTTAGTTGAAAATTTTGTACTTTTTGGGTCGTCAAAGTTTACATAAAATCAGTCATGACAGCCATTTTTGACAATTTTGTAAACAAAAGTAAAATTATCCGTTGAAAAATCATGTAAAATTCAATTATACTTTTTTTCAAAAGTTATTTTTGGAAAATTTAAAGTATACTTAATGTAATTTGAAACAAACATTACTTAATCTTTTAGCAGAAAAATTTAGTTGTACATAAGAGAAGCATGTCTAACCGTAGTGATTGGTTTCGGAGCTGTGAATTGACGCTTACGTCAATGTATCGACAACTAACATTAGGGCAATTTATCGGACGGAAGTGATAGTATTTTTGAATTTTAAGTGAACCAGCTTATTTAACTATAAAGCAATTCTTAAAAATTAAATTCTTTCAAAAGTCTAATATTTTATTGATTTTTAGGTACCTTTTCACGAAGATATGTCCAAAGCCAGCATGTTTCAGTCCCTAAAATTGAATCTAAAAAAGAAAAACCAATAATTGCAGTATATCTCTCAATGAAAAAGAAAAAATTGATTATATTTAAAAAATGAAAAGAAAATATTTCGTGAAATATGTAAAGAAAGAAAGAAAGAAAGAAAGAAAGAAAGAAAGAAAGAAAGAAAGAAAGAAAGTGACTGGAATAGATAGATAGAAATAAAGAAAGAAACAACTAGACTGAGATAGATAGATAGATAGATAGATAGATAGATAGATAGATAGATAGATAGATAGATAGATAGATAGATAGATAGATAGATAGAAAAAGAGCGGAAAAGAAAGAAAAAAAGAAAGTGACTGGAATAGAAAGAAAGAAAGAAAGAACTAGACTGAGATAGATAGATAGATAGATAGATAGATAGATAGATAGATAGATAGATAGATAGATAGATAGATAGATAGAAACAGAGCGGAAAAGAAAGAAAAAAAGAAAGTGACTGGAATAGAAAGAAAGAAAGAAAGAACTAGACTGAGATAGATAGATAGATAGATAGATAGATAGATAGATAGATAGATAGATAGATAGATAGATAGATAGATAGATAGATAGAAAAAGAGCGGAAAAGAAAGAAAAAAAGAAAGTGACTGGAATAGAAAGAAAGAAAGAAAGAAAGAAAGAAAGAAAGAAAGAAAATTAAAAATTTTGAAAATGCGACGATGATGGTCGCTCAGTCAGATAATTTGACACGAAATCAACGCAATTTATTTGACATTATTTCTGAATTGTGCTTCTGCAGTTTTGCCGAAAACGTTTTTAATACATTTTTTGGCGTATTAAAAAAGTTAAAAATAAAATAATATAGAAAATGGAAACGGTTCGCAGATTTTAATAAGCTTGCAAATTTATGATCTGTAAAAATAAATCTTTCTATAAGAATATTTCCACAGATGCACATATTCAAACTTAATTTTAAAATATTTAACAACTTTATCACATTTTGTATTTGAAATTGAAAAAAAAAAAAAACAATTCTAGTAAAAATTAATTTTTCATCGAAAAAATATTTTGGCTTCAAACAATAATATACTTAACATATATTATTCACAAAAGCCATTGAAAGCTATTTTTAATTATATAATGTCTTACTGTTATTGGGTCCTGTATTTTACAATTCAGAGCTAAAGTTTGGGTAGAAACGCTCCTCGACTTACGAAAACGTCATCAAAGTCTTCTGCATTTAATTAAAAAATTACAGACGTGCACATATTCGAGTTTTCCAGTTTTCATAAAATTAAGTGTGTGTGTGGAGGGGGGTTAACAAATATAAAAAAAATATTTTTAGCATGACTTTCTAAAAAAACAAACATTTCGAAAATAATTTCATTCATTTTTTAAAAAGTTCTTAAAGTTTTATTAAAATCTAGCAATTATTTGATTTTTTGTAAGAATTTCCAAATTAATGTGTTTTTCAACTGAAAAAAGCGCTAAAAAAGGTAAAGCTAAATATTACGCGAGCGCTGATGTAAATAAAAAAAAATAAGATTTTTAATTTTTTAAATTTCAAACGTGCTAGAAAGAAATAAAAAAAATATATTTTAAAACTACTTAGGTCTTTCCCCTTATTAACAACATAAGCTTTTCCACGATAAAACGTTGTTTTTATTAAGTTTGGAGGCTTTTTCATCATGCTATGCTGTTTTTGGCTAATTATTGAATATACCTAAATAAGATGAAAGAAATACTAGTCCAAAATGAATAATGATTGACAATGCTTCATCTAAGAAATTTGAATCCTATGAATACTACTAGTAATAAAGCATATTTAAGTAAGCAGGGCAGATGAGAAATAAAGAATAAGCCTTGAATAAAAAGCAAGAGAAATAAGATGAAAGAAATACTAGTCCAAAATGAATAATAATTGACAATACTTCATTTAAGAAATTTTAATACTATTAATACTACTAGTAATAAAGCATATTTAAGTAAGCAGGGCAGATGAGAAATGAAGAATATGCCTTGAATAAAAGCAAGGTAAATAAGATGAAAGAAATACTAGTCAAAAATAAATAATTGACAATGCTTCATCTAAGAAAATTTGAATCCTACTACTATGGCTTGAGTATTGCAAAAAATATAGCAAGATTGATGAAACGAAAAATGTTATTAAACATTAACGAGAATTAATGTTTCATCTAAAAAATTTGAATCCTATTAATACTACTAGTAATAAAGCATATTTAAGTAAGCAGGGCAGATGAGAAATAAAGAATAAGCCTTCAATAAAAAGCAAGAGAAATAAGATGAAAGAAATAATTCACACTACTTCTGTCGAAGACCTTTGTATAACTTGAGTTGACTTATTGGTGTTAGAAAACTAGGGAAAATAATATTAAAAGATAATTTTAAAATCAAATTTCTACTTTACTGTCATACTTCATCCTGTGTTTATAATGGACCAACATTGACAAGGGGACGTCGTAAAAATTAAAAAGAAGGCGCCTGTCCCGTCTTCTTCGCCGACAGATATCTTGTCGCGATAAGGCTGGTCAGACGATAAGATTTTGGTGTATGGGCGGGCTTTTGTAAGACACGGCTGTCGCACGGTCCAGTGGTAACTGGAGACTGTCAAGACAGAATTTTAGAAAGAAAACTAACTGGCCAAATAAATACCGCGACCAGAACTAGGCTCTTAAATTTCTCCATAACTAATATAAACTGTGGTGGAGAATAATAATTAAAAAGAATAAAGAAAATAATCTGGGTGCACATGTAAATGAATCCGCTATTGTCAAAAACTACCTTTTGTTCGCTAAATGCTATTAGGTTGGTGCAAAAATAATGTCGTTTTCTCACATATGTTACTATGTGAGAAAACGACATTATTTTTGCACCAACCTAATAATTATTTACGATAAAAATACAAAGGAAAGATATTATTAGGTTGGTGCAAAAATAATGACGTAATAATGTCGTTTTTTGACATTAAAAAATACGTAAAAAAACGACATTATCACGTCATAATTTTTGCACCAACCTAATAATATAAAGTGGTAAATTTACTTTTCTTAGCTGAGTTCAGTGATTTCCAAACGGTGCAGCGCGCCTCATATCTGCGGCGAAAGAGGATAGCAGGTGAGGCGGAATGATTTAAAGACAATCAAAGATTTAGAAACAGTTTCAAAAAATTGATATATCTAAAATAAATATGAATTCAAAATTTAAAATATTATTATGGATTAAATGTAATTGCATGCACGAGTCCCAGTATAAATAGTTATAAAAAAAATTATTGACCGATTTTATCATTGTGATGTTTTAGAATTATATCAAGTATTAAGAATATAGTAACTAGGGTCTGCAAATTGGAGGAGAGAGTTATCAATAATAATGTTCTGATTTCGAATCCGCGGTTAACTCTCTCTCATTAACTCTTTCTCTCTCTCTCTTTCTAACTCTCTCTCTCTCTCTCTCTCTCTTTCTAACTCTCTCTCTTTCTAACTCTCTCTAACTCTCCCATTTGCTGTAGGGTTGCTTGCCCCTTTTCGGTGTGTCTTCCATTTGGTGAGGATTGAGCAAATCTTCATTCCGAAAATGCGGCCCAAGAAAAAAAAGTCTGGGAACCACTGGCTTATGTCTCTTCTCATTCAAACCGTCTTTTTCATGGTTTATCTCTTCTTACCTCTTCTCTTTCCCCGTCTATTCTCAGTTTTTTTCTTAGAGTTTTTTTTTTCTTTCTATCATTCATACTCTCTATTTCTAATGTTTTTCCAAGTATTTCTCTCTTTCTCCATATATTCATTCATATATATTCTTTCTTTCTTTCTTTCTTTCTTTCTTTCTTTCTTTCTTTCCATTCCTTTTCGGATTTATCTGCTTCTTAAACCCCTGATATTTCTTTCTTTCGTTTTTTGCTTTTATCTGCCTTTTATTCCTAGAGTCTTTCTTTTTTCTTTTTCTTTTTTTTAGGGGGGGGGGGTAACTGCTTTTTATTCTTATGATCTTTCTTCCTTCCTTCCTTCTTTCTTTCTTTCTTTCTTTCTTTCTTTTGTTTGTTCTGTCCTTTTTTTAGTTTTATCTGCTTCTTACTCCCGTAATATTTCTTTCTTTCTTTCTCTTTTTGGTTCTATCTGCTTTCTATTCCGTGTATCTTTGTTTCTTTCTCACTTTCTTTCTCTCTCTCTCTTTCTCTTTCTTTTTCTTTCTTTCTTTCTTTCTTTTTTTCCATCCGTTTTTAGATTTATCTGCTTCTTACCCCCATGATATTTCTTTATTCACACACACACACACACACAAACACACACACACACACACACACACACATATATATATATATATATATAGAGAGAGAGAGAGAGATATGAACGACCAATGTTCTGTATGAATATACTTGCCAACTCGGGCTTTTTTCTGTAAATACGGAATACCTTATATAGGATATAACACCACAACGCTCCCTAGGAGACTCACTTGTCACCTATCGGACCAGAGTGCCATCAGACGACACAGTAGCATACTACATAAGTATTATAATAACATTAGCCAGCGACAAACAAATAATACCAAAATGCTAGCAAAATCAAACAGTGAAAACATGATCCTCAAAGTGAAACTCAAGGCAAATAATCATTTGTAAATTAAGAGTCTTCATCCTCCAACGTATATATATAAAAAAATAAATAAACAGGCGCACAGGTCGCACTTCGCCGACATCACAACAATCTTTGCCGCCGTCACTACGCTCACTAGTTCTACGTAACTCAGCATTTATTTCTACCTCCCCTGATGATGATTTAAGAAAGTCGAAAGCTTGGCCTATATTTCTTCCGAAACTAAATTTGGACAATTTCTAACGAAATTTCTTCTTTATCTGAAACAATCATTCGTAATGTTGAAAAGTCGATCACTGTAATCAATCAACACAAAATGTATGTTGTCTTAAATAACAATTGCTTTAAAGAATATATATATGTATGTGTGTGTGTGTGTGTGTGTGTGTGTGTGTGTGTGTGTGTGTGTGTGTGTTGAACTATAAATGTTAGAAAATTAAAATTTCAGATACACGGGGTTGTATATTAATATTTTTTGTTTTATTATTTAAATTTGTTTCCTCGGTGAGTTTCGGCTATCATAGCCATCATCAGGAGAAAAAAAACTCTGCTTGTTAGTAACAGTGAACTACAGGAGTGAATGACTGTGTCTGAAGAACGTGAACTTTGTCTGAATTTTTCATTTATTTTTTTTTTTTAATATATATCATGAAATGGGTAAGTCCAACAATATTTAGTATATTTTCTGTTTATATGTTTGTAATGACAAAAGAACGCAGGTGTAGACTTTAAGAAAGTTTTATTCAACTAAGAATATAAGGTTCGCATACAGTGTCCTTTTATAGTCCCAGTAAACAGAAATAGCTCTCTCAAAGAAGAGAGTAACAAAACAAGGGGAGACCACTCTTGATTATTCATAACAACGCTATTTTAATAGATACAATTTATTTAAATAAATGCTCTGTTTTTGTTTTTTTTAAATTACACCGATTTGAATGTTCGAGAAGATGTAGAGGAGCATAACGGAAGGACTCAAGTAAATTTATGGAGCTCAAGGAACCGACTATTTTTCCAACCTCTTTAGCGATGGGTCGTGTCGTATGTACGAGCTACTCGAAGAAAAACAAGATTTGGAAACTATTATGAGATGGAACAATGTTACGACCACCCGATTGTTTATATTAGAATGGCATGTAATAAAGGAAAGAAAGTGGATTTCTAAGACAAAAGAGAGTGAATACAATAACCGAACGACCTTGAGTGTGGGAATCATTTGCCGACTAAATAACAAATCTTCCTAGCTATGTTTTGTTTATTACAAAAGTCTTTAAATTTCTGACCTCGTGACACGGTGAGAAACCCGGTGGGGCTAGGTTAGGTTGCTTTGTTAAAAAAAAAAAAATCCGACGTAAAAAGAAGTATCAAGGATAAAAACGTAAGATTTTTAAGTATGTGAGTAAAATGAGTGGGTGGCCAGGAGATAAGAAAAAAAAAAGAAGAAGAAAAAGAAGAAAACGTCCTGGGATCATAAACTATTGTTTCTGTCAATCGTAGCCGCCTTCATTGTACCTCTGTATTATTAACCATTATTCTTTATTTCTTTTTCTTTTCTTTCCTTTTTAAGTCTTTCTCACTCTCCTCCACTCTCACTTCCTTTATCATTACAAGTGTATTTCAAAAGCCCCCTCTCTCTCTCTCTTTCTCTCTCTTTCTTTCGTTACGCTTTTTCTTGATAGGCATCAAGGCCTTTACTCTTCTTGTCTCTCAAATTCTCTTCTCATTCCAACCGTCTTTTTCAAGGGTTCTCACTCCTTTCCTCCTCTTTTCCCTGTCTATTCCCAGGTTTTTCTTAAAGGTTTTTCCTATCATTATTTCTCTCTATTTCTAATGTCGTTCTTTTCCAAGTATCTTTTCTTTCTTTCTCTATATAATCATTCATGTATATCTGGAAAATCATCCTCTTTCTTTCTTTCTGTCTTTCTTTCCATCCCTTTTTGGATTCATCTGCTTTTTACTTTCCTGATATTTCTTTCTTTCTTTCTCTTTTTAGATTTATCTGCTTTTTATTCCAACGGTCTTTCTTTCTTTCTTTCTTTCTTTCTTTTTGGGGTTTTATCTGTTTGTTTTTTCTTATGATCTTTCTTTCTTTCTTTCTTTCTTTCTTTCTTTCTTTCGTTCGTTCGTTCATTCCGTCCTTTTTTAGTTTTATTTGCTTCTTACTCCTGTGATATTTCTTTCTCTTTTTGGTTCTATATGCTTTTTATTCTGAGGATCTTTGTTTCTTTCTTTCTCTCTCTCTCTCTCTCTCTCTCTTTCTTTCTTTCTTTCTTTCATTCTTTCTTTCTTTCTTCTTATGGTTTTATCTGATTTTATTCCACATTCTTTCTTTCTCTTTTTCGTTTTATTTGCTTCTTACTCCCATGCTCTTTCTTTTTGACTTTCTCTCTTTCTCCTTTTGGTTTTATCTGCGTTTTATTCCGAGGGTCTTTCTTTCGTTCTTTCTTTATTTTTTTTCTTTCTTCCTTTCCTTCTTTCTTTCTTTCTTCCTTTCTTTATTTCTTTCTTTATTTATTTATTTTTTCCTTTCTTTCTTTCTTTCTTTCTTTCTTTATTTATTTCTTTATTTATTCCTTTCTTTCTTTCTTTATTTCTTTCTTTCTTTCTTTCTTTTTTCTTTCTGCCTTTCTTTCTTTCTTTATTTATTTCTTTATTTCTTCTTTCCTTCCTTTCTTTCTTTCTTTCTTTCTTTCTTCCTTTCTTTCTTTCTTCCTTCCTTCCTTCCTCCCTTTCTTTCTTTATTTCTTCCTTCCTTTCTTTCTTTCTTTCTTTATTTCTTTCTTCCTTTCTTTCTTCCTTTCTTTCTTTATTTTTTCTTCCTTTCTTTCTTTCTTTCTTTCTTTCTTTCTTTCTTATTCCAATTGTATTTATTTGTATTTTTAAAAGTTCATATTATCCTATTCCAATAATCACAACTGAGTACTAAGTTCGTTCCTTAGCAATATAATATTTGTCTAAGTAGCCCAACATGAGTTGACATGTAAAAACAACCAACCTAACTCTGTATGGGGTAATGACTATCGAGGATAGATTCGTTGGTTATTACTATTGAGGAGTGAATTTGATACTCACTTGGTGCCCTATAGAAAAATTCAACAATAAATAATTCGACAAGATCTAAGATGTCGCAAAATAAAAAAAATCTCTGTATGGAGTATTGGTTAACGTGTCTAATCTGATTGGCTATTTAGTGTCTATTAATAGAAAATAGTGTCCCTGCTCTCTGTCGCGGAACCAGTGTACGAATTATAGAGCGTGTGCTATGCTGATGACATAGGTACTCATAGTTGGGATAAGAATGATCTTGAACGCAAAAAAATACATCCTCTACCAGGTGTTCCAAGAAGTAAAACTCAAGATAAACCTTTCCAAAACAGAAACTATTGGAAATTGAATTAAAAAAAAAGAAGTGATGGCACCTACCTCGAATCCATCATAAAAATTTAGGATGTGGAATTTGTAAATACTAAACACTTCAAAAAACTCAGTGTTTCGATCAATTATAACAAATCTAGTATAGGATATAAGAAAATTGAACGTAGAACGCTAGAGATAGTTTCGCCCAATACCGCAAGATGCTACAAAACACAAACATGTACTTAAGACCTCGAAAGCGGATGTCATGCCTGAAGCCAAACAAGTTCACAAATGTTCAGAAACTGTCAGCTTTTCAGATCAATGGTTAAAAAATGAAAAGGCGAATGATGCCTGTAAGCCTTAGCGAGTACCATCCTTCTTTGAAGCCCGTAAACTGGCGCTACAGCATCACAAATAAAAAAAATAAAAAAAACTGTACCAAATAACAGGAACCACATCACCTGACTTTCAACAACTAAATTGGATAGCACGTGTAACTGGAAGAAAAATAATGACATAATCAAAACGCTGTCGTTCCACACGACTTCAAACAAAACGTTAGGAAGGAAACTCCCGCCAATACTGAAAAGAGCGATAATAGTTACTTAACTTGAGAAAATTATTTTCCTGAAAAAAAAAATTGTTTTAATAGAAAGACTTAATAAATTTCCATCGAAAGTGGCACTGGCTGCTCGGTCAATGAATGTTTCCTTATAAGGAAACAGTTAATATTACCGTTACTGAGTATGGAGTTTAACTGTCATTGGGTTCCCTAGACAAATGTAAAACCAACCATTCCAATACTTTTCTTGGCAATTTTTGTCTCTCCCTGTCTCCCTACTTTCCAATGTGTTTTCCAGATGTCAACACTCTCTCTTCACTTTTCTCTCTCTCTCTCTCTCTCTCTCTCTCTCTCTATGTATATATATATATATATATATATATATATATATATATATATATATATATATATATTAATTCAGCTTAATTTGAAATTTTAGTCACTCCCAAGCTTCTAATATGTTTTCCAGGTGTCCACACACATTCTCTCTCTTTCTTTCTTTCTCTCTCTCTCTCTCTCTCTCTCTCTCTCTCTCTATATATATATATATATATATATATATATATATATATATATATATTAATTCAGCTTAATTTGAAATTTTTGTCACTCCCAAGCTTCCAATATGTTTTCCAGGTGTCCACACACATTCTCTCTCTCTCTCTCTCTCTCTCTCTCTCTCTCTCTCTCTCTTTCTTTCTTTCTTTCTCTCTCTCTCTTCCCTTCCCTCTCCATATTTTCTTTCTCTTCTTCCTCTCCCTCACTATCAGTCTTTCTATAAATATTAATTCAGCTTAATTTGCAATTCTCGCCACTCCCTGTGTTTTCCAGGTGTCCACACTCTCTCTATCTTTTCCCTACTCTTCCATATTTTCTTCTTTTTTCTCTTCCCCCACTTCTCTCTCTCTCTCTCTCTCTCTATCCCTCCCTTTCTCTCTCTCTATCCCTCTCTTTCTCTCTCCATCCCTCAGTCTTTCTATGAATATTAATTCATCTTAATTATCGATATTAATCGAGAAGACATATTACTGCATCGACATTCCAAGGAATGAGAACTACTTGGATACCCTGGCATTATATGGATTCAAACGCCGAACCATGGCTCTGGAGAGAAATACGCCACGACTCCAGCCACGAAACAGCAACCTCTCACTCTGTCACTGACTTCTTCTGAAACTTTTCTCAGGCTCTCTCGCACTCTCAGTTTCTGTCTCGTTTGCCCTCTTTCTTTTCTTTGCGTGTATGCGCGCGCATGCACATTCCGTAGCCTCAATTATTATTATTATTGTACGCTAATTAAATGATAACGCATAAGAAAACAATTACCATAATGAAATAAGAGACAGAGTCTATCTATATTTCCTTCCTCTGTCAGCTTGTCATTTCGCACCCTGATTTAAAAATATTAAACATGCGATGACTCGCCCGGTCAAATTTCTAACCTGACTTCAGCGGTACGAAACCTAATAGTCTTCTTATTAACGGACCAACTTTCTGGCCAGATGAGCCATTCTTATCAACACCAACAATTATTATTTCTTCTTCTTCTTCTTCTTCTTCTTCTTCTTCTTCTTCTTCTTCTTGTCGCCTTTAGAACGTAGGTGATCATGGTTCTCCACAATTTCCTGTCGTTTGTAGCTCAATAAATTTTGTCTTTTTGTTATTTCTCCCAAAAATCTTGTTCCGCCATTCATTTACTCAAGCTCACTAAGTATGTTTATGTTCTGTTTTTCTCTGTCTCTCTTGTATTCCATTTGCCCTGTGAGTATCATATTTTCTAAGCCCTCCTTCCTCATTATATGACCCAGAAAATTCAACTGTCTTTTCCTGGTGTTAAATATAAGTGTACATTTTGTTTCCGCTTTCTCTAAAACCTCTTCGTTGCACACTTGTTCCGTCTATGGTATGCTCAGCAACTTTCTTTAAAACCACTTTTCTGTTGCTTCAAGTCTCTTCTTCATCTCTGAGAAGATTGTCCAATGTTCAATGACATAAAAGGGGACAGATATCACGTAACAGTTTATTTTCTCTTTATCTTGATTCTAGCGAAGTTTTTTCTATTTCTTAGTACTCTGCTAACGTTTTGGAACTTATGGTTGCTAGCAAAAGGGAGAGCCCAAAATGCGAATTACAAATCGGAGATGCCAAAATCAAACAAGTGCAAAGATTTAAATATCTGGGGAGTGTTTTAACAAAGAACGGAAAGTGTAACACTGAAATCCGAACGCGAAATGGGATAGCGAAAGATGCCTTCCAAAATCTAAGCAAAGTATTAAGAAATAGGGAAATTTAAATATCTGGGAAGTGTTTCAACAAAGAACGGAATGTTTAACACTGAAATCCGAACGCGAAATGGGAAAGTGAAAGATGCCTTCCAAAATCTAAGTAAAGTATTAAGAAATAGAGAAATTTAAATATCTGGGAAGTGTTTTAACAAAGAACGGAATGTGTAACACTGAAATCCGAACGCGAAATGGGATAGAGAAAGATGCCTTCCAAAATCTAAGCAAAGTATTAAGAAATAGGGAAATTTAAATATCTGGGGAGTGTTTCAACAAAGAACGGAATGTGTAACACATAAATCCGAACGCGAAATGGGATAGAGAAAGATGCCTTCCAAAATCTAAGTAAAGTATTAAGAAATAGAGAAATTTAAATATCTGGGAAGTGTTTTAACAAAGAACGGAATGTGTAACACTTAAATCCGAACGGGAAATGGGATAGCGAAAGATGCCTTCCAAAATCTAAGTAAAGTATTAAGAAATAGGGAAATTTAAATATCTGGGAAGTGTTTTAACAAAGAACGGAAAGTGTAAAACTGAAATCCAAAAGCGAAATGGGATAGCGAAAGATGCCTTCCAAAATCTAAGTAAAGTATTAAGAAATAGAGAAATTTAAATATCTGGGAAGTGTTTTAACAAAGAACGGAAAGTGTAAAACTGAAATCGGAACGCGAAATGGGATAGTGAAAGATGCCTTCCAAAATCTAAGTAAAGTATTAAGAAATAGAGAAATTTAAATATCTGGGAAGTGTTTTAACAAAGAACGGAAAGTGTAACACTGAAATCCGAACGCGAAATGGGATAGCGAAAGATGCCTTCCAAAATCTAAGGAAAGTATTAAGAAATAGAGAAATTTAAATATCTGGGAAGTGTTTTAACAAAGAACGGAAAGTGTAACACTGAAATCCGAACGCGAAATGGGATAGCGAAAGATGCCTTCCAAAATCTAAGGAAAGTATTAAGAAATAGAGAAATTTAAATATCTGGGAAGTGTTTTAACAAAGAACGGAAAGTGTAAAACTGAAATCCGAACGCGAAATGGGATAGCGAAAGATGCTTTCCAAAATCTAAGTAAAGTATTAAGAAATAGAGAAATTTAAATATCTGGGAAGTGTTTTAACAAAGAACGGAAAGTGTAACACTGAAATCCGAACGCGAAATGGGATAGCGAAAGATGCCTTCCAAAATCTAAGTAAAGTATTAAGAAATAGAGAAATTTAAATATCTGGGAAGTGTTTTAACAAAGAACGGAAAGTGTAACACTGAAATCCGAACGCGAAATGGGATAGCGAAAGATGCCTTCCAAAATCTAAGGAAAGTATTAAGAAATAGAGAAATTTAAATATCTGGGAAGTGTTTTAACAAAGAACGGAAAGTGTAACACTGAAATCCGAAAGCGAAATGGGATAGCGAAAGATGCCTTCCAAAATCTAAGTAAAGTATTAAGAAATAGAGAAATTTAAATATCTGGGAAGTGTTTTAACAAAGAACGGAAAGTGTAAAACTGAAATCCGAACGCGAAATGGGATAGCGAAAGATGCCTTCCAAAATCTAAGGAAAGTATTAAGAAATAGAGAAATTTAAATATCTGGGAAGTGTTTTAACAAAGAACGGAAAGTGTAACACTGAAATCCGAAAGCGAAATGGGATAGCGAAAGATGCCTTCCAAAATCTAAGTAAAGTATTAAGAAATAGAGAAATTTAAATATCTGGGAAGTGTTTTAACAAAGAACGGAAAGTGTAAAACTGAAATCGGAACGCGAAATGGGATAGCGAAAGATGCCTTCCAAAATCTAAGGAAAGTATTAAGAAATAGAGAAATTTAAATATCTGGGAAGTGTTTTAACAAAGAACGGAAAGTGTAAAACTGAAATCCAAAAGCGAAATGGGATAGCGAAAGATGCCTTCCAAAATCTAAGTAAAGTATTAAGAAATAGAGAAATTTAAATATCTGGGAAGTGTTTTAACAAAGAACGGAAAGTGTAACACTGAAATCCGAACGCGAAATGGGATAGCGAAAGATGCCTTCCAAAATCTAAGGAAAGTATTAAGAAATAGAGAAATTTAAATATCTGGGAAGTGTTTTAACAAAGAACGGAAAGTGTAAAACTGAAATCGGAACGCGAAATGGGATAGCGAAAGATGCCTTCCAAAATCTAAGTAAAGTATTAAGAAATAGAGAAATTTAAATATCTGGGAAGTGTTTTAACAAAGAACGGAAAGTGTAACACTGAAATCCGAACGCGAAATGGGATAGCGAAAGATGCCTTCCAAAATCTAAGTAAAGTATTAAGAAATAGAGAAATTTAAATATCTGGGAAGTGTTTTAACAAAGAACGGAAAGTGTAACACTGAAATCCGAAAGCGAAATGGGATAGCGAAAGATGCCTTCCAAAATCTAAGTAAAGTATTAAGAAATAGAGAAATTTAAATATCTGGGAAGTGTTTTAACAAAGAACGGAAAGTGTAACACTGAAATCCGAAAGCGAAATGGGATAGCGAAAGATGCCTTCCAAAATCTAAGTAAAGTATTAAGAAATAGAGAAATTTAAATATCTGGGAAGTGTTTTAACAAAGAACGGAAAGTGTAACACTGAAATCGGAACGCGAAATGGGATAGCGAAAGATGCCTTCCAAAATCTAAGTAAAGTATTAAGAAATAGAGAAATTTAAATATCTGGGAAGTGTTTTAACAAAGAACGGAAAGTGTAAAACTGAAATCGGAACGCGAAATGGGATAGCGAAAGATGCCTTCCAAAATCTAAGTAAAGTATTAAGAAATAGAGAAATTTAAATATCTGGGAAGTGTTTTAACAAAGAACGGAAAGTGTAAAACTGAAATCCAAAAGCGAAATGGGATAGCGAAAGATGCCTTCCAAAATCTAAGTAAAGTATTAAGAAATAGAGAAATTTAAATATCTGGGAAGTGTTTTAACAAAGAACGGAAAGTGTAACACTGAAATCCGAAAGCGAAATGGGATAGCGAAAGATGCCTTCCAAAATCTAAGTAAAGTATTAAGAAATAGAGAAATTTAAATATCTGGGAAGTGTTTTAACAAAGAACGGAAAGTGTAACACTGAAATCCGAAAGCGAAATGGGATAGCGAAAGATGCCTTCCAAAATCTAAGTAAAGTATTAAGAAATAGAGAAATTTAAATATCTGGGAAGTGTTTTAACAAAGAACGGAAAGTGTAACACTGAAATCCGAAAGCGAAATGGGATAGCGAAAGATGCCTTCCAAAATCTAAGTAAAGTATTAAGAAATAGAGAAATTTAAATATCTGGGAAGTGTTTTAACAAAGAACGGAAAGTGTAAAACTGAAATCGGAACGCGAAATGGGATAGCGAAAGATGCCTTCCAAAATCTAAGGAAAGTATTAAGTAATTGAGAAATTTAAATATCTGGGAAGTGTTTTAACAAAGAACGGAAAGTGTAAAACTGAAATCGGAACGCGAAATGGGATAGCGAAAGATGCCTTCCAAAATCTAAGTAAAGTATTAAGAAATAGGGAAATTTAAATATCTGGGAAGTGTTTTAACAAAGAACGGAAAGTGTAAAACTGAAATCGGAACGCGAAATGGGATAGCGAAAGATGCCTTCCAAAATCTAAGTAAAGTATTAAGAAATAGAGAAATTTAAATATCTGGGAAGTGTTTTAACAAAGAACGGAAAGTGTAAAACTGAAATCGGAACGCGAAATGGGATAGCGAAAGATGCCTTCCAAAATCTAAGGAAAGTATTAAGTAATTGAGAAATTTAAATATCTGGGAAGTGTTTTAACAAAGAACGGAAAGTGTAAAACTGAAATCGGAACGCGAAATGGGATAGCGAAAGATGCCTTCCAAAATCTAAGTAAAGTATTAAGAAATAGAGAAATTTAAATATCTGGGAAGTGTTTTAACAAAGAACGGAAAGTGTAAAACTGAAATCGGAACGCGAAATGGGATAGCGAAAGATGCCTTCCAAAATCTAAGTAAAGTATTAAGAAATAGAGAAATTTAAATATCTGGGAAGTGTTTTAACAAAGAACGGAATGTGTAACACTGAAATCCAAAAGCGAAATGGGATAGCGAAAGATGCCTTCCAAAATCTAAGTAAAGTATTAAGAAATAGAGAAATTTAAATATCTGGGAAGTGTTTTAACAAAGAACGGAAAGTGTAAAACTGAAATCCGAAAGCGAAATGGGATAGCGAAAGATGCCTTCCAAAATCTAAGTAAAGTATTAAGAAATAGGGAAATTTAAATATCTGGGAAGTGTTTTAACAAAGAACGGAAAGTGTAAAACTGAAATCGGAACGCGAAATGGGATAGCGAAAGATGCCTTCCAAAATCTAAGTAAAGTATTAAGAAATAGGGAAATTTAAATATCTGGGAAGTGTTTTAACAAAGAACGGAAAGTGTAAAACTGAAATCGGAACGCGAAATGGGATAGCGAAAGATGCCTTCCAAAATCTAAGTAAAGTATTAAGAAATAGAGAAATTTAAATATCTGGGAAGTGTTTTAACAAAGAACGGAAAGTGTAAAACTGAAATCCAAAAGCGAAATGGGATAGCGAAAGATGCCTTCCAAAATCTAAGTAAAGTATTAAGAAATAGAGAAATTTAAATATCTGGGAAGTGTTTTAACAAAGAACGGAAAGTGTAACACTGAAATCCGAACGCGAAATGGGATAGCGAAAGATGCCTTCCAAAATCTAAGGAAAGTATTAAGAAATAGAGAAATTTAAATATCTGGGAAGTGTTTTAACAAAGAACGGAAAGTGTAAAACTGAAATCGGAACGCGAAATGGGATAGCGAAAGATGCCTTCCAAAATCTAAGTAAAGTATTAAGAAATAGAGAAATTTAAATATCTGGGAAGTGTTTTAACAAAGAACGGAATGTGTAACACTGAAATCCGAACGTGAAATGGGATAGCGAAAGATGCCTTCCAAAATCTAAGTAAAGTATTAAGAAATAGGGAAATTTAAATATCTGGGAAGTGTTTTAACAAAGAACGGAAAGTGTAAAACTGAAATCGGAACGCGAAATGGGATAGCGAAAGATGCCTTCCAAAATCTAAGTAAAGTATTAAGAAATAGAGAAATTTAAATATCTGGGAAGTGTTTTAACAAAGAACGGAAAGTGTAAAACTGAAATCCAAAAGCGAAATGGGATAGCGAAAGATGCCTTCCAAAATCTAAGTAAAGTATTAAGAAATAGAGAAATTTAAATATCTGGGAAGTGTTTTAACAAAGAACGGAAAGTGTAAAACTGAAATCGGAACGCGAAATGGGATAGCGAAAGATGCCTTCCAAAATCTAAGTAAAGTATTAAGAAATAGGGAAATTTAAATATCTGGGAAGTGTTTTAACAAAGAACGGAAAGTGTAAAACTGAAATCGGAACGCGAAATGGGATAGCGAAAGATGCCTTCCAAAATCTAAGTAAAGTATTAAGAAATAGAGAAATTTAAATATCTGGGAAGTGTTTTAACAAAGAACGGAAAGTGTAAAACTGAAATCCAAAAGCGAAATGGGATAGCGAAAGATGCCTTCCAAAATCTAAGTAAAGTATTAAGAAATAGAGAAATTTAAATATCTGGGAAGTGTTTTAACAAAGAACGGAAAGTGTAACACTGAAATCCGAACGCGAAATGGGATAGCGAAAGATGCCTTCCAAAATCTAAGGAAAGTATTAAGAAATAGAGAAATTTAAATATCTGGGAAGTGTTTTAACAAAGAACGGAAAGTGTAACACTGAAATCCGAACGCGAAATGGGATAGCGAAAGATGCCTTCCAAAATCTAAGGAAAGTATTAAGAAATAGAGAAATTTAAATATCTGGGAAGTGTTTTAACAAAGAACGGAAAGTGTAAAACTGAAATCCAAAAGCGAAATGGGATAGCGAAAGATGCCTTCCAAAATCTAAGTAAAGTATTAAGAAATAGAGAAATTTAAATATCTGGGAAGTGTTTTAACAAAGAACGGAAAGTGTAACACTGAAATCCAAAAGCGAAATGGGATAGCGAAAGATGCCTTCCAAAATCTAAGTAAAGTATTAAGAAATAGAGAAATTTAAATATCTGGGAAGTGTTTTAACAAAGAACGGAAAGTGTAACACTGAAATCCGAACGCGAAATGGGATAGCGAAAGATGCCTTCCAAAATCTAAGGAAAGTATTAAGAAATAGAGAAATTTAAATATCTGGGAAGTGTTTTAACAAAGAACGGAAAGTGTAACACTGAAATCCGAACGCGAAATGGGATAGCGAAAGATGCCTTCCAAAATCTAAGGAAAGTATTAAGAAATAGAGAAATTTAAATATCTGGGAAGTGTTTTAACAAAGAACGGAAAGTGTAACACTGAAATCCGAACGCGAAATGGGATAGCGAAAGATGCCTTCCAAAATCTAAGTAAAGTATTAAGAAATAGAGAAATTTAAATATCTGGGAAGTGTTTTAACAAAGAACGGAAAGTGTAACACTGAAATCCAAACGCGAAATGGGATAGCGAAAGATGCCTTCCAAAATCTAAGTAAAGTATTAAGAAATAGAGAAATTTAAATATCTGGGAAGTGTTTTAACAAAGAACGGAAAGTGTAAAACTTAAATCCAAACGCGAAATGGGATAGCGAAAGATGCCTTCCAAAATCTAAGGAAAGTATTAAGAAATAGAGAAATTTAAATATCTGGGAAGTGTTTTAACAAAGAACGGAAAGTGTAACACTGAAATCCGAACGCGAAATGGGATAGCGAAAGATGCCTTCCAAAATCTAAGTAAAGTATTAAGAAATAGAGAAATTTAAATATCTGGGAAGTGTTTTAACAAAGAACGGAAAGTGTAAAACTTAAATCCAAACGCGAAATGGGATAGCGAAAGATGCCTTCCAAAATCTAAGGAAAGTATTAAGAAATAGAGAAATTTAAATATCTGGGAAGTGTTTTAACAAAGAACGGAAAGTGTAAAACTTAAATCCGAACGCGAAATGGGATAGCGAAAGATGCCTTCCAAAATCTAAGGAAAGTATTAAGAAATAGAGAAATTTAAATATCTGGGAAGTGTTTTAACAAAGAACGGAAAGTGTAAAACTTAAATCCGAACGCGAAATGGGATAGCGAAAGATGCCTTCCAAAATCTAAGGAAAGTATTAAGAAATAGAGAAATTTAAATATCTGGGAAGTGTTTTAACAAAGAACGGAAAGTGTAACACTGAAATCCGAACGCGAAATGGGATAGCGAAAGATGCCTTCCAAAATCTAAGTAAAGTATTAAGAAATAGAGAAATTTAAATAACTGGGAAGTGTTTTAACAAAGAACGGAAAGTGTAAAACTTAAATCCAAACGCGAAATGGGATAGCGAAAGATGCCTTCCAAAATCTAAGTAAAGTATTAAGAAATAGAGAAATTTAAATATCTGGGAAGTGTTTTAAAAAAGAACGGAAAGTGTAAAACTTAAATCCGAACGCGAAATGGGATAGCGAAAGATGCCTTCCAAAATCTAAGGAAAGTATTAAGAAATAGAGAAATTAAATATCTGGGAAGTGTTTTAACAAAGAACGGAAAGTGTAAAACTGAAATCCGAACGCGAAATGGGATAGCGAAAGATGCCTTCCAAAATCTAAGTAAAGTATTAAGAAATAGAGAAATTTAAATATCTGGGAAGTGTTTTAACAAAGAACGGAAAGTGTAAAACTGAAATCCGAACGCGAAATGGGATAGCGAAAGATGCCTTCCAAAATCTAAGTAAAGTATTAAGAAATAGAGAAATTTAAATATCTGGGAAGTGTTTTAACAAAGAACGGAAAGTGTAAAACTGAAATCCGAACGCGAAATGGGATAGCGAAAGATGCCTTCCAAAATCTAAGGAAAGTATTAAGAAATAGAGAAATTTAAATATCTGGGAAGTGTTTTAACAAAGAACGGAAAGTGTAAAACTGAAATCCGAACGCGAAATGGGATAGCGAAAGATGCCTTCCAAAATCTAAGGAAAGTATTAAGAAATAGAGAAATTTAAATATCTGGGAAGTGTTTTAACAAAGAACGGAAAGTGTAAAACTGAAATCCGAACGCGAAATGGGATAGCGAAAGATGCCTTCCAAAATCTAAGGAAAGTATTAAGAAATAGAGAAATTTAAATATCTGGGAAGTGTTTTAACAAAGAACGGAAAGTGTAAAACTGAAATCCGAACGCGAAATGGGATAGCGAAAGATACCTTCCAAAATCTAAGGAAAGTATTAAGAAATAGAGAAATTTAAATATCTGGGAAGTGTTTTAACAAAGAACGGAAAGTGTAACACTGAAATCCGAACGCGAAATGGGATAGCGAAAGATGCCTTCCAAAATCTAAGTAAAGTATGAAGAAACAGAGAAATTTAAATATCTGGGAAGTGTTTTAACAAAGGACGGAAAGTGTAACACTGAAATCCGAACGCGAAATGGGATAGTGAAAGATGCCTTCCAAAATCTAAGGAAAGTATTAGGAAATAGAGAAATTTAAATATCTGGGAAGTGTTTTAACAAAGAACGGAAAGTGTAAAACTGAAATCCGAAAGCGAAATGGGATAGCGAAAGATGCCTTCCAAAATCTAAGTAAAGTATTAAGAAATAGAGAAATTTAAATATCTGGGAAGTGTTTTAACAAAGAACGGAGAGTGTAACACTGAAATCCGAACGCGAAATGGAATAGCGAAAGATGCCTTCCAAAATCTAAGTAAAGTATTAAGAAATAGAGAAATTTAAATATCTGGGAAGTGTTTTAACAAATAACGGAAAGTGTAACACTGAAATCCGAACGCGAAATGGGATAGCGAAAGATGCCTTCCAAAATCTAAGGAAAGTATTAAGAAATAGAGAAATTTAAATATCTGGGACGTGTTTTAACAAAGAACGGAAAGTGTAAAACTGAAATCCGAAAGCGAAATGGGATAGCGAAAGATGCCTTCCAAAATCTAAGCAAAGTATTAAGAAATAGAGAAATTTAAATATCTGGGAAGTGTTTTAACAAAGAACGGAAAGTGTAAAACTGAAATCCGAACGCGAAATGGGATAGCGAAAGATGCCTTCCAAAATCTAAGGAAAGTATTAAGAAATAGAGAAATTTCAATATCTGGGACGTGTTTTAACAAAGAATGGAAAGTGTAAAACTGAAATCCGAAAGCGAAATGGGATAGCGAAAGATGCCTTCCAAAATCTAAGTAAAGTATTAAGAAATAGAGAAATTTAAATATCTGGGAAGTGTTTTAACAAAGAACGGAAAGTGTAACACTGAAATCCGAACGCGAAATGGGATAGCGAAAGATGCTTTCCAAAATCTAAGTAAAGTATTAAGAAATAGAGAAATTTAAATATCTGGGAAGTGTTTTAACAAAGAACGGAAAGTGTAACACTGAAATCCGAACGCGAAATGGGATAGCGAAAGATGCCTTCCAAAATCTAAGTAAAGTATTAAGAAATAGAGAAATTTAAATATCTGTGAAGTGTTTTAACAAAGAACGGAAAGTGTAACACTGAAATCCGAACGCGAAATGGGATAGCGAAAGATGCCTTCCAAAATCTAAGTAAAGTATTAAGAAACAGAGAAATTTAAATATCTGGGAAGTGTTTTAACAAAGGACGGAAAGTGTAACACTGAAATCCGAACGCGAAATGGGATAGCGAAAGATGCCTTCCAAAATCTAAGGAAAGTATTAAGAAATAGAGAAATTTAAATATCTGGGAAGTGTTTTAACAAAGAACGGAAAGTGTAAAACTTAAATCCGAACGCGAAATGGCATAGCGAAAGATGCCTTCCAAAATCTAAGGAAAGTATTAAGAAATAGAGAAATTTAAATATCTGGGAAGTGTTTTAACAAAGAACGGAAAGTGTAAAACTGAAATCCGAACGCGAAATGGGATAGCGAAAGATGCCTTCCAAAATCTAAGTAAAGTATTAAGAAATAGAGAAATTTAAATATCTGGGAAGTGTTTTAACAAAGAACGGAAAGTGTAAAACTGAAATCCGAACGGGAAATGGGATAGCGAAAGATGCCTTCCAAAATCTAAGCAAAGTATTAAGAAATAGAGAAATTTAAATATCTGGGAAGTGTTTTAACAAAGAACGGAAAGTGTAAAACTGAAATCCGAACGCGAAATGGGATAGCGAAAGATGCCTTCCAAAATCTAAGTAAAGTATTAAGAAATAGAGAAATTTAAATATCTGGGAAGTGTTTTAACAAAGAACGGAAAGTGTAAAACTTAAATCCGAACGCGAAATGGGATAGCGAAAGATGCCTTCCAAAATCTAAGGAAAGTATTAAGAAATAGAGAAATTTAAATATCTGGGAAGTGTTTTAACAAAGAACGGAAAGTGTAACACTGAAATCCGAAAGCGAAATGGGATAGCGAAAGATGCCTTCCAAAATCTAAGTAAAGTATTAAGAAATAGAGAAATTTAAATATCTGGGAAGTGTTTTAACAAAGAACGGAAAGTGTAACACTGAAATCCGAACGCGAAATGGGATAGCGAAAGATGCCTTCCAAAATCTAAGTAAAGTATTAAGAAACAGAGAAATTTAAATATCTGGGAAGTGTTTTAACAAAGGACGGAAAGTGTAACACTGAAATCCGAACGCGAAATGGGATAGTGAAAGATGCCTTCCAAAATCTAAGGAAAGTATTAGGAAATAGAGAAATTTAAATATCTGGGAAGTGTTTTAACAAAGAACGGAAAGTGTAAAACTGAAATCCGAAAGCGAAATGGGATAGCGAAAGATGCCTTCCAAAATCTAAGTAAAGTATTAAGAAATAGAGAAATTTAAATATCTGGGAAGTGTTTTAACAAAGAACGGAGAGTGTAACACTGAAATCCGAACGCGAAATGGAATAGCGAAAGATGCCTTCCAAAATCTAAGGAAAGTATTAGGAAATAGAGAAATTTAAATATCTGGGAAGTGTTTTAACAAAGGACGGAAAGTGTAACACTGAAATCCGAACGCGAAATGGGATAGTGAAAGATGCCTTCCAAAATCTAAGGAAAGTATTAGGAAATAGAGAAATTTAAATATCTGGGAAGTGTTTTAACAAAGAACGGAAAGTGTAACACTGAAATCCGAAAGCGAAATGGGATAGCGAAAGATGCCTTCCAAAATCTAAGTAAAGTATTAAGAAATAGAGAAATTTAAATATCTGGGAAGTGTTTTAACAAAGAACGGAAAGTGTAAAACTGAAATCCGAACGCGAAATGGGATAGCGAATGATGCCTTCCAAAATCTAAGTAAAGTATTAAGAAATAGAGAAATTTAAATATCTGGGAAGTGTTTTAACAAAGAACGGAAAGTGTAACACTGAAATCCGAACGCGAAATGGGATAGCGAAAGATGCCTTCCAAAATCTAAGTAAAGTATTAAGAAACAGAGAAATTTAAATATCTGGGAAGTGTTTTAACAAAGGACGGAAAGTGTAACACTGAAATCCGAACGCGAAATGGGATAGTGAAAGATGCCTTCCAAAATCTAAGGAAAGTATTAGGAAATAGAGAAATTTAAATATCTGGGAAGTGTTTTAACAAAGAACGGAAAGTGTAAAACTGAAATCCGAAAGCGAAATGGGATAGCGAAAGATGCCTTCCAAAATCTAAGTAAAGTATTAAGAAATAGAGAAATTTAAATATCTGGGAAGTGTTTTAACAAAGAACGGAGAGTGTAACACTGAAATCCGAACGCGAAATGGAATAGCGAAAGATGCCTTCCAAAATCTAAGGAAAGTATTAGGAAATAGAGAAATTTAAATATCTGGGAAGTGTTTTAACAAAGAACGGAAAGTGTAAAACTGAAATCCGAAAGCGAAATGGGATAGCGAAAGATGCCTTCCAAAATCTAAGGAAAGTATTAAGAAATAGAGAAATTTAAATATCTGGGAAGTGTTTTAACAAATAACGGAAAGTGTAACACTGAAATCCGAACGCGAAATGGGATAGCGAAAGATGCCTTCCAAAATCTAAGGAAAGTATTAAGAAATAGAGAAATTTAAATATCTGGGAAGTGTTTTAACAAAGAACGGAAAGTGTAACACTGAAATCCGAACGCGAAATGGGATAGCGAAAGATGCCTTCCAAAATCTAAGTAAAGTATTAAGAAATAGAGAAATTTAAATATCTGGGAAGTGTTTTAACAAAGAACGGAAAGTGTAACACTGAAATCCGAACGCGAAATGGGATAGCGAAAGATGCCTTCCAAAATCTAAGGAAAGTATTAAGAAATAGAGAAATTTAAATATCTGGGAAGTGTTTTAACAAAGAACGGAAAGTGTAACACTGAAATCCGAACGCGAAATGGGATAGCGAAAGATGCCTTCCAAAATCTAAGTAAAGTATTAAGAAATAGAGAAATTTAAATATCTGGGAAGTGTTTTAACAAAGAACGGAAAGTGTAACACTGAAATCCGAACGCGAAATGGGATAGCGAAAGATGCTTTCCAAAATCTAAGTAAAGTATTAAGAAATAGAGAAATTTAAATATCTGGGAAGTGTTTTAACAAAGAACGGAAAGTGTAAAACTGAAATCCGAACGCGAAATGGGATAGCGAAAGATGCCTTCCAAAATCTAAGGAAAGTATTAAGAAATAGAGAAATTTAAATATCTGGGAAGTGTTTTAACAAAGAACGGAAAGTGTAAAACTGAAATCCGAACGCGAAATGGGATAGCGAAAGATGCCTTCCAAAATCTAAGGAAAGTATTAAGAAATAGAGAAATTTAAATATCTGGGAAGTGTTTTAACAAAGAACGGAAAGTGTAAAACTGAAATCCGAACGCGAAATGGGATAGCGAAAGATGCCTTCCAAAATCTAAGGAAAGTATTAAGAAATAGAGAAATTTAAATATCTGGGAAGTGTTTTAACAAAGAACGGAAAGTGTAAAACTGAAATCCGAAAGCGAAATGGGATAGCGAAAGATGCCTTCCAAAATCTAAGTAAAGTATTAAGAAATAGAGAAATTTAAATATCTGGGAAGTGTTTTAACAAAGAACGGAAAGTGTAAAACTGAAATCCGAACGCGAAATGGGATAGCGAAAGATGCCTTCCAAAATCTAAGGAAAGTATTAAGAAATAGAGAAATTTAAATATCTGGGAAGTGTTTTAACAAAGAACGGAAAGTGTAACACTGAAATCCGAACGCGAAATGGGATAGCGAAAGATGCCTTCCAAAATCTAAGGAAAGTATTAAGAAATAGAGAAATTTAAATATCTGGGAAGTGTTTTAACAAAGAACGGAAAGTGTAACACTGAAATCCGAACGCGAAATGGGATAGCGAAAGATGCCTTCCAAAATCTAAGGAAAGTATTAAGATATAGAGAAATTTAAATATCTGGGAAGTGTTTTAACAAAGAACGAAAAGTGTAACACTGAAATCCGAACGCGAAATGGGATAGCGAAAGATGCCTTCCAAAATCTAAGGAAAGTATTAAGAAATAGAGAAATTTAAATATCTGGGAAGTGTTTTAACAAAGAACGGAAAGTGTAACACTGAAATCCGAACGCGAAATGGGATAGCGAAAGATGCCTTCCAAAATCTAAGTAAAGTATTAAGAAATAGAGAAATTTAAATATCTGGGAAGTGTTTTAACAAAGAACGGAAAGTGTAACCCTGAAATCCGAACGCGAAATGGGATAGCGAAAGATGCCTTCCAAAATCTAAGGAAAGTATTAAGAAATAGAGAAATTTAAATATCTGGGAAGTGTTTTAACAAAGAACGGAAAGTGTAAAACTGAAATCCGAAAGCGAAATGGGATAGCGAAAGATGCCTTCCAAAATCTAAGTAAAGTATTAAGAAATAGAGAAATTTAAATATCTGGGAAGTGTTTTAACAAAGAACGGAAAGTGTAACACTGAAATCCGAACGCGAAATGGGATAGCGAAAGATGCTTTCCAAAATCTAAGTAAAGTATTAAGAAATAGAGAAATTTAAATATCTGGGAAGTGTTTTAACAAAGAACGGAAAGTGTAAAACTGAAATCCGAACGCGAAATGGGATAGCGAAAGATGCCTTCCAAAATCTAAGGAAAGTATTAAGAAATAGAGAAATTTAAATATCTGGGAAGTGTTTTAACAAAGAACGGAAAGTGTAACACTGAAATCCGAACGCGAAATGGGATAGCGAAAGATGCCTTCCAAAATCTAAGGAAAGTATTAAGAAATAGAGAAATTTAAATAACTGGGAAGTGTTTTAACAAAGAACGAAAAGTGTAACACTGAAATCCGAACGCGAAATGGGATAGCGAAAGATGCCTTCCAAAATCTAAGGAAAGTATTAAGAAATAGAGAAATTTAAATATCTGGGAAGTGTTTTAACAAAGAACGGAAAGTGTAACACTGAAATCCGAACGCGAAATGGGATAGCGAAAGATGCCTTCCAAAATCTAAGTAAAGTATTAAGAAATAGAGAAATTTAAATATCTGGGAAGTGTTTTAACAAAGAACGGAAAGTGTAACACTGAAATCCGAACGCGAAATGGGATAGCGAAAGATGCTTTCCAAAATCTAAGTAAAGTATTAAGAAATAGAGAAATTTAAATATCTGGGAAGTGTTTTAACAAAGAACGGAAAGTGTAAAACTGAAATCCGAACGCGAAATGGGATAGCGAAAGATGCCTTCCAAAATCTAAGGAAAGTATTAAGAAATAGAGAAATTTAAATATCTGGGAAGTGTTTTAACAAAGAACGGAAAGTGTAACACTGAAATCCGAACGCGAAATGGGATAGCGAAAGATGCCTTCCAAAATCTAAGGAAAGTATTAAGAAATAGAGAAATTTAAATATCTGGGAAGTGTTTTAACAAAGAACGAAAAGTGTAACACTGAAATCCGAACGCGAAATGGGATAGCGAAAGATGCCTTCCAAAATCTAAGGAAAGTATTAAGAAATAGAGAAATTTAAATATCTGGGAAGTGTTTTAACAAAGAACGGAAAGTGTAAAACTGAAATCCGAAAGCGAAATGGGATAGCGAATGATGCCTTCCAAAATCTAAGTAAAGTATTAAGAAATAGAGAAATTTAAATATCTGGGAAGTGTTTTAACAAAGAACGGAAAGTGTAACACTGAAATCCGAACGCGAAATGGGATAGCGAAAGATGCTTTCCAAAATCTAAGTAAAGTATTAAGAAATAGAGAAATTTAAATATCTGGGAAGTGTTTTAACAAAGAACGGAAAGTGTAAAACTGAAATCCGAACGCGAAATGGGATAGCGAAAGATGCTTTCCAAAATCTAAGTAAAGTATTAAGAAATAGAGAAATTTAAATATCTGGGAAGTGTTTTAACAAAGAACGGAAAGTGTAAAACTGAAATCCGAACGCGAAATGGGATAGCGAAAGATGCCTTCCAAAATCTAAGGAAAGTATTAAGAAATAGAGAAATTTAAATATCTGGGAAGTGTTTTAACAAAGAACGGAAAGTGTAACACTGAAATCCGAACGCGAAATGGGATAGCGAAAGATGCTTTCCAAAATCTAAGTAAAGTATTAAGAAATAGAGAAATTTAAATATCTGGGAAGTGTTTTAACAAAGAACGGAAAGTGTAAAACTGAAATCCGAACGCGAAATGGGATAGCGAAAGATGCCTTCCAAAATCTAAGGAAAGTATTAAGAAATAGAGAAATTTAAATATCTGGGAAGTGTTTTAACAAAGAACGGAAAGTGTAAAACTGAAATCCGAACGCAAAATGGGATAGCGAAAGATGCCTTCCAAAATCTAAGGAAAGTATTAAGAAATAGAGAAATTTAAATATCTGGGAAGTGTTTTAACAAAGAACGGAAAGTGTAACACTGAAATCCGAACGCGAAATGGGATAGCGTAAGATGCTTTCCAAAATCTAAGTAAAGTATTAAGAAATAGGGAAATTTAAATATCTGGGAAGTGTTTTAACAAAGAACGGAAAGTGTAAAACTGAAATCCGAACGCGAAATGGGATAGCGAAAGATGCCTTCCAAAATCTAAGGAAAGTATTAAGAAATAGAGAAATTTAAATATCTGGGAAGTGTTTTAACAAAGAACGGAAAGTGTAAAACTGAAATCCGAAAGCGAAATGGGATAGCGAAAGATGCCTTCCAAAATCTAAATAAAGTATTAAGAAATAGAGAAATTTAAATATCTGGGAAGTGTTTTAACAAAGAACGGAAAGTGTAACACTGAAATCCGAACGCGAAATGGGATAGCGAAAGATGCCTTCCAAAATCTAAGGAAAGTATTAAGAAATAGAGAAATTTAAATATCTGGGAAGTTTTTTAACAAAGAACGGAAAGTGTAAAACTGAAATCCGAAAGCGAAATGGGATAGCGAAAGATGCCTTCCAAAATCTAAGTAAAGTATTAAGAAATAGAGAAATTTAAATATCTGGGAAGTGTTTTAACAAAGAACGGAAAGTGTAACACTGAAATCCGAACGCGAAATGGGATAGCGAAAGATGCCTTCCAAAATCTAAGGAAAGTATTAAGAAATAGAGAAATTTAAATATCTGGGAAGTGTTTTAACAAAGAACGGAAAGTGTAACACTGAAATCCGAACGCGAAATGGGATAGCGAAAGATGCTTTCCAAAATCTAAGTAAAGTATTAAGAAATAGAGAAATTTAAATATCTGGGAAGTGTTTTAACAAAGAACGGAAAGTGTAAAACTGAAATCCGAACGCGAAATGGGATAGCGAAAGATGCCTTCCAAAATCTAAGGAAAGTATTAAGAAATAGAGAAATTTAAATATCTGGGAAGTGTTTTAACAAAGAACGGAAAGTGTAAAACTGAAATCCGAACGCAAAATGGGATAGCGAAAGATGCCTTCCAAAATCTAAGGAAAGTATTAAGAAATAGAGAAATTTAAATATCTGGGAAGTGTTTTAACAAAGAACGGAAAGTGTAAAACTGAAATCCGAAAGCGAAATGGGATAGCGAATGATGCCTTCCAAAATCTAAGTAAAGTATTAAGAAATAGAGAAATTTAAATATCTGGGAAGTGTTTTAACAAAGAACGGAAAGTGTAACACTGAAATCCGAACGCGAAATGGGATAGCGAAAGATGCCTTCCAAAATCTAAGGAAAGTATTAAGAAATAGAGAAATTTAAATATCTGGGAAGTTTTTTAACAAAGAACGGAAAGTGTAAAACTGAAATCCGAAAGCGAAATGGGATAGCGAAAGATGCCTTCCAAAATCTAAGTAAAGTATTAAGAAATAGAGAAATTTAAATATCTGGGAAGTGTTTTAACAAAGAACGGAAAGTGTAAAACTGAAATCCGAACGCGAAATGGGATAGCGAAAGATGCCTTCCAAAATCTAAGGAAAGTATTAAGAAATAGAGAAATTTAAATATCTGGGAAGTGTTTTAACAAAGAACGGAAAGTGTAAAACTGAAATCCGAAAGCGAAATGGGATAGCGAAAGATGCCTTCCAAAATCTAAGTAAAGTATTAAGAAATAGAGAAATTTAAATATCTGGGAAGTGTTTTAACAAAGAACGGAAAGTGTAACACTGAAATCCGAACGCGAAATGGGATAGCGAAAGATGCTTTCCAAAATCTAAGTAAAGTATTAAGAAATAGAGAAATTTAAATATCTGGGAAGTGTTTTAACAAAGATCGGAAAGTGTAACACTGAAATCCGAACGCGAAATGGGATAGCGAAAGATGCTTTCCAAAATCTAAGGAAAGTATTAAGAAATAGAGAAATTTAAATATCTGGGAAGTTTTTTAACAAAGAACGGAAAGTGTAAAACTGAAATCCGAAAGCGAAATGGGATAGCGAAAGATGCCTTCCAAAATCTAAGTAAAGTATTAAGAAATAGAGAAATTTAAATATCTGGGAAGTGTTTTAACAAAGAACGGAAAGTGTAACACTGAAATCCGAACGCGAAATGGGATAGCGAAAGATGCCTTCCAAAATCTAAGGAAAGTATTAAGAAATAGAGAAATTTAAATATCTGGGAAGTTTTTTAACAAAGAACGGAAAGTGTAAAACTGAAATCCGAAAGCGAAATGGGATAGCGAAAGATGCCTTCCAAAATCTAAGTAAAGTATTAAGAAATAGAGAAATTTAAATATCTGGGAAGTGTTTTAACAAAGAACGGAAAGTGTAACACTGAAATCCGAACGCGAAATGGGATAGCGAAAGATGCCTTCCAAAATCTAAGGAAAGTATTAAGAAATAGAGAAATTTAAATATCTGGGAAGTGTTTTAACAAAGAACGGAAAGTGTAAAACTGAAATCCGAAAGCGAAATGGGATAGCGAAAGATGCCTTCCAAAATCTAAGTAAAGTATTAAGAAATAGAGAAATTTAAATATCTGGGAAGTGTTTTAACAAAGAACGGAAAGTGTAACACTGAAATCCGAACGCGAAATGGGATAGCGAAAGATGCTTTCCAAAATCTAAGTAAAGTATTAAGAAATAGAGAAATTTAAATATCTGGGAAGTGTTTTAACAAAGAACGGAAAGTGTAACACTGAAATCCGAACGCGAAATGGGATAGCGAAAGATGCCTTCCAAAATCTAAGGAAAGTATTAAGAAATAGAGAAATTTAAATATCTTGGAAGTTTTTTAACAAAGAACGGAAAGTGTAAAACTGAAATCCGAAAGCGAAATGGGATAGCGAAAGATGCCTTCCAAAATCTAAGTAAAGTATTAAGAAATAGAGAAATTTAAATATCTGGGAAGTGTTTTAACAAAGAACGGAAAGTGTAACACTGAAATCCGAACGCGAAATGGGATAGCGAAAGATGCCTTCCAAAATCTAAGGAAAGTATTAAGAAATAGAGAAATTTAAATATCTGGGAAGTGTTTTAACAAAGAACGGAAAGTGTAACACTGAAATCCGAACGCGAAATGGGATAGCGAAAGATGCTTTCCAAAATCTAAGTAAAGTATTAAGAAATAGAGAAATTTAAATATCTGGGAAGTGTTTTAACAAAGAACGGAAAGTGTAAAACTGAAATCCGAACGCGAAATGGGATAGCGAAAGATGCCTTCCAAAATCTAAGGAAAGTATTAAGAAATAGAGAAATTTAAATATCTGGGAAGTGTTTTAACAAAGAACGGAAAGTGTAAAACTGAAATCCGAACGCAAAATGGGATAGCGAAAGATGCCTTCCAAAATCTAAGGAAAGTATTAAGAAATAGAGAAATTTAAATATCTGGGAAGTGTTTTAACAAAGAACGGAAAGTGTAAAACTGAAATCCGAAAGCGAAATGGGATAGCGAATGATGCCTTCCAAAATCTAAGTAAAGTATTAAGAAATAGAGAAATTTAAATATCTGGGAAGTGTTTTAACAAAGAACGGAAAGTGTAACACTGAAATCCGAACGCGAAATGGGATAGCGAAAGATGCCTTCCAAAATCTAAGGAAAGTATTAAGAAATAGAGAAATTTAAATATCTGGGAAGTTTTTTAACAAAGAACGGAAAGTGTAAAACTGAAATCCGAAAGCGAAATGGGATAGCGAAAGATGCCTTCCAAAATCTAAGTAAAGTATTAAGAAATAGAGAAATTTAAATATCTGGGAAGTGTTTTAACAAAGAACGGAAAGTGTAACACTGAAATCCGAACGCGAAATGGGATAGCGAAAGATGCCTTCCAAAATCTAAGGAAAGTATTAAGAAATAGAGAAATTTAAATATCTGGGAAGTGTTTTAACAAAGAACGGAAAGTGTAACACTGAAATCCGAACGCGAAATGGGATAGCGAAAGATGCCTTCCAAAATCTAAGGAAAGTATTAAGAAATAGAGAAATTTAAATATCTGGGAAGTGTTTTAACAAAGAACGGAAAGTGTAACACTGAAATCCGAACGCGAAATGGGATAGCGAAAGATGCTTTCCAAAATCTAAGTAAAGTATTAAGAAATAGAGAAATTTAAATATCTGGGAAGTGTTTTAACAAAGAACGGAAAGTGTAAAACTGAAATCCGAACGCGAAATGGGATAGCGAAAGATGCCTTCCAAAATCTAAGGAAAGTATTAAGAAATAGAGAAATTTAAATATCTGGGAAGTGTTTTAACAAAGAACGGAAAGTGTAAAACTGAAATCCGAACGCAAAATGGGATAGCGAAAGATGCCTTCCAAAATCTAAGGAAAGTATTAAGAAATAGAGAAATTTAAATATCTGGGAAGTGTTTTAACAAAGAACGGAAAGTGTAAAACTGAAATCCGAAAGCGAAATGGGATAGCGAATGATGCCTTCCAAAATCTAAGTAAAGTATTAAGAAATAGAGAAATTTAAATATCTGGGAAGTGTTTTAACAAAGAACGGAAAGTGTAACACTGAAATCCGAACGCGAAATGGGATAGCGAAAGATGCCTTCCAAAATCTAAGGAAAGTATTAAGAAATAGAGAAATTTAAATATCTGGGAAGTTTTTTAACAAAGAACGGAAAGTGTAAAACTGAAATCCGAAAGCGAAATGGGATAGCGAAAGATGCCTTCCAAAATCTAAGTAAAGTATTAAGAAATAGAGAAATTTAAATATCTGGGAAGTGTTTTAACAAAGAACGGAAAGTGTAAAACTGAAATCCGAACGCGAAATGGGATAGCGAAAGATGCCTTCCAAAATCTAAGGAAAGTATTAAGAAATAGAGAAATTTAAATATCTGGGAAGTGTTTTAACAAAGAACGGAAAGTGTAAAACTGAAATCCGAAAGCGAAATGGGATAGCGAAAGATGCCTTCCAAAATCTAAGTAAAGTATTAAGAAATAGAGAAATTTAAATATCTGGGAAGTGTTTTAACAAAGAACGGAAAGTGTAACACTGAAATCCGAACGCGAAATGGGATAGCGAAAGATGCTTTCCAAAATCTAAGTAAAGTATTAAGAAATAGAGAAATTTAAATATCTGGGAAGTGTTTTAACAAAGATCGGAAAGTGTAACACTGAAATCCGAACGCGAAATGGGATAGCGAAAGATGCTTTCCAAAATCTAAGGAAAGTATTAAGAAATAGAGAAATTTAAATATCTGGGAAGTTTTTTAACAAAGAACGGAAAGTGTAAAACTGAAATCCGAAAGCGAAATGGGATAGCGAAAGATGCCTTCCAAAATCTAAGTAAAGTATTAAGAAATAGAGAAATTTAAATATCTGGGAAGTGTTTTAACAAAGAACGGAAAGTGTAACACTGAAATCCGAACGCGAAATGGGATAGCGAAAGATGCCTTCCAAAATCTAAGGAAAGTATTAAGAAATAGAGAAATTTAAATATCTGGGAAGTTTTTTAACAAAGAACGGAAAGTGTAAAACTGAAATCCGAAAGCGAAATGGGATAGCGAAAGATGCCTTCCAAAATCTAAGTAAAGTATTAAGAAATAGAGAAATTTAAATATCTGGGAAGTGTTTTAACAAAGAACGGAAAGTGTAACACTGAAATCCGAACGCGAAATGGGATAGCGAAAGATGCCTTCCAAAATCTAAGGAAAGTATTAAGAAATAGAGAAATTTAAATATCTGGGAAGTGTTTTAACAAAGAACGGAAAGTGTAAAACTGAAATCCGAAAGCGAAATGGGATAGCGAAAGATGCCTTCCAAAATCTAAGTAAAGTATTAAGAAATAGAGAAATTTAAATATCTGGGAAGTGTTTTAACAAAGAACGGAAAGTGTAACACTGAAATCCGAACGCGAAATGGGATAGCGAAAGATGCTTTCCAAAATCTAAGTAAAGTATTAAGAAATAGAGAAATTTAAATATCTGGGAAGTGTTTTAACAAAGAACGGAAAGTGTAACACTGAAATCCGAACGCGAAATGGGATAGCGAAAGATGCCTTCCAAAATCTAAGGAAAGTATTAAGAAATAGAGAAATTTAAATATCTGGGAAGTTTTTTAACAAAGAACGGAAAGTGTAAAACTGAAATCCGAAAGCGAAATGGGATAGCGAAAGATGCCTTCCAAAATCTAAGTAAAGTATTAAGAAATAGAGAAATTTAAATATCTGGGAAGTGTTTTAACAAAGAACGGAAAGTGTAACACTGAAATCCGAACGCGAAATGGGATAGCGAAAGATGCCTTCCAAAATCTAAGGAAAGTATTAAGAAATAGAGAAATTTAAATATCTGGGAAGTGTTTTAACAAAGAACGGAAAGTGTAACACTGAAATCCGAACGCGAAATGGGATAGCGAAAGATGCTTTCCAAAATCTAAGTAAAGTATTAAGAAATAGAGAAATTTAAATATCTGGGAAGTGTTTTAACAAAGAACGGAAAGTGTAAAACTGAAATCCGAACGCGAAATGGGATAGCGAAAGATGCCTTCCAAAATCTAAGGAAAGTATTAAGAAATAGAGAAATTTAAATATCTGGGAAGTGTTTTAACAAAGAACGGAAAGTGTAAAACTGAAATCCGAACGCAAAATGGGATAGCGAAAGATGCCTTCCAAAATCTAAGGAAAGTATTAAGAAATAGAGAAATTTAAATATCTGGGAAGTGTTTTAACAAAGAACGGAAAGTGTAAAACTGAAATCCGAAAGCGAAATGGGATAGCGAATGATGCCTTCCAAAATCTAAGTAAAGTATTAAGAAATAGAGAAATTTAAATATCTGGGAAGTGTTTTAACAAAGAACGGAAAGTGTAACACTGAAATCCGAACGCGAAATGGGATAGCGAAAGATGCCTTCCAAAATCTAAGGAAAGTATTAAGAAATAGAGAAATTTAAATATCTGGGAAGTTTTTTAACAAAGAACGGAAAGTGTAAAACTGAAATCCGAAAGCGAAATGGGATAGCGAAAGATGCCTTCCAAAATCTAAGTAAAGTATTAAGAAATAGAGAAATTTAAATATCTGGGAAGTGTTTTAACAAAGAACGGAAAGTGTAACACTGAAATCCGAACGCGAAATGGGATAGCGAAAGATGCCTTCCAAAATCTAAGGAAAGTATTAAGAAATAGAGAAATTTAAATATCTGGGAAGTGTTTTAACAAAGAACGGAAAGTGTAACACTGAAATCCGAACGCGAAATTGGATAGCGAAAGATGCTTTCCAAAATCTAAGTAAAGTATTAAGAAATAGAGAAATTTAAATATCTGGGAAGTGTTTTAACAAAGAACGGAAAGTGTAAAACTGAAATCCGAACGCGAAATGGGATAGCGAAAGATGCCTTCCAAAATCTAAGGAAAGTATTAAGAAATAGAGAAATTTAAATATCTGGGAAGTGTTTTAACAAAGAACGGAAAGTGTAAAACTGAAATCCGAAAGCGAAATGGGATAGCGAAAGATGCCTTCCAAAATCTAAGTAAAGTATTAAGAAATAGAGAAATTTAAATATCTGGGAAGTGTTTTAACAAAGAACGGAAAGTGTAACACTGAAATCCGAACGCGAAATGGGATAGCGAAAGATGCCTTCCAAAATCTAAGGAAAGTATTAAGAAATAGAGAAATTTAAATATCTGGGAAGTGTTTTAACAAAGAACGGAAAGTGTAACACTGAAATCCGAACGCGAAATGGGATAGCGAAAGATGCTTTCCAAAATCTAAGTAAAGTATTAAGAAATAGAGAAATTTAAATATCTGGGAAGTGTTTTAACAAAGAACGGAAAGTGTAAAACTGAAATCCGAACGCGAAATGGGATAGCAAAAGATGCCTTCCAAAATCTAAGGAAAGTATTAAGAAATAGAGAAATTTAAATATCTGGGAAGTGTTTTAACAAAGAACGGAAAGTGTAAAACTGAAATCCGAAAGCGAAATGGGATAGCGAAAGATGCCTTCCAAAATCTAAGTAAAGTATTAAGAAATAGAGAAATTTAAATATCTGGGAAGTGTTTTAACAAAGAACGGAAAGTGTAACACTGAAATCCGAACGCGAAATGGGATAGCGAAAGATGCCTTCCAAAATCTAAGGAAAGTATTAAGAAATAGAGAAATTTAAATATCTGGGAAGTGTTTTAACAAAGAACGGAAAGTGTAACACTGAAATCCGAACGCGAAATGGGATAGCGAAAGATGCTTTCCAAAATCTAAGTAAAGTATTAAGAAATAGAGAAATTTAAATATCTGGGAAGTGTTTTAACAAAGAACGGAAAGTGTAAAACTGAAATCCGAACGCGAAATGGGATAGCGAAAGATGCCTTCCAAAATCTAAGGAAAGTATTAAGAAATAGAGAAATTTAAATATCTGGGAAGTGTTTTAACAAAGAACGGAAAGTGTAAAACTGAAATCCGAAAGCGAAATGGGATAGCGAAAGATGCCTTCCAAAATCTAAGTAAAGTATTAAGAAATAGAGAAATTTAAATATCTGGGAAGTGTTTTAACAAAGAACGGAAAGTGTAACACTGAAATCCGAACGCGAAATGGGATAGCGAAAGATGCCTTCCAAAATCTAAGGAAAGTATTAAGAAATAGAGAAATTTAAATATCTGGGAAGAGTTTTAACAAAGAACGGAAAGTGTAAAACTGAAATCCGAAAGCGAAATGGGATAGCGAAAGATGCCTTCCAAAATCTAAGTAAATTATTAAGAAATAGAGAAATTTAAATATCTGGGAAGTGTTTTAACAAAGAACGGAAAGTGTAACACTGAAATCCGAACGCGAAATGGGATAGCGAAAGATGCCTTCCAAAATCTAAGGAAAGTATTAAGAAATAGAGAAATTTAAATATCTGGGAAGTGTTTTAACAAAGAACGGAAAGTGTAACACTGAAATCCGAACGCGAAATGGGATAGCGAAAGATGCTTTCCAAAATCTAAGTAAAGTATTAAGAAATAGAGAAATTTAAATATCTGGGAAGTGTTTTAACAAAGAACGGAAAGTGTAACACTGAAATCCGAACGCGAAATGGGATAGCGAAAGATGCCTTCCAAAATCTAAGGAAAGTATTAAGAAATAGAGAAATTTAAATATCTGGGAAGTGTTTTAACAAAGAACGGAAAGTGTAAAACTGAAATCCGAACGCGAAATGGGATAGCGAAAGATGCCTTCCAAAATCTAAGGAAAGTATTAAGAAATAGAGAAATTTAAATATCTGGGAAGTGTTTTAACAAAGAACGGAAAGTGTAAAACTGAAATCCGAAAGCGAAATGGGATAGCGAAAGATGCCTTCCAAAATCTAAGTAAAGTATTAAGAAATAGAGAAATTTAAATATCTGGGAAGTGTTTTAACAAAGAACGGAAAGTGTAACACTGAAATCCGAACGCGAAATGGGATAGCGAAAGATGCCTTCCAAAATCTAAGGAAAGTATTAAGAAATAAAGAAATTTAAATATCTGGGAAGTGTTTTAACAAAGAACGGAAAGTGTAAAACTGAAATCCGAAAGCGAAATGGGATAGCGAAAGATGCCTTCCAAAATCTAAGTAAAGTATTAAGAAATAGAGAAATTTAAATATCTGGGAAGTGTTTTAACAAAGAACGGAAAGTGTAACACTGAAATCCGAACGCGAAATGGGATAGCGAAAGATGCCTTCCAAAATCTAAGGAAAGTATTAAGAAATAGAGAAATTTAGATATCTGGGAAGTGTTTTAACAAAGAACGGAAAGTGTAAAACTGAAATCCGAACGCGAAATGGGATAGCGAAAGATGCCTTCCAAAATCTAAGGAAAGTATTAAGAAATAGAGAAATTTAAATATCTGGGAAGTGTTTTAACAAAGAACGGAAAGTGTAAAACTGAAATCCGAACGCGAAATGGGATAGCGAAAGATGCCTTCCAAAATCTAAGGAAAGTATTAAGAAATAGAGAAATTTAAATATCTGGGAAGTGTTTTAACAAAGAACGGAAAGTGTAACACTGAAATCCGAACGCGAAATGGGATAGCGAAAGATGCCTTCCAAAATCTAAGGAAAGTATTAAGAAATAGAGAAATTTAAATATCTGGGAAGTGTTTTAACAAAGAACGGAAAGTGTAAAACTGAAATCCGAAAGCGAAATGGGATAGCGAAAGATGCCTTCCAAAATCTAAGTAAAGTATTAAGAAATAGAGAAATTTAAATATCTGGGAAGTGTTTTAACAAATAACGGAAAGTGTAACACTGAAATCCGAACGCGAAATGGGATAGCGAAAGATGCCTTCCAAAATCTAAGGAAAGTATTAAGAAATAGAGAAATTTAAATATCTGGGAAGTGTTTTAACAAAGAACGGAAAGTGTAACACTGAAATCCGAACGCGAAATGGGATAGCGAATGATGCCTTCCAAAATCTAAGTAAAGTATTAAGAAATAGAGAAATTTAAATATCTAGGAAGTGTTTTAACAAAGAACAGAAAGTGTAACACTGAAATCCGAACGCAAGATGGGATAGCGACAGATGCCTTCCAAAATCTAAGTAAAGTATTAAGAAATAGAGAAATTGAAATATCTGGGAAGTGTTTTAACAAAGAACGGAAAGTGTAAAACTGAAATCCGAACGCGAAATGGGATAGCGAAAGACGCCTTCCAAAATCTAAGTAAAGTATTAAGAAATAGAGAAATTTAAATATCTGGGAAGTGTTTTAACAAAGAACAGAAAGTGTAACACTGAAATCCGAACGCAAGATGGGATAGCGACAGATGCCTTCCAAAATCTAAGGAAAGTATTAAGAAATAGAGAAATTGAAATATCTGGGAAGTGTTTTAACAAAGAACGGAAAGTGTAACACTGAAATCCGAACGCAAGATGGGATAGCGAAAGATGCCTTCCAAAATCTAAGGAAAGTATTAGGAAATAGAGAAATTTAAATATCTGGGAAGTGTTTTAACAAAGAACGGAAAGTGTAACACTGAAATCCGAACGCGAAATGGGATAGCGAATGATGCCTTCCAAAATCTAAGTAAAGTATTAAGAAATAGAGAAATTTAAATATCTAGGAAGTGTTTTAACAAAGAACAGAAAGTGTAACACTGAAATCCGAACGCAAGATGGGATAGCGACAGATGCCTTCCAAAATCTAAGGAAAGTATTAAGAAATAGAGAAATTTAAATATCTGGGAAGTGTTTTAACAAAGAACGGAAAGTGTAAAACTGAAATCCGAACGCAAGATGGGATAGCGAAAGATGCCTTCCAAAATCTAAGGAAAGTATTAGGAAATAGAGAAATTTAAATATCTAGGAAGTGTTTTAACAAAGAACAGAAAGTGTAACACTGAAATCCGAACGCAAGATGGGATAGCGACAGATGCCTTCCAAAATCTAAGGAAAGTATTAAGAAATAGAGAAATTTAAATATCTGGGAAGTGTTTTAACAAAGAACGGAAAGTGTAAAACTGAAATCCGAACGCAAGATGGGATAGCGAAAGATGCCTTCCAAAATCTAAGGAAAGTATTAGGAAATAGAGAAATTTAAATATCTGGGAAGTGTTTTAACAAAGAACGGAAAGTGTAACACTGAAATCCGAACGCAAGATGGGATAGCGACAGATGCCTTCCAAAATCTAAGGAAAGTATTAAGAAATAGAGAAATTTAAATATCTGGGAAGTGTTTTAACAAAGAACGGAAAGTGTAAAACTGAAATCCGAACGCGAAATGGGATAGCGAATGATGCCTTCCAAAATCTAAGTAAAGTATTAAGAAATAGAGAAATTTAAATATCTAGGAAGTGTTTTAACAAAGAACAGAAAGTGTAACACTGAAATCCGAACGCAAGATGGGATAGCGACAGATGCCTTCCAAAATCTAAGGAAAGTATTAAGAAATAGAGAAATTTAAATATCTGGGAAGTGTTTTAACAAAGAACGGAAAGTGTAAAACTGAAATCCGAACGCAAGATGGGATAGCGAAAGATGCCTTCCAAAATCTAAGGAAAGTATTAGGAAATAGAGAAATTTAAATATCTGGGAAGTGTTTTAACAAAGAACGGAAAGTGTAACACTGAAATCCGAACGCAAGATGGGATAGCGACAGATGCCTTCCAAAATCTAAGGAAAGTATTAAGAAATAGAGAAATTTAAATATCTGGGAAGTGTTTTAACAAAGAACGGAAAGTGTAAAACTGAAATCCGAACGCAAGATGGGATAGCGAAAGATGCCTTCCAAAATCTAAGGAAAGTATTAGGAAATAGAGAAATTTAAATATCTGGGAAGTGTTTTAACAAAGAACGGAAAGTGTAACACTGAAATCCGAACGCGAAATGGGATAGCGAATGATGCCTTCCAAAATCTAAGTAAAGTATTAAGAAATAGAGAAATTTAAATATCTAGGAAGTGTTTTAACAAAGAACAGAAAGTGTAACACTGAAATCCGAACGCAAGATGGGATAGCGACAGATGCCTTCCAAAATCTAAGGAAAGTATTAAGAAATAGAGAAATTGAAATATCTGGGAAGTGTTTTAACAAAGAACGGAAAGTGTAAAACTGAAATCCGAACGCAAGATGGGATAGCGAAAGATGCCTTCCAAAATCTAAGGAAAGTATTAGGAAATAGAGAAATTTAAATATCTGGGAAGTGTTTTAACAAAGAACGGAAAGTGTAACACTGAAATCCGAACGCGAAATGGGATAGCGAATGATGCCTTCCAAAATCTAAGTAAAGTATTAAGAAATAGAGAAATTTAAATATCTAGGAAGTGTTTTAACAAAGAACAGAAAGTGTAACACTGAAATCCGAACGCAAGATGGGATAGCGACAGATGCCTTCCAAAATCTAAGGAAAGTATTAAGAAATAGAGAAATTGAAATATCTGGGAAGTGTTTTAACAAAGAACGGAAAGTGTAAAACTGAAATCCGAACGCAAGATGGGATAGCGAAAGATGCCTTCCAAAATCTAAGGAAAGTATTAGGAAATAGAGAAATTTAAATATCTGGGAAGTGTTTTAACAAAGAACGGAAAGTGTAACACTGAAATCCGAACGCGAAATGGGATAGCGAATGATGCCTTCCAAAATCTAAGTAAAGTATTAAGAAATAGAGAAATTTAAATATCTAGGAAGTGTTTTAACAAAGAACAGAAAGTGTAACACTGAAATCCGAACGCAAGATGGGATAGCGACAGATGCCTTCCAAAATCTAAGGAAAGTATTAAGAAATAGAGAAATTTAAATATCTGGGAAGTGTTTTAACAAAGAACGGAAAGTGTAAAACTGAAATCCGAACGCAAGATGGGATAGCGAAAGATGCCTTCCAAAATCTAAGGAAAGTATTAGGAAATAGAGAAATTTAAATATCTGGGAAGTGTTTTAACAAAGAACGGAAAGTGTAACACTGAAATCCGAACGCAAGATGGGATAGCGACAGATGCCTTCCAAAATCTAAGGAAAGTATTAAGAAATAGAGAAATTTAAATATCTGGGAAGTGTTTTAACAAAGAACGGAAAGTGTAAAACTGAAATCCGAACGCAAGATGGGATAGCGAAAGATGCCTTCCAAAATCTAAGGAAAGTATTAAGAAATAGAGAAATTTAAATATCTGGGAAGTGTTTTAACAAAGAACGGAAAGTGTAAAACTGAAATCCGAACGCGAAATGGGATAGCGAATGATGCCTTCCAAAATCTAAGTAAAGTATTAAGAAATAGAGAAATTTAAATATCTAGGAAGTGTTTTAACAAAGAACAGAAAGTGTAACACTGAAATCCGAACGCAAGATGGGATAGCGACAGATGCCTTCCAAAATCTAAGGAAAGTATTAAGAAATAGAGAAATTGAAATATCTGGGAAGTGTTTTAACAAAGAACGGAAAGTGTAAAACTGAAATCCGAACGCAAGATGGGATAGCGAAAGATGCCTTCCAAAATCTAAGGAAAGTATTAGGAAATAGAGAAATTTAAATATCTGGGAAGTGTTTTAACAAAGAACGGAAAGTGTAACACTGAAATCCGAACGCGAAATGGGATAGCGAATGATGCCTTCCAAAATCTAAGTAAAGTATTAAGAAATAGAGAAATTTAAATATCTAGGAAGTGTTTTAACAAAGAACAGAAAGTGTAACACTGAAATCCGAACGCAAGATGGGATAGCGACAGATGCCTTCCAAAATCTAAGGAAAGTATTAAGAAATAGAGAAATTTAAATATCTGGGAAGTGTTTTAACAAAGAACGGAAAGTGTAAAACTGAAATCCGAACGCAAGATGGGATAGCGAAAGATGCCTTCCAAAATCTAAGGAAAGTATTAGGAAATAGAGAAATTTAAATATCTGGGAAGTGTTTTAACAAAGAACGGAAAGTGTAACACTGAAATCCGAACGCAAGATGGGATAGCGACAGATGCCTTCCAAAATCTAAGGAAAGTATTAAGAAATAGAGAAATTTAAATATCTGGGAAGTGTTTTAACAAAGAACGGAAAGTGTAAAACTGAAATCCGAACGCAAGATGGGATAGCGAAAGATGCCTTCCAAAATCTAAGGAAAGTATTAAGAAATAGAGAAATTTAAATATCTGGGAAGTGTTTTAACAAAGAACGGAAAGTGTAAAACTGAAATCCGAACGCGAAATGGGATAGCGAATGATGCCTTCCAAAATCTAAGTAAAGTATTAAGAAATAGAGAAATTTAAATATCTAGGAAGTGTTTTAACAAAGAACAGAAAGTGTAACACTGAAATCCGAACGCAAGATGGGATAGCGACAGATGCCTTCCAAAATCTAAGGAAAGTATTAAGAAATAGAGAAATTTAAATATCTGGGAAGTGTTTTAACAAAGAACGGAAAGTGTAAAACTGAAATCCGAACGCAAGATGGGATAGCGAAAGATGCCTTCCAAAATCTAAGGAAAGTATTAGGAAATAGAGAAATTTAAATATCTGGGAAGTGTTTTAACAAAGAACGGAAAGTGTAACACTGAAATCCGAACGCAAGATGGGATAGCGACAGATGCCTTCCAAAATCTAAGGAAAGTATTAAGAAATAGAGAAATTTAAATATCTGGGAAGTGTTTTAACAAAGAACGGAAAGTGTAAAACTGAAATCCGAACGCGAAATGGGATAGCGAATGATGCCTTCCAAAATCTAAGTAAAGTATTAAGAAATAGAGAAATTTAAATATCTAGGAAGTGTTTTAACAAAGAACAGAAAGTGTAACACTGAAATCCGAACGCAAGATGGGATAGCGACAGATGCCTTCCAAAATCTAAGGAAAGTATTAAGAAATAGAGAAATTTAAATATCTGGGAAGTGTTTTAACAAAGAACAGAAAGTGTAACACTGAAATCCGAACGCGAAATGGGATAGCGACAGATGCCTTCCAAAATCTAAGTAAAGTATTAAGAAATAGAGAAATTTAAATATCTGGGAAGTGTTTTAACAAAGAACAGAAAGTGTAACACTGAAATCCGAACGCGAAATGGGATAGCGACAGATGCCTTCCAAAATCTAAGGAAAGTATTAAGAAATAGAGAAATTTAAATATCTGGGAAGTGTTTTAACAAAGAACGGAAAGTGTAAAACTGAAATCCGAACGCAAGATGGGATAGCGAAAGATGCCTTCCAAAATCTAAGGAAAGTATTAGGAAATAGAGAAATTTAAATATCTGGGAAGTGTTTTAACAAAGAACGGAAAGTGTAACACTGAAATCCGAACGCAAGATGGGATAGCGACAGATGCCTTCCAAAATCTAAGGAAAGTATTAAGAAATAGAGAAATTTAAATATCTGGGAAGTGTTTTAACAAAGAACGGAAAGTGTAAAACTGAAATCCGAACGCAAGATGGGATAGCGAAAGATGCCTTCCAAAATCTAAGGAAAGTATTAGGAAATAGAGAAATTTAAATATCTGGGAAGTGTTTTAACAAAGAACGGAAAGTGTAACACTGAAATCCGAACGCGAAATGGGATAGCGAATGATGCCTTCCAAAATCTAAGTAAAGTATTAAGAAATAGAGAAATTTAAATATCTAGGAAGTGTTTTAACAAAGAACAGAAAGTGTAACACTGAAATCCGAACGCAAGATGGGATAGCGACAGATGCCTTCCAAAATCTAAGGAAAGTATTAAGAAATAGAGAAATTGAAATATCTGGGAAGTGTTTTAACAAAGAACGGAAAGTGTAAAACTGAAATCCGAACGCAAGATGGGATAGCGAAAGATGCCTTCCAAAATCTAAGGAAAGTATTAGGAAATAGAGAAATTTAAATATCTGGGAAGTGTTTTAACAAAGAACGGAAAGTGTAAAACTGAAATCCGAACGCAAGATGGGATAGCGAAAGATGCCTTCCAAAATCTAAGGAAAGTATTAGGAAATAGAGAAATTTAAATATCTGGGAAGTGTTTTAACAAAGAACGGAAAGTGTAACACTGAAATCCGAACGCGAAATGGGATAGCGAATGATGCCTTCCAAAATCTAAGTAAAGTATTAAGAAATAGAGAAATTTAAATATCTAGGAAGTGTTTTAACAAAGAACAGAAAGTGTAACACTGAAATCCGAACGCAAGATGGGATAGCGACAGATGCCTTCCAAAATCTAAGGAAAGTATTAAGAAATAGAGAAATTTAAATATCTGGGAAGTGTTTTAACAAAGAACGGAAAGTGTAAAACTGAAATCCGAACGCAAGATGGGATAGCGAAAGATGCCTTCCAAAATCTAAGGAAAGTATTAGGAAATAGAGAAATTTAAATATCTGGGAAGTGTTTTAACAAAGAACGGAAAGTGTACCACTGAAATCCGAACGCAAGATGGGATAGCGACAGATGCCTTCCAAAATCTAAGGAAAGTATTAAGAAATAGAGAAATTTAAATATCTGGGAAGTGTTTTAACAAAGAACGGAAAGTGTAAAACTGAAATCCGAACGCAAGATGGGATAGCGAAAGATGCCTTCCAAAATCTAAGGAAAGTATTAAGAAATAGAGAAATTTAAATATCTGGGAAGTGTTTTAACAAAGAACGGAAAGTGTAAAACTGAAATCCGAACGCGAAATGGGATAGCGAATGATGCCTTCCAAAATCTAAGTAAAGTATTAAGAAATAGAGAAATTTAAATATCTAGGAAGTGTTTTAACAAAGAACAGAAAGTGTAACACTGAAATCCGAACGCAAGATGGGATAGCGACAGATGCCTTCCAAAATCTAAGGAAAGTATTAAGAAATAGAGAAATTGAAATATCTGGGAAGTGTTTTAACAAAGAACGGAAAGTGTAAAACTGAAATCCGAACGCAAGATGGGATAGCGAAAGATGCCTTCCAAAATCTAAGGAAAGTATTAGGAAATAGAGAAATTTAAATATCTGGGAAGTGTTTTAACAAAGAACGGAAAGTGTAACACTGAAATCCGAACGCGAAATGGGATAGCGAATGATGCCTTCCAAAATCTAAGTAAAGTATTAAGAAATAGAGAAATTTAAATATCTAGGAAGTGTTTTAACAAAGAACAGAAAGTGTAACACTGAAATCCGAACGCAAGATGGGATAGCGACAGATGCCTTCCAAAATCTAAGGAAAGTATTAAGAAATAGAGAAATTTAAATATCTGGGAAGTGTTTTAACAAAGAACGGAAAGTGTAAAACTGAAATCCGAACGCAAGATGGGATAGCGAAAGATGCCTTCCAAAATCTAAGGAAAGTATTAGGAAATAGAGAAATTTAAATATCTGGGAAGAGTTTTAACAAAGAACGGAAAGTGTAACACTGAAATCCGAACGCAAGATGGGATAGCGACAGATGCCTTCCAAAATCTATGGAAAGTATTAAGAAATAGAGAAATTTAAATATCTGGGAAGTGTTTTAACAAAGAACGGAAAGTGTAAAACTGAAATCCGAACGCAAGATGGGATAGCGAAAGATGCCTTCCAAAATCTAAGGAAAGTATTAAGAAATAGAGAAATTTAAATATCTGGGAAGTGTTTTAACAAAGAACGGAAAGTGTAAAACTGAAATCCGAACGCGAAATGGGATAGCGAATGATGCCTTCCAAAATCTAAGTAAAGTATTAAGAAATAGAGAAATTTAAATATCTAGGAAGTGTTTTAACAAAGAACAGAAAGTGTAACACTGAAATCCGAACGCAAGATGGGATAGCGACAGATGCCTTCCAAAATCTAAGGAAAGTATTAAGAAATAGAGAAATTTAAATATCTGGGAAGTGTTTTAACAAAGAACGGAAAGTGTAAAACTGAAATCCGAACGCAAGATGGGATAGCGAAAGATGCCTTCCAAAATCTAAGGAAAGTATTAGGAAATAGAGAAATTTAAATATCTGGGAAGTGTTTTAACAAAGAACGGAAAGTGTAACACTGAAATCCGAACGCAAGATGGGATAGCGACAGATGCCTTCCAAAATCTAAGGAAAGTATTAAGAAATAGAGAAATTTAAATATCTGGGAAGTGTTTTAACAAAGAACGGAAAGTGTAAAACTGAAATCCGAACGCGAAATGGGATAGCGAATGATGCCTTCCAAAATCTAAGTAAAGTATTAAGAAATAGAGAAATTTAAATATCTGGGAAGTGTTTTAACAAAGAACGGAAAGTGTAAAACTGAAATCCGAAAGCGAAATGGGATAGCGAATGATGCCTTCCAAAATCTAAGTAAAGTATTAAGAAATAGAGAAATTTAAATATCTAGGAAGTGTTTTAACAAAGAACAGAAAGTGTAACACTGAAATCCGAACGCAAGATGGGATAGCGACAGATGCCTTCCAAAATCTAAGGAAAGTATTAAGAAATAGAGAAATTTAAATATCTGGGAAGTGTTTTAACAAAGAACGGAAAGTGTAAAACTGAAATCCGAACGCAAGATGGGATAGCGAAAGATGCCTTCCAAAATCTAAGGAAAGTATTAGGAAATAGAGAAATTTAAATATCTGGGAAGTGTTTTAACAAAGAACGGAAAGTGTAACACTGAAATCCGAACGCAAGATGGGATAGCGACAGATGCCTTCCAAAATCTAAGGAAAGTATTAAGAAATAGAGAAATTTAAATATCTGGGAAGTGTTTTAACAAAGAACGGAAAGTGTAAAACTGAAATCCGAACGCAAGATGGGATAGCGAAAGATGCCTTCCAAAATCTAAGGAAAGTATTAGGAAATAGAGAAATTTAAATATCTGGGAAGTGTTTTAACAAAGAACGGAAAGTGTAACACTGAAATCCGAACGCGAAATGGGATAGCGAATGATGCCTTCCAAAATCTAAGTAAAGTATTAAGAAATAGAGAAATTTAAATATCTAGGAAGTGTTTTAACAAAGAACAGAAAGTGTAACACTGAAATCCGAACGCAAGATGGGATAGCGACAGATGCCTTCCAAAATCTAAGGAAAGTATTAAGAAATAGAGAAATTGAAATATCTGGGAAGTGTTTTAACAAAGAACGGAAAGTGTAAAACTGAAATCCGAACGCAAGATGGGATAGCGAAAGATGCCTTCCAAAATCTAAGGAAAGTATTAGGAAATAGAGAAATTTAAATATCTGGGAAGTGTTTTAACAAAGAACGGAAAGTGTAACACTGAAATCCGAACGCGAAATGGGATAGCGAATGATGCCTTCCAAAATCTAAGTAAAGTATTAAGAAATAGAGAAATTTAAATATCTAGGAAGTGTTTTAACAAAGAACAGAAAGTGTAACACTGAAATCCGAACGCAAGATGGGATAGCGACAGATGCCTTCCAAAATCTAAGGAAAGTATTAAGAAATAGAGAAATTGAAATATCTGGGAAGTGTTTTAACAAAGAACGGAAAGTGTAAAACTGAAATCCGAACGCAAGATGGGATAGCGAAAGATGCCTTCCAAAATCTAAGGAAAGTATTAGGAAATAGAGGAATTTAAATATCTGGGAAGTGTTTTAACAAAGAACGGAAAGTGTAACACTGAAATCCGAACGCGAAATGGGATAGCGAATGATGCCTTCCAAAATCTAAGTAAAGTATTAAGAAATAGAGAAATTTAAATATCTAGGAAGTGTTTTAACAAAGAACAGAAAGTGTAACACTGAAATCCGAACGCAAGATGGGATAGCGACAGATGCCTTCCAAAATCTAAGGAAAGTATTAAGAAATAGAGAAATTGAAATATCTGGGAAGTGTTTTAACAAAGAACGGAAAGTGTAAAACTGAAATCCGAACGCAAGATGGGATAGCGAAAGATGCCTTCCAAAATCTAAGGAAAGTATTAGGAAATAGAGAAATTTAAATATCTGGGAAGTGTTTTAACAAAGAACGGAAAGTGTAAAACTGAAATCCGAAAGCGAAATGGGATAGCGAAAGATGCCTTCCAAAATCTAAGTAAAGTATTAAGAAATAGAGAAATTTAAATATCTGGGAAGTGTTTTAACAAAGAACGGAAAGTGTAAAACTGAAATCCGAAAGCGAAATGGGATAGCGAAAGATGCCTTCCAAAATCTAAGTAAAGTATTAAGAAATAGAGAAATTTAAATATCTAGGAAGTGTTTTAACAAAGAACAGAAAGTGTAACACTGAAATCCGAACGCAAGATGGGATAGCGACAGATGCCTTCCAAAATCTAAGTAAAGTATTAAGAAATAGAGAAATTGAAATATCTGGGAAGTGTTTTAACAAAGAACGGAAAGTGTAAAACTGAAATCCGAACGCGAAATGGGATAGCGAAAGACGCCTTCCAAAATCTAAGTAAAGTATTAAGAAATAGAGAAATTTAAATATCTGGGAAGTGTTTTAACAAAGAACGGAAAGTGTAACACTGAAATCCGAACGCGAAATGGGATAGCGAAAGATGCTTTCCAAAATCTAAGTAAAGTATTAAGAAATAGAGAAATTTAAATATCTGGGAAGTGTTTTAACAAAGAACGGAAAGTGTAACACTGAAATCCGAACGCGAAATGGGATAGCGAAAGATGCCTTCCAAAATCTAAGGAAAGTATTAAGAAATAGAGAAATTTAAATATCTGGGAAGAGTTTTAACAAAGAACGGAAAGTGTAAAACTGAAATCCGAAAGCGAAATGGGATAGCGAAAGATGCCTTCCAAAATCTAAGTAAAGTATTAAGAAATAGGGAAATTTAAATATCTGGGAAGTGTTTTAACAAAGAACGGAAAGTGTAAAACTGAAATCCGAACGCGAAATGGGATAGCGAAAGATGCCTTCCAAAATCTAAGTAAAGTATTAAGAAATAGAGAAATTTAAATATCTGGGAAGTGTTTTAACAAAGAACGGAAAGTGTAAAACTGAAATCCGAAAGCGAAATGGGATAGCGAAAGATGCCTTCCAAAATCTAAGTAAAGTATTAAGAAATAGAGAAATTTAAATATCTGGGAAGAGTTTTAACAAAGAACGGAAAGTGTAAAACTGAAATCCGAACGCGAAATTGGATAGCGAAAGATGCTTTCCAAAATCTAAGTAAAGTATTAAGAAATAGAGAAATTTAAATATCTGGGAAGTGTTTTAACAAAGAACGGAAAGTGTAAAACTGAAATCCGAACGCGAAATGGGATAGCGAAAGATGCCTTCCAAAATCTAAGTAAAGTATTAAGAAATAGAGAAATTGAAATATCTGGGAAGTGTTTTAACAAAGAACGGAAAGTGTAAAACTGAAATCCGAACGCGAAATGGGATAGCGAAAGACGCCTTCCAAAATCTAAGTAAAGTATTAAGAAATAGAGAAATTTAAATATCTGGGAAGTGTTTTAACAAAGAACGGAAAGTGTAACACTGAAATCCGAACGCGAAATGGGATAGCGAAAGATGCCTTCCAAAATCTAAGGAAAGTATTAAGAAATAGAGAAATTTAAATATCTGGGAAGTGTTTTAACAAAGAACGGAAAGTGTAACACTGAAATCCGAAAGCGAAATGGGATAGCGAAAGATGCCTTCCAAAATCTAAGTAAAGTATTAAGAAATAGAGAAATTTAAATATCTGGGAAGAGTTTTAACAAAGAACGGAAAGTGTAACACTGAAATCCGAACGCGAAATGGGATAGCGAAAGATGCTTTCCAAAATCTAAGGAAAGTATTAAGAAATAGAGAAATTTAAATATCTGGGAAGAGTTTTAACAAAGAACGGAAAGTGTAAAACTGAAATCCGAAAGCGAAATGGGATAGCGAAAGATGCCTTCCAAAATCTAAGTAAAGTATTAAGAAATAGAGAAATTTAAATATCTGGGAAGTGTTTTAACAAAGAACGGAAAGTGTAACACTGAAATCCGAACGCGAAATGGGATAGCGAAAGATGCCTTCCAAAATCTAAGTAAAGTATTAAGAAATAGAGAAATTTAAATATCTGGGAAGTGTTTTAACAAAGAACGGAAAGTGTAAAACTGAAATCCGAACGCGAAATGGGATAGCGAAAGATGCCTTCCAAAATCTAAGTAAAGTATTAAGAAATAGAGAAATTGAAATATCTGGGAAGTGTTTTAACAAAGAACGGAAAGTGTAAAACTGAAATCCGAACGCGAAATGGGATAGCGAAAGACGCCTTCCAAAATCTAAGTAAAGTATTAAGAAATAGAGAAATTTAAATATCTGGGAAGTGTTTTAACAAAGAACGGAAAGTGTAACACTGAAATCCGAACGCGAAATGGGATAGCGAAAGGTGCCTTCCAAAATCTAAGTAAAGTATTAAGAAATAGAGAAATTTAAATATCTAGGAAGTGTTTTAACAAAGAACAGAAAGTGTAACACTGAAATCCGAACGCAAGATGGGATAGCGACAGATGCCTTCCAAAATCTAAGGAAAGTATTAAGAAATAGAGAAATTGAAATATCTGGGAAGTGTTTTAACAAAGAACGGAAAGTGTAAAACTGAAATCCGAACGCAAGATGGGATAGCGAAAGATGCCTTCCAAAATCTAAGGAAAGTATTAGGAAATAGAGAAATTTAAATATCTGGGAAGTGTTTTAACAAAGAACGGAAAGTGTAAAACTGAAATCCGAAAGCGAAATGGGATAGCGAAAGATGCCTTCCAAAATCTAAGTAAAGTATTAAGAAATAGAGAAATTTAAATATCTAGGAAGTGTTTTAACAAAGAACAGAAAGTGTAACACTGAAATCCGAACGCAAGATGGGATAGCGACAGATGCCTTCCAAAATCTAAGTAAAGTATTAAGAAATAGAGAAATTGAAATATCTGGGAAGTGTTTTAACAAAGAACGGAAAGTGTAAAACTGAAATCCGAACGCGAAATGGGATAGCGAAAGACGCCTTCCAAAATCTAAGTAAAGTATTAAGAAATAGAGAAATTTAAATATCTGGGAAGTGTTTTAACAAAGAACGGAAAGTGTAACACTGAAATCCGAACGCGAAATGGGATAGCGAAAGGTGCCTTCCAAAATCTAAGTAAAGTATTAAGAAATAGAGAAATTTAAATATCTAGGAAGTGTTTTAACAAAGAACAGAAAGTGTAACACTGAAATCCGAACGCAAGATGGGATAGCGACAGATGCCTTCCAAAATCTAAGTAAAGTATTAAGAAATAGAGAAATTGAAATATCTGGGAAGTGTTTTAACAAAGAACGGAAAGTGTAAAACTGAAATCCGAACGCGAAATGGGATAGCGAAAGATGCCTTCCAAAATCTAAGTAAAGTATTAAGAAATAGAGAAATTTAAATATCTGGGAAGTGTTTTAACAAAGAACGGAAAGTGTAACACTGAAATCCGAACGCGAAATGGGATAGCGAAAGGTGCCTTCCAAAATCTAAGTAAAGTATTAAGAAATAGAGAAGTTTACATATCTGGGAAGTGTTTTAACAAAGAACAGAAAGCGTAACACTGAAATCCGAACGCAAGATGGGATAGCGAAAGATGCCTTCCAAAATCTAAGTAAAGTATTAAGAAATAGAGAAATTTAAATATCTGGGAAGTGTTTTAACAAAGAACAGAAAGTGTAACACTGAAATCCGAACGCAAGATGGGATAGCGAAAGATTCCTTCCAAAATCTAAGTAAAGTATTAAGAAATAGAGAAATTTAAATATCTGGGAAGTGTTTTAACAAAGAACGGAATGTGTAACACTGAAATCCGAACGCGAAATGGGATAGCGAAAGATGCCTTCCAAAATCTAAGTAAAGTATTAAGAAATAGAGAAATTTAAATATCTGGGAAGTGTTTTAACAAAGAACGGAAAGTGTAAAACTGAAATCCGAACGCGAAATGGGATAGCGAAAGATGCCTTCCAAAATCTAAGTAAAGTATTAAGAAATAGAGAAATTTAAATATCTGGGAAGTGTTTTAACAAAGAACGGAAAGTGTAACACTGAAATCCGAACGCGAAATGGGATAGCGAAAGATGCCTTCCAAAATCTAAGCAAAGTATTAAGAAATAGAGAAATTTAAATATCTGGGAAGTGTTTTAACAAAGAACGGAAAGTGTAACACTGAAATCCGAACGCGAAATGGGATAGTTAAAGATGCCTTCCAAAATCTAAGTAAAGTATTAAGAAATAGAGAAATTTAAATATCTGGGAAGTGTTTTAACAGAGAACGGAAAGTGTAACACTGAAATCCGAACGTGAAATGGGATAGCGAAAGATGCCTTCCAAAATCTAAGTAAAGTATTAGGAAACAGAGAAATTTAAATATCTGGGAAGTGTTTTAACAAAGGACGGAAAGCGTAACACTGAAATCCGAACGCGAAATGGGATAGCGAATGATGCCTTCCAAAATCGAAGTAAAGTATTAAGAAATAGAGAAATTTAAATATCTGGGAAGTGTTTTAACAAAGAACGGAAAGTGTAACACTGAAATCCGAACGCGAAATGGGATAGCGAAAGATGCTTTCCAAAATCTAAGGAAAGTATTAGGAAATAGAGAAATTTAAATATCTGGGAAGTGTTTTAACAAAGAACGGAAAGTGTAACACTGAAATCCGAACGCGAAATGGGATAGCGAAAGATGCCTTCCAAAATCTAGGGAAAGTATTAGGAAATAGAGAAATTTAAATATCTGGGAAGTGTTTTAACAAAGAACGGAAAGTGTAAAACTGAAATCCGAAAGCGAAATGGGATAGCGAAAGATGCCTTCCAAAATCTAAGTAAAGTATTAAGAAATAGAGAAATTTAAATATCTAGGAAGTGTTTTTAACAAAGAACAGAAAGTGTAACACTGAAATCCGAACGCAAGATGGGATAGCGACAGATGCCTTCCAAAATCTAAGTAAAGTATTAAGAAATAGAGAAATTGAAATATCTGGGAAGTGTTTTAACAAAGAACGGAAAGTGTAAAACTGAAATCCGAACGCGAAATGGGATAGCGAAAGATGCCTTCCAAAATCTAAGTAAAGTATTAAGAAATAGAGAAATTTAAATATCTAGGAAGTGTTTTTAACAAAGAACAGAAAGTGTAACACTGAAATCCGAACGCAAGATGGGATAGCGACAGATGCCTTCCAAAATCTAAGTAAAGTATTAAGAAATAGAGAAATTGAAATATCTGGGAAGTGTTTTAACAAAGAACGGAAAGTGTAAAACTGAAATCCGAACGCGAAATGGGATAGCGAAAGATGCCTTCCAAAATCTAAGTAAAGTATTAAGAAATAGAGAAATTTAAATATCTAGGAAGTGTTTTTAACAAAGAACAGAAAGTGTAACACTGAAATCCGAACGCAAGATGGGATAGCGACAGATGCCTTCCAAAATCTAAGTAAAGTATTAAGAAATAGAGAAATTGAAATATCTGGGAAGTGTTTTAACAAAGAACGGAAAGTGTAAAACTGAAATCCGAACGCGAAATGGGATAGCGAAAGATGCCTTCCAAAATCTAAGTAAAGTATTAAGAAATAGAGAAATTTAAATATCTAGGAAGTGTTTTAACAAAGAACAGAAAGTGTAACACTGAAATCCGAACGCAAGATGGGATAGCGACAGATGCCTTCCAAAATCTAAGTAAAGTATTAAGAAATAGAGAAATTGAAATATCTGGGAAGTGTTTTAACAAAGAACGGAAAGTGTAAAACTGAAATCCGAACGCGAAATGGGATAGCGAAAGACGCCTTCCAAAATCTAAGTAAAGTATTAAGAAATAGAGAAATTTAAATATCTGGGAAGTGTTTTAACAAAGAACGGAAAGTGTAACACTGAAATCCGAACGCGAAATGGGATAGCGAAAGGTGCCTTCCAAAATCTAAGTAAAGTATTAAGAAATAGAGAAATTTAAATATCTAGGAAGTGTTTTAACAAAGAACAGAAAGTGTAACACTGAAATCCGAACGCAAGATGGGATAGCGACAGATGCCTTCCAAAATCTAAGTAAAGTATTAAGAAATAGAGAAATTGAAATATCTGGGAAGTGTTTTAACAAAGAACGGAAAGTGTAAAACTGAAATCCGAACGCGAAATGGGATAGCGAAAGATGCCTTCCAAAATCTAAGTAAAGTATTAAGAAATAGAGAAATTTAAATATCTGGGAAGTGTTTTAACAAAGAACGGAATGTGTAACACTGAAATCCGAACGCGAAATGGGATAGCGAAAGGTGCCTTCCAAAATCTAAGTAAAGTATTAAGAAATAGAGAAGTTTACATATCTGGGAAGTGTTTTAACAAAGAACAGAAAGCGTAACACTGAAATCCGAACGCAAGATGGGATAGCGAAAGATGCCTTCCAAAATCTAAGTAAAGTATTAAGAAATAGAGAAATTTAAATATCTGGGAAGTGTTTTAACAAAGAACAGAAAGTGTAACACTGAAATCCGAACGCAAGATGGGATAGCGAAAGATTCCTTCCAAAATCTAAGTAAAGTATTAAGAAATAGAGAAATTTAAATATCTGGGAAGTGTTTTAACAAAGAACGGAATGTGTAACACTGAAATCCGAACGCGAAATGGGATAGCGAAAGATGCCTTCCAAAATCTAAGTAAAGTATTAAGAAATAGAGAAATTTAAATATCTGGGAAGTGTTTTAACAAAGAACGGAAAGTGTAACACTGAAATCCGAACGCGAAATGGGATAGCGAAAGATGCCTTCCAAAATCTAAGTAAAGTATTAAGAAATAGATAAATTTAAATATCTGGGAAGTGTTTTAACAAAGAACATAAAGTGTAACACTGAAATCCGAACGCAAGATGGGATAGCAAAAGATGCCTTCCAAAATCTAAGTAAAGTATTAAGAAATAGAGAAATTTAAATATCTGGGAAGTGTTTTAACAAAGAACAGAAAGTGTAACACTGAAATCCGAACGCAAGATGGGATAGCGACAGATGCCTTCCAAAATCTAAGTAAAGTATTAAGAAATAGAGAAATTTAAATATCTGGGAAGTGTTTTAACAAAGAACGGAAAGTGTAAAACTGAAATCCGAACGCGAAATGGGATAGCGAAAGATGCCTTCCAAAATCTAAGTAAAGTATTAAGAAATAGAGAAATTTAAATATCTGGGAAGTGTTTTAACAAAGAACGGAAAGTGTAAAACTGAAATCCGAAAGCGAAATGGGATAGCGAAAGATGCCTTCCAAAATCTAAGTAAAGTATTAAGAAATAGAGAAATTTAAATATCTGGGAAGTGTTTTAACAAAGAACGGAAAGTGTAAAACTGAAATCCGAAAGCGAAATGGGATAGCGAAAGATGCCTTCCAAAATCTAAGTAAAGTATTAAGAAATAGAGAAATTTAAATATCTGGGAAGTGTTTTAACAAAGAACGGAAAGTGTAAAACTGAAATCCGAAAGCGAAATGGGATAGCGAAAGATGCCTTCCAAAATCTAAGTAAAGTATTAAGAAATAGAGAAATTTAAATATCTGGGAAGTGTTTTAACAAAGAACGGAAAGTGTAAAACTGAAATCCGAAAGCGAAATGGGATAGCGAAAGATGCCTTCCAAAATCTAAGTAAAGTATTAAGAAATAGAGAAATTTAAATATCTGGGAAGTGTTTTAACAAAGAACGGAAAGTGTAAAACTGAAATCCGAAAGCGAAATGGGATAGCGAAAGATGCCTTCCAAAATCTAAGTAAAGTATTAAGAAATAGAGAAATTTAAATATCTGGGAAGTGTTTTAACAAAGAACGGAAAGTGTAAAACTGAAATCCGAAAGCGAAATGGGATAGCGAAAGATGCCTTCCAAAATCTAAGTAAAGTATTAAGAAATAGAGAAATTTAAATATCTGGGAAGTGTTTTAACAAAGAACAGAAAGTGTAACACTGAAATCCGAACGCAAGATGGGATAGCGACAGATGCCTTCCAAAATCTAAGTAAAGTAATAAGAAATAGAGAAATTTAAATATCTGGGAAGTGTTTTAACAAAGAACAGAAAGTGTAACACTGAAATCCGAACGCAAGATGGGATAGCGAAAGATGCCTTCCAAAATCTAAGTAAAGTATTAAGAAATAGAGAAATTTAAATATCTGGGAAGTGTTTTAACAAAGAACAGAAAGTGTAACACTGAAATCCGAACGCAAGATTGGATAGCGACAGATGCCTTCCAAAATCTAAGTAAAGTATTAAGAAATAGAGAAATTTAAATATCTGGGAAGTGTTTTAACAAAGAACGGAATGTGTAACACTGAAATCCGAACGCGAAATGGGATAGCGAAAGATGCCTTCCAAAATCTAAGTAAAGTATTAAGAAATAGAGAAATTTAAATATCTGGGAAGTGTTTTAACAAAGAACGGAAAGTGTAACACTGAAATCCGAACGCGAAATGGGATAGCGAAAGATGCCTTCCAAAATCTAAGTAAAGTATTAAGAAATAGAGAAATTTAAATATCTGGGAAGTGTTTTAACAAATAAGAGAAAGTGTAACACTGAAATCCGAACGCAAGATGGGATAGCGAAAGATGCCTTCCAAAATCTAATTAAAGTATTAAGAAATAGAGAAATTTAAATATCTGGGAAGTGTTTTAACAAAGAACGGAAAGTGTAAAACTGAAATCCGAAAGCGAAATGGGATAGCGAAAGATGCCTTCCAAAATCTAAGTAAAGTATTAAGAAATAGAGAAATTTAAATATCTGGGAAGTGTTTTAACAAAGAACGGAAAGTGTAAAACTGAAATCCGAAAGCGAAATGGGATAGCGAAAGATGCCTTCCAAAATCTAAGTAAAGTATTAAGAAATAGAGAAATTTAAATATCTGGGAAGTGTTTTAACAAAGAACGGAAAGTGTAAAACTGAAATCCGAAAGCGAAATGGGATAGCGAAAGATGCCTTCCAAAATCTAAGTAAAGTATTAAGAAATAGAGAAATTTAAATATCTGGGAAGTGTTTTAACAAAGAACGGAAAGTGTAACACTGAAATCCGAACGCGAAATGGGATAGCGAATGATGCCTTCCAAAATCTAAGTAAAGTATTAAGAAATAGAGAAATTTAAATATCTAGGAAGTGTTTTAACAAAGAACGGAAAGTGTAACACTGAAATCCGAACGCGAAATGGGATAGCGAAAGATGCCTTCCAAAATCTAAGTAAAGTATTAAGAAATAGAGAAATTTAAATATCTGGGAAGTGTTTTAACAAAGAACGGAAAGTGTAAAACTGAAATCCGAACGCGAAATGGGATAGCGAATGATGCCTTCCAAAATCTAAGTAAAGTATTAAGAAATAGAGAAATTTAAATATCTGGGAAGTGTTTTAACAAAGAACGGAGAGTGTAACACTGAAATCCGAACGCGAAATGGGATAGCGAAAGATGCTTTCCAAAATCTAAGTAAAGTATTAAGAAATAGAGAAATTTAAATATCTAGGAAGTGTTTTAACAAAGAACGGAAAGTGTAACACTGAAATCCGAACGCGAAATGGGATAGCGAAAGATGCCTTCCAAAATCTAAGTAAAGTATTAAGAAATAGAGAAATTTAAATATCTAGGAAGTGTTTTAACAAAGAACGGAAAGTGTAAAACTGAAATCCGAACGCGAAATGGGATAGCGAAAGATGCTTTCCAAAATCTAAGTAAAGTATTAAGAAATAGAGAAATTTAAATATCTGGGAAGTGTTTTAACAAAGAACGGAAAGTGTAACACTGAAATCCGAACGCGAAATGGGATAGCGAAAGATGCTTTCCAAAATCTAAGTAAAGTATTAAGAAATAGAGAAATTTAAATATCTAGGAAGTGTTTTAACAAAGAACGGAAAGTGTAACACTGAAATCCGAACGCGAAATGGGATAGCGAATGATGCCTTCCAAAATCTAAGTAAAGTATTAAGAAATTGAGAAATTTAAATATCTGGGAAGTGTTTTAACAAAGAACGGAAAGTGTAAAACTGAAATCCGAACGCGAAATGGGATAGCGAATGATGCCTTCCAAAATCTAAGTAAAGTATTAAGAAATTGAGAAATTTAAATATCTGGGAAGTGTTTTAACAAAGAACGTAAAGTGTAAAACTGAAATCCGAACGCGAAATGGGATAGCGAAAGATGCCTTCCAAAATCTAAGTAAAGTATTAAGAAATTGAGAAATTTAAATATCTGGGAAGTGTTTTAACAAATAAGAGAAAGTGTAACACTGAAATCCGAACGCAAGATGGGATAGCGAAAGATGCCTTCCAAAATCTAATTAAAGTATTAAGAAATAGAGAAATTTAAATATCTGGGAAGTGTTTTAACAAAGAACAGAAAGTGTAACACTGAAATCCGAACGCAAGATGGGATAGCGAAAGATTCCTTCCAAAATCTAAGGAAAGCATTAGGAAATAGAGAAATTTAAATATCTGGGAAGTGTTTTAACAAAGAACGGAAAGTGTAAAACTGAAATCCGAACGCGAAATGGGATAGCGAAAGATGCCTTCCAAAATCTAAGTAAAGTATTAAGAAATAGAGAAATTTAAATATCTGGGAAGTGTTTTAACAAAGAACGGAAAGTGTAACACTGAAATCCGAACGCGAAATGGGATAGCGAAAGATGCCTTCCAAAATCTAAGTAAAGTATTAAGAAATAGAGAAATTTAAATATCTGGGAAGTGTTTTAACAAAGAACGGAAAGTGTAAAACTGAAATCCGAACGCGAAATGGGATAGCGAAAGATGCCTTCCAAAATCTAAGGAAAGTATTAAGAAATAGAGAAATTTAAATATCTGGGAAGTGTTTTAACAAAGAACGGAAAGTGTAAAACTGAAATCCGAACGCGAAATGGGATAGCGAAAGATGCCTTCCAAAATCTAAGTAAAGTATTAAGTAATTGAGAAATTTAAATATCTGGGAAGTGTTTTAACAAAGAACGGAAAGTGTAAAACTGAAATCCGAACGCGAAATGGGATAGCGAAAGATGCCTTCCAAAATCTAAGTAAAGTATTAAGAAATAGAGAAATTTAAATATCTGGGAAGTGTTTTAACAAAGAACGGAAAGTGTAACACTGAAATCCGAACGCGAAATGGGATAGCGAAAGATGCCTTCCAAAATCTAAGTAAAGTATTAAGAAATAGAGAAATTTAAATATCTGGGAAGTGTTTTAACAAAGAACGGAAAGTGTAAAACTGAAATCCGAACGCGAAATGGGATAGCGAAAGATGCCTTCCAAAATCTAAGTAAAGTATTAAGTAATTGAGAAATTTAAATATCTGGGAAGTGTTTTAACAAAGAACGGAAAGTGTAAAACTGAAATCCGAACGCGAAATGGGATAGCGAAAGATGCCTTCCAAAATCTAAGTAAAGTATTAAGAAATAGAGAAATTTAAATATCTGGGAAGTGTTTTAACAAAGAACGGAAAGTGTAACACTGAAATCCGAACGCGAAATGGGATAGCGAAAGATGCCTTCCAAAATCTAAGTAAAGTATTAAGAAATAGAGAAATTTAAATATCTGGGAAGTGTTTTAACAAAGAACGGAAAGTGTAAAACTGAAATCCGAACGCGAAATGGGATAGCGAAAGATGCCTTCCAAAATCTAAGGAAAGTATTAAGAAATAGAGAAATTTAAATATCTGGGAAGTGTTTTAACAAAGAACGGAGAGTGTAAAACTGAAATCCGAACGCGAAATGGGATAGCGAATGATGCCTTCCAAAATCTAAGTAAAGTATTAAGAAATAGAGAAATTTAAATATCTGGGAAGTGTTTTAACAAAGAACGGAAAGTGTAACACTGAAATCCGAACGCGAAATGGGATAGCGAAAGGTGCCTTCCAAAATCTAAGTAAAGTATTAAGAAATAGAGAAATTTAAATATCTGGGAAGTGTTTTAACAAAGAACGGAAAGTGTAACACTGAAATCCGAACGCGAAATGGGATAGCGAAAGGTGCCTTCCAAAATCTAAGTAAAGTATTAAGAAATAGAGAAGTTTACATATCTGGGAAGTGTTTTAACAAAGAACAGAAAGCGTAACACTGAAATCCGAACGCAAGATGGGATAGCGAAAGATGCCTTCCAAAATCTAAGTAAAGTATTAAGAAATAGAGAAATTTAAATATCTGGGAAGTGTTTTAACAAAGAACAGAAAGTGTAACACTGAAATCCGAACGCAAGATGGGATAGCGAAAGATGCCTTCCAAAATCTAAGTAAAGTATTAAGAAATAGAGAAATTTAAATATCTGGGAAGTGTTTTAACAAAGAACGGAAAGTGTAAAACTGAAATCCGAACGCGAAATGGGATAGCGAAAGATGCCTTCCAAAATCTAAGTAAAGTATTAAGAAATAGAGAAATTTAAATATCTGGGAAGTGTTTTAACAAAGAACGGAAAGTGTAACACTGAAATCCGAACGCGAAATGGGATAGCGAAAGATGCCTTCCAAAATCTAAGTAAAGTATTAAGAAATAGAGAAATTTAAATATCTGGGAAGTGTTTTAACAAAGAACGGAAAGTGTAAAACTGAAATCCGAACGCGAAATGGGATAGCGAAAGATGCCTTCCAAAATCTAAGTAAAGTATTAAGTAATTGAGAAATTTAAATATCTGGGAAGTGTTTTAACAAAGAACGGAAAGTGTAAAACTGAAATCCGAACGCGAAATGGGATAGCGAATGATGCCTTCCAAAATCTAAGTAAAGTATTAAGAAATAGAGAAATTTAAATATCTGGGAAGTGTTTTAACAAAGAACGGAAAGTGTAACACTGAAATCCGAACGCGAAATGGGATAGCGAAAGATGCCTTCCAAAATCTAAGTAAAGTATTAAGAAATAGAGAAATTTAAATATCTGGGAAGTGTTTTAACAAAGAACGGAAAGTGTAAAACTGAAATCCGAACGCGAAATGGGATAGCGAAAGATGCCTTCCAAAATCTAAGGAAAGTATTAAGAAATAGAGAAATTTAAATATCTGGGAAGTGTTTTAACAAAGAACGGAGAGTGTAAAACTGAAATCCGAACGCGAAATGGGATAGCGAATGATGCCTTCCAAAATCTAAGTAAAGTATTAAGAAATAGAGAAATTTAAATATCTGGGAAGTGTTTTAACAAAGAACGGAAAGTGTAAAACTGAAATCCGAACGCGAAATGGGATAGCGAAAGATGCCTTCCAAAATCTAAGTAAAGTATTAAGAAATAGAGAAATTTAAATATCTGGGAAGTGTTTTAACAAAGAACGGAAAGTGTAACACTGAAATCCGAACGCGAAATGGGATAGCGAAAGGTGCCTTCCAAAATCTAAGTAAAGTATTAAGAAATAGAGAAGTTTACATATCTGGGAAGTGTTTTAACAAAGAACAGAAAGCGTAACACTGAAATCCGAACGCAAGATGGGATAGCGAAAGATGCCTTCCAAAATCTAAGTAAAGTATTAAGAAATAGAGAAATTTAAATATCTGGGAAGTGTTTTAACAAAGAACAGAAAGTGTAACACTGAAATCCGAACGCAAGATGGGATAGCGAAAGATTCCTTCCAAAATCTAAGTAAAGTATTAAGAAATAGAGAAATTTAAATATCTGGGAAGTGTTTTAACAAAGAACGGAATGTGTAACACTGAAATCCGAACGCGAAATGGGATAGCGAAAGATGCCTTCCAAAATCTAAGTAAAGTATTAAGAAATAGAGAAATTTAAATATCTGGGAAGTGTTTTAACAAAGAACGGAAAGTGTAAAACTGAAATCCGAACGCGAAATGGGATAGCGAAAGATGCCTTCCAAAATCTAAGTAAAGTATTAAGAAATAGAGAAATTTAAATATCTGGGAAGTGTTTTAACAAAGAACGGAAAGTGTAACACTGAAATCCGAACGCGAAATGGGATAGCGAAAGATGCCTTCCAAAATCTAAGCAAAGTATTAAGAAATAGAGAAATTTAAATATCTGGGAAGTGTTTTAACAAAGAACGGAAAGTGTAACACTGAAATCCGAACGCGAAATGGGATAGTTAAAGATGCCTTCCAAAATCTAAGTAAAGTATTAAGAAATAGAGAAATTTAAATATCTGGGAAGTGTTTTAACAGAGAACGGAAAGTGTAACACTGAAATCCGAACGTGAAATGGGATAGCGAAAGATGCCTTCCAAAATCTAAGTAAAGTATTAGGAAACAGAGAAATTTAAATATCTGGGAAGTGTTTTAACAAAGGACGGAAAGCGTAACACTGAAATCCGAACGCGAAATGGGATAGCGAATGATGCCTTCCAAAATCGAAGTAAAGTATTAAGAAATAGAGAAATTTAAATATCTGGGAAGTGTTTTAACAAAGAACGGAAAGTGTAACACTGAAATCCGAACGCGAAATGGGATAGCGAAAGATGCTTTCCAAAATCTAAGGAAAGTATTAGGAAATAGAGAAATTTAAATATCTGGGAAGTGTTTTAACAAAGAACGGAGAGTGTAACACTGAAATCCGAACGCGAAATGGGATAGCGAAAGATGCCTTCCAAAATCTAGGGAAAGTATTAGGAAATAGAGAAATTTAAATATCTGGGAAGTGTTTTAACAAAGAACGGAAAGTGTAAAACTGAAATCCGAAAGCGAAATGGGATAGCGAAAGATGCCTTCCAAAATCTAAGTAAAGTATTAAGAAATAGAGAAATTTAAATATCTAGGAAGTGTTTTAACAAAGAACAGAAAGTGTAACACTGAAATCCGAACGCAAGATGGGATAGCGACAGATGCCTTCCAAAATCTAAGTAAAGTATTAAGAAATAGAGAAATTGAAATATCTGGGAAGTGTTTTAACAAAGAACGGAAAGTGTAAAACTGAAATCCGAACGCGAAATGGGATAGCGAAAGATGCCTTCCAAAATCTAAGTAAAGTATTAAGAAATAGAGAAATTGAAATATCTGGGAAGTGTTTTAACAAAGAACGGAAAGTGTAAAACTGAAATCCGAACGCGAAATGGGATAGCGAAAGATGCCTTCCAAAATCTAAGTAAAGTATTAAGAAATAGAGAAATTTAAATATCTAGGAAGTGTTTTAACAAAGAACAGAAAGTGTAACACTGAAATCCGAACGCAAGATGGGATAGCGACAGATGCCTTCCAAAATCTAAGTAAAGTATTAAGAAATAGAGAAATTGAAATGTCTGGGAAGTGTTTTAACAAAGAACGGAAAGTGTAAAACTGAAATCCGAACGCGAAATGGGATAGCGAAAGACGCCTTCCAAAATCTAAGTAAAGTATTTAGAAATAGAGAAATTTAAATATCTGGGAAGTGTTTTAACAAAGAACGGAAAGTGTAACACTGAAATCCGAACGCGAAATGGGATAGCGAAAGGTGCCTTCCAAAATCTAAGTAAAGTATTAAGAAATAGAGAAATTTAAATATCTAGGAAGTGTTTTAACAAAGAACAGAAAGTGTAACACTGAAATCCGAACGCAAGATGGGATAGCGACAGATGCCTTCCAAAATCTAAGTAAAGTATTAAGAAATAGAGAAATTGAAATATCTGGGAAGTGTTTTAACAAAGAACGGAAAGTGTAAAACTGAAATCCGAACGCGAAATGGGATAGCGAAAGATGCCTTCCAAAATCTAAGTAAAGTATTAAGAAATAGAGAAATTTAAATATCTGGGAAGTGTTTTAACAAAGAACGGAAAGTGTAACACTGAAATCCGAACGCGAAATGGGATAGCGAAAGGTGCCTTCCAAAATCTAAGTAAAGTATTAAGAAATAGAGAAGTTTACATATCTGGGAAGTGTTTTAACAAAGAACAGAAAGCGTAACACTGAAATCCGAACGCAAGATGGGATAGCGAAAGATGCCTTCCAAAATCTAAGTAAAGTATTAAGAAATAGAGAAATTTAAATATCTGGGAAGTGTTTTAACAAAGAACAGAAAGTGTAACACTGAAATCCGAACGCAAGATGGGATAGCGAAAGATTCCTTCCAAAATCTAAGTAAAGTATTAAGAAATAGAGAAATTTAAATATCTGGGAAGTGTTTTAACAAAGAACGGAATGTGTAACACTGAAATCCGAACGCGAAATGGGATAGCGAAAGATGCCTTCCAGAATCTAAGTAAAGTATTAAGAAATAGAGAAATTTAAATATCTGGGAAGTGTTTTAACAAAGAACGGAAAGTGTAACACTGAAATCCGAACGCGAAATGGGATAGCGAAAGATGCCTTCCAAAATCTAAGTAAAGTATTAAGAAATAGATAAATTTAAATATCTGGGAAGTGTTTTAACAAAGAACATAAAGTGTAACACTGAAATCCGAACGCAAGATGGGATAGCAAAAGATGCCTTCCAAAATCTAAGTAAAGTATTAAGAAATAGAGAAATTTAAATATCTGGGAAGTGTTTTAACAAAGAACAGAAAGTGTAACACTGAAATCCGAACGCAAGATGGGATAGCGACAGATGCCTTCCAAAATCTAAGTAAAGTATTAAGAAATAGAGAAATTTAAATATCTGGGAAGTGTTTTAACAAAGAACGGAAAGTGTAAAACTGAAATCCGAACGCGAAATGGGATAGCGAAAGATGCCTTCCAAAATCTAAGTAAAGTATTAAGAAATAGAGAAATTTAAATATCTGGGAAGTGTTTTAACAAAGAACAGAAAGTGTAACACTGAAATCCGAACGCAAGATGGGATAGCGACAGATGCCTTCCAAAATCTAAGTAAAGTAATAAGAAATAGAGAAATTTAAATATCTGGGAAGTGTTTTAACAAAGAACAGAAAGTGTAACACTGAAATCCGAACGCAAGATGGGATAGCGAAAGATGCCTTCCAAAATCTAAGTAAAGTATTAAGAAATAGAGAAATTTAAATATCTGGGAAGTGTTTTAACAAAGAACAGAAAGTGTAACACTGAAATCCGAACGCAAGATTGGATAGCGACAGATGCCTTCCAAAATCTAAGTAAAGTATTAAGAAATAGAGAAATTTAAATATCTGGGAAGTGTTTTAACAAAGAACGGAATGTGTAACACTGAAATCCGAACGCGAAATGGGATAGCGAAAGATGCCTTCCAAAATCTAAGTAAAGTATTAAGAAATAGAGAAATTTAAATATCTGGGAAGTGTTTTAACAAAGAACGGAAAGTGTAACACTGAAATCCGAACGCGAAATGGGATAGCGAAAGATGCCTTCCAAAATCTAAGTAAAGTATTAAGAAATAGAGAAATTTAAATATCTGGGAAGTGTTTTAACAAATAAGAGAAAGTGTAACACTGAAATCCGAACGCAAGATGGGATAGCGAAAGATGCCTTCCAAAATCTAATTAAAGCATTAAGAAATAGAGAAATTTAAATATCTGGGAAGTGTTTTAACAAAGAACGGAAAGTGTAAAACTGAAATCCGAAAGCGAAATGGGATAGCGAAAGATGCCTTCCAAAATCTAAGTAAAGTATTAAGAAATAGAGAAATTTAAATATCTGGGAAGTGTTTTAACAAAGAACGGAAAGTGTAAAACTGAAATCCGAAAGCGAAATGGGATAGCGAAAGATGCCTTCCAAAATCTAAGTAAAGTATTAAGAAATAGAGAAATTTAAATATCTGGGAAGTGTTTTAACAAAGAACGGAAAGTGTAAAACTGAAATCCGAAAGCGAAATGGGATAGCGAAAGATGCCTTCCAAAATCTAAGTAAAGTATTAAGAAATAGAGAAATTTAAATATCTGGGAAGTGTTTTAACAAAGAACGGAAAGTGTAACACTGAAATCCGAACGCGAAATGGGATAGCGAATGATGCCTTCCAAAATCTAAGTAAAGTATTAAGAAATAGAGAAATTTAAATATCTAGGAAGTGTTTTAACAAAGAACGGAAAGTGTAACACTGAAATCCGAACGCGAAATGGGATAGCGAAAGATGCCTTCCAAAATCTAAGTAAAGTATTAAGAAATAGAGAAATTTAAATATCTGGGAAGTGTTTTAACAAAGAACGGAAAGTGTAAAACTGAAATCCGAACGCGAAATGGGATAGCGAATGATGCCTTCCAAAATCTAAGTAAAGTATTAAGAAATAGAGAAATTTAAATATCTGGGAAGTGTTTTAACAAAGAACGGAGAGTGTAACACTGAAATCCGAACGCGAAATGGGATAGCGAAAGATGCTTTCCAAAATCTAAGTAAAGTATTAAGAAATAGAGAAATTTAAATATCTAGGAAGTGTTTTAACAAAGAACGGAAAGTGTAACACTGAAATCCGAACGCGAAATGGGATAGCGAAAGATGCCTTCCAAAATCTAAGTAAAGTATTAAGAAATAGAGAAATTTAAATATCTAGGAAGTGTTTTAACAAAGAACGGAAAGTGTAAAACTGAAATCCGAACGCGAAATGGGATAGCGAAAGATGCTTTCCAAAATCTAAGTAAAGTATTAAGAAATAGAGAAATTTAAATATCTGGGAAGTGTTTTAACAAAGAACGGAAAGTGTAACACTGAAATCCGAACGCGAAATGGGATAGCGAAAGATGCTTTCCAAAATCTAAGTAAAGTATTAAGAAATAGAGAAATTTAAATATCTAGGAAGTGTTTTAACAAAGAACGGAAAGTGTAACACTGAAATCCGAACGCGAAATGGGATAGCGAATGCTGCCTTCCAAAATCTAAGTAAAGTATTAAGAAATTGAGAAATTTAAATATCTGGGAAGTGTTTTAACAAAGAACGGAAAGTGTAAAACTGAAATCCGAACGCGAAATGGGATAGCGAATGATGCCTTCCAAAATCTAAGTAAAGTATTAAGAAATTGAGAAATTTAAATATCTGGGAAGTGTTTTAACAAAGAACGGAAAGTGTAAAACTGAAATCCGAACGCGAAATGGGATAGCGAAAGATGCCTTCCAAAATCTAAGTAAAGTATTAAGAAATTGAGAAATTTAAATATCTGGGAAGTGTTTTAACAAATAAGAGAAAGTGTAACACTGAAATCCGAACGCAAGATGGGATAGCGAAAGATGCCTTCCAAAATCTAATTAAAGTATTAAGAAATAGAGAAATTTAAATATCTGGGAAGTGTTTTAACAAAGAACAGAAAGTGTAACACTGAAATCCGAACGCAAGATGGGATAGCGAAAGATTCCTTCCAAAATCTAAGGAAAGCATTAGGAAATAGAGAAATTTAAATATCTGGGAAGTGTTTTAACAAAGAACGGAAAGTGTAACACTGAAATCCGAACGCGAAATGGGATAGCGAAAGATGCTTTCCAAAATCTAAGTAAAGTATTAAGAAATAGAGAAATTTAAATATCTAGGAAGTGTTTTAACAAAGAACGGAAAGTGTAACACTGAAATCCGAACGCGAAATGGGATAGCGAATGCTGCCTTCCAAAATCTAAGTAAAGTATTAAGAAATTGAGAAATTTAAATATCTGGGAAGTGTTTTAACAAAGAACGGAAAGTGTAACACTGAAATCCGAACGCGAAATGGGATAGCGAAAGATGCTTTCCAAAATCTAAGTAAAGTATTAAGAAATAGAGAAATTTAAATATCTGGGAAGTGTTTTAACAAAGAACGGAAAGTGTAAAACTGAAATCCGAACGCGAAATGGGATAGCGAAAGATGCCTTCCAAAATCTAAGGAAAGTATTAAGAAATAGAGAAATTTAAATATCTGGGAAGTGTTTTAACAAAGAACGGAAAGTGTAAAACTGAAATCCGAACGCGAAATGGGATAGCGAAAGATGCCTTCCAAAATCTAAGTAAAGTATTAAGAAATAGAGAAATTTAAATATCTGGGAAGTGTTTTAACAAAGAACGGAGAGTGTAAAACTGAAATCCGAACGCGAAATGGGATAGCGAATGATGCCTTCCAAAATCTAAGTAAAGTATTAAGTAATTGAGAAATTTAAATATCTGGGAAGTGTTTTAACAAAGAACGGAAAGTGTAAAACTGAAATCCGAACGCGAAATGGGATAGCGAAAGATGCCTTCCAAAATCTAAGTAAAGTATTAAGAAATAGAGAAATTTAAATATCTGGGAAGTGTTTTAACAAAGAACGGAAAGTGTAACACTGAAATCCGAACGCGAAATGGGATAGCGAAAGATGCCTTCCAAAATCTAAGTAAAGTATTAAGAAATAGAGAAATTTAAATATCTGGGAAGTGTTTTAACAAAGAACGGAAAGTGTAAAACTGAAATCCGAACGCGAAATGGGATAGCGAAAGATGCCTTCCAAAATCTAAGGAAAGTATTAAGAAATAGAGAAATTTAAATATCTGGGAAGTGTTTTAACAAAGAACGGAAAGTGTAAAACTGAAATCCGAACGCGAAATGGGATAGCGAAAGATGCCTTCCAAAATCTAAGTAAAGTATTAAGTAATTGAGAAATTTAAATATCTGGGAAGTGTTTTAACAAAGAACGGAAAGTGTAAAACTGAAATCCGAACGCGAAATGGGATAGCGAAAGATGCCTTCCAAAATCTAAGTAAAGTATTAAGAAATAGAGAAATTTAAATATCTGGGAAGTGTTTTAACAAAGAACGGAAAGTGTAACACTGAAATCCGAACGCGAAATGGGATAGCGAAAGATGCCTTCCAAAATCTAAGTAAAGTATTAAGAAATAGAGAAATTTAAATATCTGGGAAGTGTTTTAACAAAGAACGGAAAGTGTAAAACTGAAATCCGAACGCGAAATGGGATAGCGAAAGATGCCTTCCAAAATCTAAGTAAAGTATTAAGTAATTGAGAAATTTAAATATCTGGGAAGTGTTTTAACAAAGAACGGAAAGTGTAAAACTGAAATCCGAACGCGAAATGGGATAGCGAAAGATGCCTTCCAAAATCTAAGTAAAGTATTAAGAAATAGAGAAATTTAAATATCTGGGAAGTGTTTTAACAAAGAACGGAAAGTGTAACACTGAAATCCGAACGCGAAATGGGATAGCGAAAGATGCCTTCCAAAATCTAAGTAAAGTATTAAGAAATAGAGAAATTTAAATATCTGGGAAGTGTTTTAACAAAGAACGGAAAGTGTAAAATTGAAATCCGAACGCGAAATGGGATAGCGAAAGATGCCTTCCAAAATCTAAGTAAAGTATTAAGAAATAGAGAAATTTAAATATCTGGGAAGTGTTTTAACAAAGAACGGAAAGTGTAACACTGAAATCCGAACGCGAAATGGGATAGCGAAAGATGCCTTCCAAAATCTAAGGAAAGTATTAAGAAATAGAGAAATTTAAATATCTGGGAAGTGTTTTAACAAAGAACGGAAAGTGTAACACTGAAATCCGAACGCGAAATGGGATAGCGAAAGATGCCTTCCAAAATCTAAGGAAAGTATTAAGAAATAGAGAAATTTAAATATCTGGGAAGTGTTTTAACAAAGAACGGAGAGTGTAAAACTGAAATCCGAACGCGAAATGGGATAGCGAATGATGCCTTCCAAAATCTAAGTAAAGTATTAAGTAATTGAGAAATTTAAATATCTGGGAAGTGTTTTAACAAAGAACGGAAAGTGTAAAACTGAAATCCGAACGCGAAATGGGATAGCGAAAGATGCCTTCCAAAATCTAAGTAAAGTATTAAGAAATAGAGAAATTTAAATATCTGGGAAGTGTTTTAACAAAGAACGGAAAGTGTAAAACTGAAATCCGAAAGCGAAATGGGATAGCGAATGATGCCTTCCAAAATCTAAGTAAAGTATTAAGAAATAGAGAAATTTAAATATCTGGGAAGTGTTTTAACAAAGAACGGAAAGTGTAACACTGAAATCCGAACGCGAAATGGGATAGCGAAAGATGCCTTCCAAAATCTAAGTAAAGTATTAAGAAATAGAGAAATTTAAATATCTGGGAAGTGTTTTAACAAAGAACGGAGAGTGTAAAACTGAAATCCGAACGCGAAATGGGATAGCGAAAGATGCCTTCCAAAATCTAAGTAAAGTATTAAGAAATAGAGAAATTTAAATATCTGGGAAGTGTTTTAACAAAGGACGGAAAGCGTAACACTGAAATCCGAACGCGAAATGGGATAGCGAAAGATGCCTTCCAAAATCTAAGTAAAGTATTAAGAAATAGAGAAATTTAAATATCTGGGAAGTGTTTTAACAAAGAACGGAAAGTGTAACACTGAAATCCGAACGCGAAATGGGATAGCGAAAGATGCCTTCCAAAATCTAAGTAAAGTATTAAGAAATAGAGAAATTTAAATATCTGGGAAGTGTTTTAACAAAGAACGGAAAGTGTAACACTGAAATCCGAACGCGAAATGGGATAGTGAAAGATGCCTTCCAAAATCTAAGTAAAGTATTAAGAAATAGAGAAATTTAAATATCTGGGAAGTGTTTTAACAAAGGACGGAAAGCGTAACACTGAAATCCGAACGCGAAATGGGATAGCGAAAGATGCCTTCCAAAATCTAAGTAAAGTATTAAGAAATAGAGAAATTTAAATATCTGGGAAGTGTTTTAACAAAGAACGGAGAGTGTAAAACTGAAATCCGAACGCGAAATGGGATAGCGAAAGATGCCTTCCAAAATCTAAGTAAAGTATTAAGAAATAGAGAAATTTAAATATCTGGGAAGTGTTTTAACAAAGAACGGAAAGTGTAACACTGAAATCCGAACGCGAAATGGGATAGCGAAAGATGCCTTCCAAAATCTAAGTAAAGTATTAAGAAATAGAGAAATTTAAATATCTGGGAAGTGTTTTAACAAAGAACGGAAAGTGTAACACTGAAATCCGAACGCGAAATGGGATAGCGAAAGATGCCTTCCAAAATCTAAGTAAAGTATTAAGAAATAGAGAAATTTAAATATCTGGGAAGTGTTTTAACAAAGAACGGAAAGTGTAACACTGAAATCCGAACGCGAAATGGGATAGCGAAAGATGCCTTCCAAAATCTAAGTAAAGTATTAAGAAATAGAGAAATTTAAATATCTGGGAAGTGTTTTAACAAAGGACGGAAAGCGTAACACTGAAATCCGAACGCGAAATGGGATAGCGAAAGATGCCTTCCAAAATCTAAGTAAAGTATTAAGAAATAGAGAAATTTAAATATCTGGGAAGTGTTTTAACAAAGAACGGAAAGTGTAAAACTTAAATCCGAACGCGAAATGGGATAGCGAAAGATGCCTTCCAAAATCTAAGTAAAGTATTAAGAAATAGAGAAATTTAAATATCTGGGAAGTGTTTTAACAAAGAACGGAAAGTGTAACACTGAAATCCGAACGCGAAATGGGATAGTGAAAGATGCCTTCCAAAATCTAAGTAAAGTATTAAGAAATAGAGAAATTTAAATATCTGGGAAGTGTTTTAACAAAGGACGGAAAGCGTAACACTGAAATCCGAACGCGAAATGGGATAGCGAAAGATGCCTTCCAAAATCTAAGTAAAGTATTAAGAAATAGAGAAATTTAAATATCTGGGAAGTGTTTTAACAAAGAACGGAGAGTGTAAAACTGAAATCCGAACGCGAAATGGGATAGCGAAAGATGCCTTCCAAAATCTAAGTAAAGTATTAAGAAATAGAGAAATTTAAATATCTGGGAAGTGTTTTAACAAAGAACGGAAAGTGTAACACTGAAATCCGAACGCGAAATGGGATAGCGAAAGATGCCTTCCAAAATCTAAGTAAAGTATTAAGAAATAGAGAAATTTAAATATCTGGGAAGTGTTTTAACAAAGGACGGAAAGCGTAACACTGAAATCCGAACGCGAAATGGGATAGCGAAAGATGCCTTCCAAAATCTAAGTAAAGTATTAAGAAATAGAGAAATTTAAATATCTGGGAAGTGTTTTAACAAAGAACGGAAAGTGTAAAACTTAAATCCGAACGCGAAATGGGATAGCGAAAGATGCCTTCCAAAATCTAAGTAAAGTATTAAGAAATAGAGAAATTTAAATATCTGGGAAGTGTTTTAACAAAGAACGGAAAGTGTAACACTGAAATCCGAACGCGAAATGGGATAGTGAAAGATGCCTTCCAAAATCTAAGTAAAGTATTAAGAAATAGAGAAATTTAAATATCTGGGAAGTGTTTTAACAAAGAACGGAAAGTGTAACACTGAAATCCGAACGCGAAATGGGATAGCGAAAGATGCCTTCCAAAATCTAAGTAAAGTATTAAGAAACAGAGAAATTTAAATATCTGGGAAGTGTTTTAACAAAGGACGGAAAGCGTAACACTGAAATCCGAACGCGAAATGGGATAGCGAAAGATGCCTTCCAAAATCTAAGTAAAGTATTAAGAAATAGAGAAATTTAAATATCTGGGAAGTGTTTTAACAAAGAACGGAAAGTGTAACACTGAAATCCGAACGCGAAATGGGATAGCGAAAGATGCCTTCCAAAATCTAAGTAAAGTATTAAGAAACAGAGAAATTTAAATATCTGGGAAGTGTTTTAACAAAGGACGGAAAGCGTAACACTGAAATCCGAACGCGAAATGGGATAGCGAAAGATGCCTTCCAAAATCTAAGTAAAGTATTAAGAAATAGAGAAATTTAAATATCTGGGAAGTTTTTTAACAAAGAACGGAAAGTGTAACACTGAAATCCGAACGCGAAATGGGATAGTGAAAGATGCCTTCCAAAATCTAAGTAAAGTATTAAGAAATAGAGAAATTTAAATATCTGGGAAGTGTTTTAACAAAGAACGGAAAGTGTAACACTGAAATCCGAACGCGAAATGGGATAGCGAAAGATGCCTTCCAAAATCTAAGTAAAGTATTAAGAAACAGAGAAATTTAAATATCTGGGAAGTGTTTTAACAAAGGACGGAAAGCGTAACACTGAAATCCGAACGCGAAATGGGATAGCGAAAGATGCCTTCCAAAATCTAAGTAAAGTATTAAGAAATAGAGAAATTTAAATATCTGGGAAGTGTTTTAACAAAGAACGGAAAGTGTAACACTGAAATCCGAACGCGAAATGGGATAGTGAAAGATGCCTTCCAAAATCTAAGTAAAGTATTAAGAAATAGAGAAATTTAAATATCTGGGAAGTGTTTTAACAAAGAACGGAAAGTGTAACACTGAAATTCGAACGCGAAATGGGATAGCGAAAGATGCCTTCCAAAATCTAAGCAATGTATTAAGAAATAGAGAAATTTAAATATCTGGGAAGTGTTTTAACAAAGAACGGAAAGTGTAACACTGAAATCCGAACGCGAAATGGGATAGCGAAAGATGCCTTCCAAAATCTAAGTAAAGTATTAAGAAACAGAGAAATTTAAATATCTGGGAAGTGTTTTAACAAAGGACGGAAAGTGTAACACTGAAATCCGAACGCGAAATGGGATAGCGAAAGATGCCTTCCAAAATCTAAGTAAAGTATTAAGAAATAGAGAAATTTAAATATCTGGGAAGTGTTTTAACAAAGAACGGAAAGTGTAAAACTGAAATCCGAACGCGAAATGGGATAGCGAAAGATGCCTTCCAAAATCTAAGCAAAGTATTAAGAAATAGGGAAATTTAAATATCTGGGAAGTGTTTTAACAAAGAACGGAAAGTGTAACACAGAAATCGGAACGCGAAATGGGATAGCGAAAGATGCCTTCCAAAATCTAAGTAAAGTATTAAGCAATAGAGAAATTTAAATATCTGGGAAGTGTTTTAACAAAGAACGGAATGTGTAACACTGAAATCCGAACGCGAAATGGGATAGCGAAAGATGCCTTGCAAAATCTAAGTAAAGTATTAAGAAATAGAGAAATTTAAATATCTGGGAAGTGTTTTAACAAAGAACGGAAAGTGTAACACTGAAATCCGAACGCGAAATGGGATAGCGAAAGATGCCTTCCAAAATCTAAGTAAAGTATTAAGAAATAGAGAAATTTAAATATCTGGGAAGTGTTTTAACAAAGAACGGTAAGTGTAACACTGAAATCCGAACGCGAAATGGGATAGCGAAAGATGCCTTCCAAAATCTAAGCAAAGTATTAAGAAATAGAGAAATTTAAATATATGGGAAGTGTTTTAACAAAGAACGGAAAGTGTAAAACTGAAATCCGAACGCGAAATGGGATAGCGAAAGATGCCTTCCAAAATCTAAGTAAAGTATTAAGAAATAGAGAAATTTAAATATCTGGGAAGTTTTTTAACAAAGAACGGAATGTGTAACACTGAAATCCGAACGGGAAATGGGATAGCGAAAGATGCCTTCCAAAATCTAAGTAAAGTATTAAGAAATAGAGAAATTTAAATATCTGGGAAGTGTTTTAACAAAGAACGGAAAGTGTAAAACTGAAATCCGAACGCGAAATGGGATAGCGAAAGATGCCTTCCAAAATCTAAGTAAAGTATTAAGAAATAGAGAAATTTAAATATCTGGGAAGTGTTTTAACAAAGAACGGAAAGTGTAACACTGAAATCCGAACGCGAAATGGGATAGCGAAAGATGCCTTCCAAAATCTAAGCAAAGTATTAAGAAATAGAGAAATTTAAATATCTGGGAAGTGTTTTAACAAAGAACGGAAAGTGTAACACTGAAATCCGAACGCGAAATGGGATAGTTAAAGATGCCTTCCAAAATCTAAGTAAAGTATTAAGAAATAGAGAAATTTAAATATCTGGGAAGTGTTTTAACAGAGAACGGAAAGTGTAACACTGAAATCCGAACGTGAAATGGGATAGCGAAAGATGCCTTCCAAAATCTAAGTAAAGTATTAAGAAATAGAGAAATTTAAATATCTGTGAAGTGTTTTAACAAAGAACGGAAAGTGTAAAACTGAAATCCGAACGTGAAATGGGATAGCGAAAGATGCCTTCCAAAATCTAAGGAAAGTATTAAGAAATAGAGAAATTTAAATATCTGGGAAGTGTTTTAACAAAGAACGGAAAGTGTAAAACTGAAATCCGAACGCGAAATGGGATAGCGAAAGATGCCTTCCAAAATCTAAGTAAAGTATTAAGAAACAGAGAAATTTAAATATCTGGGAAGTGTTTTAGCAAAGGACGGAAAGTGTAACACAGAAATCCGAACGCGAAATGGGATAGCGAAAGATGACTTCCAAAATCTAAGTAAACTATTAAGAAATAGAGAAATTTAAATATCTGGGAGGTGTTTTAACAAAGAACGGAAAGTGTAACACTGAAATTCGAACGCGAAATGGGATAGCGAAAGATGCCTTCCAAAATCTAAGCAAAGTATTAAGAAATAGAGAAATTTAAATATCTGGGAAGTGTTTTAACAAAGGACGGAAAGTGTAACACTGAAATCCGAACGCGAAATGGGATAGCGAAAGATGCCTTCCAAAATCTAAGTAAAGTATTAAGAAATAGAGAAATTTAAATATCTGGGAAGTGTTTTAACAAAGAACGGAAAGTGTAAAACTGAAATCCGAACGCGAAATGGGATAGCGAAAGATGCCTTCCAAAATCTAAGTAAAGTATTAAGAAATAGAGAAATTTAAATATCTGGGAAGTGTTTTAACAAAGAACGGAAAGTGTAACACTGAAATCCGAACGCGAAATGGGATAGCGAAAGATGCCTTCCAAAATCTAAGCAAAGTATTAAGAAATAGAGAAATTTAAATATCTGGGAAGTGTTTTAACAAAGAACGGAAAGTGTAACACTGAAATCCGAACGCGAAATGGGATAGTTAAAGATGCCTTCCAAAATCTAAGTAAAGTATTAAGAAATAGAGAAATTTAAATATCTGGGAAGTGTTTTAACAGAGAACGGAAAGTGTAACACTGAAATCCGAACGTGAAATGGGATAGCGAAAGATGCCTTCCAAAATCTAAGCAAAGTATTAAGAAATAGGGAAATTTAAATATCTGGGAAGTGTTTTAACAAAGAACGGAAAGTGTAACACAGAAATCGGAACGCGAAATGGGATAGCGAAAGATGCCTTCCAAAATCTAAGTAAAGTATTAAGAAATAGAGAAATTTAAATATCTGGGAAGTGTTTTAACAGAGAACGGAAAGTGTAACACTGAAATCCGAATGTGAAATGGGATAGCGAAAGATGCCTTCCAAAATCTAAGTAAAGTATTAAGAAATAGAGAAATTTAAATATCTGTGAAGTGTTTTAACAAAGAACGGAAAGTGTAAAACTGAAATCCGAACGTGAAATGGGATAGCGAAAGATGCCTTCCAAAATCTAAGTAAAGTATTAAGAAATAGAGAAATTTAAATATCTGGGAAGTGTTTTAACAAAGAACGGAAAGTGTAACACTGAAATCCGAACGCGAAATGGGATAGCGAATGATGCCTTCCAAAATCTAAGTAAAGTATTAAGAAACAGAGAAATTTAAATATCTGGGAAGTGTTTTAGCAAAGGACGGAAAGTGTAACACAGAAATCCGAACGCGAAATGGGATAGCGAAAGATGACTTCCAAAATCTAAGTAAACTATTAAGAAACAGAGAAATTTAAATATCTGGGAGGTGTTTTAACAAAGAACGGAAAGTGTAACACTGAAATTCGAACGCGAAATGGGATAGCGAAAGATGCCTTCCAAAATCTAAGCAAAGTATTAAGAAATAGAGAAATTTAAATATCTGGGAAGTGTTTTAACAAAGAACGGAAAGTGTAAAACTGAAATCCGAACGCGAAATGGGATAGCGAAAGATGCCTTCCAAAATCTAAGCAAAGTATTAAGAAATAGGGAAATTTAAATATCTGGGAAGTGTTTTAACAAAGAACGGAAAGTGTAAAACTGAAATCCGAACGCGAAATGGGATAGCGAAAGATGCCTTCCAAAATCTAAGTAAAGTATTAAGAAATAGAGAAATTTAAATATCTGGGAAGTGTTTTAACAAAGAACGGAAAGTGTAACACTGAAATCCGAACGCGAAATGGGATAGCGAAAGATGCCTTCCAAAATCTAAGCAAAGTATTAAGAAATAGAGAAATTTAAATATCTGGGAAGTGTTTTAACAAAGAACGGAAAGTGTAACACTGAAATCCGAACGCGAAATGGGATAGTTAAAGATGCCTTCCAAAATCTAAGTAAAGTATTAAGAAATAGAGAAATTTAAATATCTGGGAAGTGTTTTAACAGAGAACGGAAAGTGTAACACTGAAATCCGAACGTGAAATGGGATAGCGAAAGATGCCTTCCAAAATCTAAGCAAAGTATTAAGAAATAGGGAAATTTAAATATCTGGGAAGTGTTTTAACAAAGAACGGAAAGTGTAACACAGAAATCGGAACGCGAAATGGGATAGCGAAAGATGCCTTCCAAAATCTAAGTAAAGTATTAAGAAATAGAGAAATTTAAATATCTGGGAAGTGTTTTAACAGAGAACGGAAAGTGTAACACTGAAATCCGAATGTGAAATGGGATAGCGAAAGATGCCTTCCAAAATCTAAGTAAAGTATTAAGAAATAGAGAAATTTAAATATCTGTGAAGTGTTTTAACAAAGAACGGAAAGTGTAAAACTGAAATCCGAACGTGAAATGGGATAGCGAAAGATGCCTTCCAAAATCTAAGTAAAGTATTAAGAAATAGAGAAATTTAAATATCTGGGAAGTGTTTTAACAAAGAACGGAAAGTGTAAAACTGAAATCCGAACGCGAAATGGGATAGCGAAAGATGCCTTCCAAAATCTAAGTAAAGTATTAAGAAACAGAGAAATTTAAATATCTGGGAAGTGTTTTAGCAAAGAACGGAAAGTGTAACACAGAAATCCGAACGCGAAATGGGATAGCGAAAGATGACTTCCAAAATCTAAGTAAACTATTAAGAAACAGAGAAATTTAAATATCTGGGAGGTGTTTTAACAAAGAACGGAAAGTGTAACACTGAAATTCGAACGCGAAATGGGATAGCGAAAGATGCCTTCCAAAATCTAAGCAAAGTATTAAGAAATAGAGAAATTTAAATATCTGGGAAGTGTTTTAACAAAGAACGGAAAGTGTAAAACTGAAATCCGAACGCGAAATGGGATAGCGAAAGATGCCTTCCAAAATCTAAGCAAAGTATTAAGAAATAGGGAAATTTAAATATCTGGGAAGTGTTTTAACAAAGAACGGAAAGTGTAACACAGAAATCGGAACGCGAAATGGGATAGCGAAAGATGCCTTCCAAAATCTAAGTAAAGTATTAAGAAATAGAGAAATTTAAATATCTGGGAAGTGTTTTAACAAAGAACGGAATGTGTAACACTGAAATCCGAACGCGAAATGGGATAGCGAAAGATGCCTTCCAAAATCTAAGTAAAGTATTAAGAAATAGAGAAATTTAAATATCTGGGAAGTGTTTTAACAAAGAACGGAAAGTGTAACACTGAAATCCGAACGCGAAATGGGATAGCGAAAGATGCCTTCCAAAATCTAAATAAAGTATTAAGAAATAGAGAAATTTAAATATCTGGGAAGTGTTTTAACAAAGAACGGAAAGTGTAAAACTGAAATCCGAACGCGAAATGGGATAGCGAAAGATGCCTTCCAAAATCTAAGTAAAGTATTAAGAAATAGAGAAATTTAAATATCTGGGAAGTGTTTTAACAAAGAACGGAATGTGTAACACTGAAATCCGAACGGGAAATGGGATAGCGAAAGATGCCTTCCAAAATCTAAGCAAAGTATTAAGAAATAGAGAAATTTAAATATCTGGGAAGTGTTTTAACAAAGAACGGAAAGTGTCAAACTGAAATCCGAACGCGAAATGGGATAGCGAAAGATGCCTTCCAAAATCTAAGTAAAGTATTAAGAAATAGAGAAATTTAAATATCTGGGAAGTGTTTTAACAAAGAACGGAAAGTGTAAAACTGAAATCCGAACGCGAAATGGGATAGCGAAAGATGCCTTCCAAAATCTAAGCAAAGTATTAAGAAATAGAGAAATTTAAATATCTGGGAAGTGTTTTAACAAAGAACGGAAAGTGTAACACTGAAATCCGAACGCGAAATGGGATAGTTAAAGATGCCTTCCAAAATCTAAGTAAAGTATTAAGAAATAGAGAAATTTAAATATCTGGGAAGTGTTTTAACAGAGAACGGAAAGTGTAACACTGAAATCCGAACGTGAAATGGGATAGCGAAAGATGCCTTCCAAAATCTAAGTAAAGTATTAAGAAACAGAGAAATTTAAATATCTGGGAAGTGTTTTAGCAAAGGACGGAAAGTGTAACACAGAAATCCGAACGCGAAATGGGATAGCGAAAGATGCCTTCCAAAATCTAAGTAAAGTATTAAGAAATAGAGAAATTTAAATATCTGGGAAGTGTTTTAACAAAGAACGGAAAGTGTAAAACTGAAATCCGAAAGCGAAATGGGATAGCGAATGATGCCTTCCAAAATCTAAGTAAAGTATTAAGAAATAGAGAAATTTAAATATCTGGGAAGTGTTTTAACAAAGAACGGAAAGTGTAAAACTGAAATCCGAACGCGAAATGGGATAGCGAAAGATGCCTTCCAAAATCTAAGTAAAGTATTAAGAAATAGAGAAATTTAAATATCTGGGAAGTGTTTTAACAAAGAACGGAAAGTGTAACACTGAAATCCGAACGCGAAATGGGATAGCGAAAGATGCCTTCCAAAATCTAAGTAAAGTATTAAGAAACAGAGAAATTTAAATATCTGGGAAGTGTTTTAGCAAAGGACGGAAAGTGTAACACAGAAATCCGAACGCGAAATGGGATAGCGAAAGATGCCTTCCAAAATCTAAGTAAAGTATTAAGAAATAGAGAAATTTAAATATCTGGGAAGTGTTTTAACAAAGAACGGAAAGTGTAAAACTGAAATCCGAACGTAAAATCGGATAGCGAAAGATGCATTCCAAAATCTAAGTAAAGTATTAAGAAATAGCGAAATTTAAATATCTGGGAAGTGTTTTAACAAAGAACGGAAAGTGTAAAACTGAAATCCGAACGCGAAATGGGATAGCGAAAGATGCCTTCCAAAATCTAAGTAAAGTATTAAGAAATAGAGAAATTTAAATATCTGGGAAGTGTTTTAACAAAGAACGGAAAGTGTAAAACTGAAATCCGAACGCGAAATGGGATAGCGAAAGATGCCTTCCAAAATCTAAGTAAAGTATTAAGAAACAGAGAAATTTAAATATCTGGGAAGTGTTTTAGCAAAGGACGGAAAGTGTAACACAGAAATCCGAACGCGAAATGGGATAGCGAAAGATGCCTTCCAAAATCTAAGTAAAGTATTAAGAAATAGAGAAATTTAAATATCTGGGAAGTGTTTTAACAAAGAACGGAAAGTGTAACACTGAAATCCGAACGCGAAATGGGATAGCGAAAGATGCCTTCCAAAATCTAAGTAAAGTATTAAGAAACAGAGAAATTTAAATATCTGGGAAGTGTTTTAGCAAAGGACGGAAAGTGTAACACAGAAATCCGAACGCGAAATGGGATAGCGAAAGATGACTTCCAAAATCTAAGTGAACTATTAAGAAATAGAGAAATTTAAATATCTGGGAAGTGTTTTAACAAAGAACGGAAAGTGTAACACTGAAATTCGAACGCGAAATGGGATAGCGAAAGATGCCTTCCAAAATCTAAGCAAAGTATTAAGAAATAGAGAAATTTAAATATCTGGGAAGTGTTTTAACAAAGAACGGAAAGTGTAACACTGAAATCCGAACGCGAAATGGGATAGCGAAAGATGCCTTCCAAAATCTAAGTAAAGTATTAAGAAACAGAGAAATTTAAATATCTGGGAAGTGTTTTAACAAAGGACGGAAAGCGTAACACTGAAATCCGAACGCGAAATGGGATAGCGAAAGATGCCTTCCAAAATCTAAGTAAAGTATTAAGAAATAGAGAAATTTAAATATCTGGGAAGTGTTTTAACAAAGAACGGAAAGTGTAACACTGAAATCCGAACGCGAAATGGGATAGTGAAAGATGCCTTCCAAAATCTAAGTAAAGTATTAAGAAATAGAGAAATTTAAATATCTGGGAAGTGTTTTAACAAAGAACGGAAAGTGTAACACTGAAATCCGAACGCGAAATGGGATAGCGAAAGATGCCTTCCAAAATCTAAGTAAAGTATTAAGAAACAGAGAAATTTAAATATCTGGGAAGTGTTTTAACAAAGGACGGAAAGTGTAACACTGAAATCCGAACGCGAAATGGGATAGCGAAAGATGCCTTCCAAAATCTAAGTAAAGTATTAAGAAATAGAGAAATTTAAATATCTGGGAAGTGTTTTAACAAAGAACGGAAAGTGTAACACTGAAATCCGAACGTGAAATGGGATAGCGAAAGATGCATTCCAAAATCTAAGTAAAGTATTAAGAAATAGCGAAATTTAAATATCTGGGAAGTGTTTTAACAAAGAACGGAAAGTGTAAAACTGAAATCCGAACGCGAAATGGGATAGCGAAAGATGCCTTCCAAAATCTAAGTAAAGTATTAAGAAATAGAGAAATTTAAATATCTGGGAAGTGTTTTAACAAAGAACGGAAAGTGTAACACTGAAATCCGAACGCGAAATGGGATAGCGAAAGATGCCTTCCAAAATCTAAGTAAAGTATTAAGAAACAGAGAAATTTAAATATCTGGGAAGTGTTTTAGCAAAGGACGGAAAGTGTAACACAGAAATCCGAACGCGAAATGGGATAGCGAAAGATGCCTTCCAAAATCTAAGTAAAGTATTAAGAAATAGAGAAATTTAAATATCTGGGAAGTGTTTTAGCAAAGGACGGAAAGTGTAAAACTGAAATCCGAACGTGAAATGGGATAGCGAAAGATGCATTCCAAAATCTAAGTAAAGTATTAAGAAATAGAGAAATTTAAATATCTGGGAAGTGTTTTAACAAAGAACGGAAAGTGTAAAACTGAAATCCGAACGCGAAATGGGATAGCGAAAGATGCCTTCCAAAATCTAAGTAAAGTATTAAGAAACAGAGAAATTTAAATATCTGGGAAGTGTTTTAGCAAAGGACGGAAAGTGTAACACAGAAATCCGAACGCGAAATGGGATAGCGAAAGATGCCTTCCAAAATCTAAGTAAAGTATTAAGAAATAGAGAAATTTAAATATCTGGGAAGTGTTTTAACAAAGAACGGAAAGTGTAACACTGAAATCCGAACGCGAAATGGGATAGCAAAAGATGCCTTCCAAAATCTAAGTAAAGTATTAAGAAACAGAGAAATTTAAATATCTGGGAAGTGTTTTAGCAAAGGACGGAAAGTGTAACACAGAAATCCGAACGCGAAATGGGATAGCGAAAGATGACTTCCAAAATCTAAGTGAACTATTAAGAAATAGAGAAATTTAAATATCTGGGAAGTGTTTTAACAAAGAACGGAAAGTGTAACACTGAAATTCGAACGCGAAATGGGATAGCGAAAGATGCCTTCCAAAATCTAAGCAAAGTATTAAGAAATAGAGAAATTTAAATATCTGGGAAGTGTTTTAACAAAGAACGGAAAGTGTAACACTGAAATCCGAACGCGAAATGGGATAGTGAAAGATGCCTTCCAAAATCTAAGTAAAGTATTAAGAAACAGAGAAATTTAAATATCTGGGAAGTGTTTTAACAAAGAACGGAAAGTGTAACACTGAAATCCGAACGTGAAATGGGATAGCGAAAGATGCATTCCAAAATCTAAGTAAAGTATTAAGAAATAGCGAAATTTAAATATCTGGGAAGTGTTTTAACAAAGAACGGAAAGTGTAAAACTGAAATCCGAACGCGAAATGGGATAGCGAAAGATGCCTTCCAAAATCTAAGTAAAGTATTAAGAAATAGAGAAATTTAAATATCTGGGAAGTGTTTTAACAAAGAACGGAAAGTGTAACACTGAAATCCGAACGCGAAATGGGATAGCGAAAGATGCCTTCCAAAATCTAAGTAAAGTATTAAGAAACAGAGAAATTTAAATATCTGGGAAGTGTTTTAGCAAAGGACGGAAAGTGTAACACAGAAATCCGAACGCGAAATGGGATAGCGAAAGATGCCTTCCAAAATCTAAGTAAAGTATTAAGAAATAGAGAAATTTAAATATCTGGGAAGTGTTTTAGCAAAGGACGGAAAGTGTAAAACTGAAATCCGAACGTGAAATGGGATAGCGAAAGATGCATTCCAAAATCTAAGTAAAGTATTAAGAAATAGAGAAATTTAAATATCTGGGAAGTGTTTTAACAAAGAACGGAAAGTGTAAAACTGAAATCCGAACGCGAAATGGGATAGCGAAAGATGCCTTCCAAAATCTAAGTAAAGTATTAAGAAACAGAGAAATTTAAATATCTGGGAAGTGTTTTAGCAAAGGACGGAAAGTGTAACACAGAAATCCGAACGCGAAATGGGATAGCGAAAGATGCCTTCCAAAATCTAAGTAAAGTATTAAGAAATAGAGAAATTTAAATATCTGGGAAGTGTTTTAACAAAGAACGGAAAGTGTAACACTGAAATCCGAACGCGAAATGGGATAGCGAAAGATGCCTTCCAAAATCTAAGTAAAGTATTAAGAAACAGAGAAATTTAAATATCTGGGAAGTGTTTTAGCAAAGGACGGAAAGTGTAACACAGAAATCCGAACGCGAAATGGGATAGCGAAAGATGACTTCCAAAATCTAAGTGAACTATTAAGAAATAGAGAAATTTAAATATCTGGGAAGTGTTTTAACAAAGAACGGAAAGTGTAACACTGAAATTCGAACGCGAAATGGGATAGCGAAAGATGCCTTCCAAAATCTAAGCAAAGTATTAAGAAATAGAGAAATTTAAATATCTGGGAAGTGTTTTAACAAAGAACGGAAAGTGTAACACTGAAATCCGAACGCGAAATGGGATAGCGAAAGATGCCTTCCAAAATCTAAGTAAAGTATTAAGAAACAGAGAAATTTAAATATCTGGGAAGTGTTTTAACAAAGGACGGAAAGCGTAACACTGAAATCCGAACGCGAAATGGGATAGCGAAAGATGCCTTCCAAAATCTAAGTAAAGTATTAAGAAATAGAGAAATTTAAATATCTGGGAAGTGTTTTAACAAAGAACGGAAAGTGTAACACTGAAATCCGAACGCGAAATGGGATAGTGAAAGATGCCTTCCAAAATCTAAGTAAAGTATTAAGAAATAGAGAAATTTAAATATCTGGGAAGTGTTTTAACAAAGAACGGAAAGTGTAACACTGAAATCCGAACGCGAAATGGGATAGCGAAAGATGCCTTCCAAAATCTAAGTAAAGTATTAAGAAACAGAGAAATTTAAATATCTGGGAAGTGTTTTAACAAAGGACGGAAAGTGTAACACTGAAATCCGAACGCGAAATGGGATAGCGAAAGATGCCTTCCAAAATCTAAGTAAAGTATTAAGAAATAGAGAAATTTAAATATCTGGGAAGTGTTTTAACAAAGAACGGAAAGTGTAAAACTGAAATCCGAACGCGAAATGGGATAGCGAAAGATGCCTTCCAAAATCTAAGCAAAGTATTAAGAAATAGGGAAATTTAAATATCTGGGAAGTGTTTTAACAAAGAACGGAAAGTGTAACACAGAAATCGGAACGCGAAATGGGATAGCGAATGATGCCTTCCAAAATCTAAGTAAAGTATTAAGAAATAGAGAAATTTAAATATCTGGGAAGTGTTTTAACAAAGAACGGAAAGTGTAAAACTGAAATCCGAACGCGAAATGGGATAGCGAAAGATGCCTTCCAAAATCTAAGTAAAGTATTAAGAAATAGCGAAATTTAAATATCTGGGAAGTGTTTTAACAAAGAACGGAAAGTGTAAAACTGAAATCCGAACGCGAAATGGGATAGCGAAAGATGCCTTCCAAAATCTAAGTAAAGTATTAAGAAACAGAGAAATTTAAATATCTGGGAAGTGTTTTAGCAAAGGACGGAAAGTGTAAAACTGAAATCCGAACGCGAAATGGGATAGCGAAAGATGCCTTCCAAAATCTAAGTAAAGTATTAAGAAATAGAGAAATTTAAATATCTGGGAAGTGTTTTAACAAAGAACGGAAAGTGTAAAACTGAAATCCGAACGCGAAATGGGATAGCGAAAGATGCATTCCAAAATCTAAGTAAAGTATTAAGAAACAGAGAAATTTAAATATCTGGGAAGTGTTTTAGCAAAGGACGGAAAGTGTAACACAGAAATCCGAACGCGAAATGGGATAGCGAAAGATGCCTTCCAAAATCTAAGTAAAGTATTAAGAAATAGAGAAATTTAAATATCTGGGAAGTGTTTTAACAAAGAACGGAAAGTGTAACACTGAAATCCGAACGCGAAATGGGATAGCGAAAGATGCCTTCCAAAATCTAAGTAAAGTATTAAGAAACAGAGAAATTTAAATATCTGGGAAGTGTTTTAGCAAAGGACGGAAAGTGTAACACAGAAATCCGAACGCGAAATGGGATAGCGAAAGATGCCTTCCAAAATCTAAGTAAAGTATTAAGAAATAGAGAAATTTAAATATCTGGGAAGTGTTTTAACAAAGAACGGAAAGTGTAACACTGAAATCCGAACGCGAAATGGGATAGCGAAAGATGCCTTCCAAAATCTAAGTAAAGTATTAAGAAACAGAGAAATTTAAATATCTGGGAAGTGTTTTAGCAAAGGACGGAAAGTGTAACACAGAAATCCGAACGCGAAATGGGATAGCGAAAGATGACTTCCAAAATCTAAGTGAACTATTAAGAAATAGAGAAATTTAAATATCTGGGAAGTGTTTTAACAAAGAACGGAAAGTGTAACACTGAAATTCGAACGCGAAATGGGATAGCGAAAGATGCCTTCCAAAATCTAAGCAAAGTATTAAGAAATAGAGAAATTTAAATATCTGGGAAGTGTTTTAACAAAGAACGGAAAGTGTAACACTGAAATCCGAACGCGAAATGGGATAGCGAAAGATGCCTTCCAAAATCTAAGTAAAGTATTAAGAAACAGAGAAATTTAAATATCTGGGAAGTGTTTTAACAAAGGACGGAAAGTGTAACACAGAAATCCGAACGCGAAATGGGATAGCGAAAGATGCCTTCCAAAATCTAAGTAAAGTATTAAGAAATAGAGAAATTTAAATATCTGGGAAGTGTTTTAACAAAGAACGGAAAGTGTAACACTGAAATCCGAACGCGAAATGGGATAGCGAAAGATGCCTTCCAAAATCTAAGTAAAGTATTAAGAAACAGAGAAATTTAAATATCTGGGAAGTGTTTTAGCAAAGGACGGAAAGTGTAACACAGAAATCCGAACGCGAAATGGGATAGCGAAAGATGACTTCCAAAATCTAAGTGAACTATTAAGAAATAGAGAAATTTAAATATCTGGGAAGTGTTTTAACAAAGAACGGAAAGTGTAACACTGAAATTCGAACGCGAAATGGGATAGCGAAAGATGCCTTCCAAAATCTAAGCAAAGTATTAAGAAATAGAGAAATTTAAATATCTGGGAAGTGTTTTAACAAAGAACGGAAAGTGTAACACTGAAATCCGAACGCGAAATGGGATAGCGAAAGATGCCTTCCAAAATCTAAGTAAAGTATTAAGAAACAGAGAAATTTAAATATCTGGGAAGTGTTTTAACAAAGGACGGAAAGCGTAACACTGAAATCCGAACGCGAAATGGGATAGCGAAAGATGCCTTCCAAAATCTAAGTAAAGTATTAAGAAATAGAGAAATTTAAATATCTGGGAAGTGTTTTAACAAAGAACGGAAAGTGTAACACTGAAATCCGAACGCGAAATGGGATAGTGAAAGATGCCTTCCAAAATCTAAGTAAAGTATTAAGAAATAGAGAAATTTAAATATCTGGGAAGTGTTTTAACAAAGAACGGAAAGTGTAACACTGAAATCCGAACGCGAAATGGGATAGCGAAAGATGCCTTCCAAAATCTAAGTAAAGTATTAAGAAACAGAGAAATTTAAATATCTGGGAAGTGTTTTAACAAAGGACGGAAAGTGTAACACTGAAATCCGAACGCGAAATGGGATAGCGAAAGATGCCTTCCAAAATCTAAGTAAAGTATTAAGAAATAGAGAAATTTAAATATCTGGGAAGTGTTTTAACAAAGAACGGAAAGTGTAAAACTGAAATCCGAACGCGAAATGGGATAGCGAAAGATGCCTTCCAAAATCTAAGCAAAGTATTAAGAAATAGGGAAATTTAAATATCTGGGAAGTGTTTTAACAAAGAACGGAAAGTGTAACACAGAAATCGGAACGCGAAATGGGATAGCGAAAGATGCCTTCCAAAATCTAAGTAAAGTATTAAGAAATAGAGAAATTTAAATATCTGGGAAGTGTTTTAACAAAGAACGGAATGTGTAACACTGAAATCCGAACGCGAAATGGGATAGCGAAAGATGCCTTGCAAAATCTAAGTAAAGTATTAAGAAATAGAGAAATTTAAATATCTGGGAAGTGTTTTAACAAAGAACGGAAAGTGTAACACTGAAATCCGAATGCGAAATGGGATAGCGAAAGATGCCTTCCAAAATCTAAGTAAAGTATTAAGAAATAAGAAAATTTAAATATCTTGGAAGTGTTTTAACAAAGACCGGAAAGTGTAACACTGAAATCCGAACGCGAAATGGGATAGTGAATGATGCCTTCCAAAATCTAAGGAAAGTATTAAGAAATAGGGAAATTTAAATATCTGGGAAGTGTTTTAACAAAGGACGAAAAGTACGACACTGTAATCCGAACGCGAAATGGGATAGTGAAAGATGCCTTCCAAAATCTAAGTAAAGTATTAAGAAATAGGGAAATTTAAATATCTGGGAAATGTTTTAACAAAGGACGAAAAGTACGACACTGAAATCCGAACGCGAAATGGGATAGCCCAAAATTGCATTCTATTCTATATGTATTTTTAGTAATTGCTGTAACACTCTATCACTCTATATGTAAGCGTCCCTGCAAATAGATGCTTTGATATATTTCTTATCCTACCAGTGATATCATAAATTACATAATTCGTTATATTATAAATAATTCTTAAGTTAATCACTAAGTAAGCTCGTGGCGACTTCTACGACAATAAATTATCCAGAGAAATTCCCCTATCCCCTCGTTAATATTTGAGCTTAACAGCATTAACAAAATATTGCAATCAGTTAGATATGTGCTATACGTGATACACGCTTAGGCGATCATGTATTTTTCGATACATGACTGACGAGGCAGATTTTTTTCCATCGGGTTGCCGTTTCTTTCTGCGGTAGACCAGTTGCCACCCAAAGCTATAGAACCCGGTCTATCTTACTATTTATCCATAGCTGGGGGAAGAAGAAGAGGATTCATACCTTTCCGAAGGATATTAGCACGTAAGCGAGTGTAATGGATTCGAATGGAATTCGAACTCAGCTCTCCGATTCCTCAATCCAAGCCGATAATTACTGCACCGTGTCTCCTCACCAAAATCAAACATGTACAAAAATTTAAATAACTGTTAAGTGTTTTAACAGAGGAAGAAAGTGTAACATTGAAATCCGAAAGCGAAATGAGATAGCGAAAGATGCCTTCCAAAAGCTAAGCAAATTATTAAGAAACAGGAAAAAATCGTTAGAAACAAAGAAAAGAGTCCTGAACTGTTACGTAATATCAGTCTTCCTATATGGCAATGAATGCTAGACAATTTCCAAAGGCGAAATGGGATAGCGAAAGTTGCCTTCCAAAATCTAAGTAAAGTATTAAGAAATAGGAAAAAGATAGAAAAAAAAAAGAGTACTGAACTGTTATGTAATATCAGTTCTCCTATATCAGGGGTCGGCAGCCTTTTGGAGTGAGAGGGCCAGAAAGCTATTCAGTGTCTTGGAGGAGGGCCATGATATCAAATTTACTATAATAAATTGTCTCGACACCTGACCGCTACGCCCTGAAGACTGCCTTGGTCTGGACGTTTAAAGAAAAAACAAAGAAGTTAATGTTATATTATTTAAACATGGTTCCTTATTTTACTGCTGCTATAACAGGATAACAACGGACACAATCAACAAAAAATGCAAATTCCTTACCACAAATGAAATACAGTTTAAAATGGCAAATTATTTAATGAGACACTTGTTTTTGCATATAGTTCGATAACTCCTCCGCATCAGGGGAAATATTTGTCAGCAAAACATCATCCAGGTGATCATCACACAACCTTGTTCGAAAAACAATTTTAGTATATTTCATTTTCGAAAAAGTTGTTGACAAGCATATGCCATTCAATAGGTTTTTTATATTTTCTACTTGGAAAAACATATTTCTTATAGAAGTCAGCAGCGGATTCGCAAATCACATTTTGATTTTAAAAATTCGTCGCATTGTAAGTTGATTAACTCCAACTGATATGTTTCTGCTACTTGCTCCACAAATTAATTAAATAATTTGTGTCCAGGTGTTAAAGTTGGCGGGCCAGACAAAAATCCTAAAGATCAATTACAATAAGAAAGAATGCATGGTTGTCAGAAAAAGGGACAACCCAAAATGCGAATTACAAATCGGTGATGCCAAAATCGAACAAGTACAGCAATTTAAATATCTAGGAATTGTTCTAACCGAGGACGGAAAGTGCGACACTGAGATCCGAAGACACGTTGGGTTAGCGAAAGATGCATTCAAATAGCTAAGCAGAGTATTAAGAAACAGAAAAACTATAAACAAAGAAAATAATGCTGAACTGTTACGTGATATCTGCCCTCCTTTCTGGCCGTGAATGCAGGACAATCTTCTCAAAGATGAGTAAGAGACTTGATAATCAACTAATAATATCAGTCTTCTTATATGGCAGTACATTCAGGACAATCACCTCACAGATGCAGAAGTCACGTGAACCAAACAGAAATCTGATTCTACAGAAGGATACTGAGAACCCCGTGGACCGAACATGTGATCAACGGCGAAATGTTAGAGAAAATGAGAACAAAATTGACACATATTAAAGCCAGGAAGAGACAGTTGAAATGTATAGGGTACCTAATGAGGAAAGAGGGCTTTGAAAATTTGCTACTCGCAAAACATATTGAAGGCAAGACGGGCAGGGAAAAAGCACGTGTAGCCTACCTCGCGAGCTTCAATAAATAGATGACAAAACAGGGTTTAAGAGACATATCAAAAAGATAAAATTTACTAAGTGCAAAAGACCGGAAATTGTGGAGAGCCATGATCGTCAACGTCCTGAAGGGGCATGGTATAGAGGAGATTACTTGTCCGGGATAAATTAATTAGTTTACCATTTTGGGAGTCGATCATTTTATAAAACGCCATCCAATGATGACGAGTCGCGCCATTACCATGAGCTGAGTTTTAGAAGAATTTTAATCAGCGAAAATTGTCTTCTTCTATGACGATCAAGAGACAATGGAGACAAAAAGGACACATACTTAACATCAGGAAGAGACAGCTGAGGTTTCTAGCCAATTTAACTGTGAATTGATGTGGCCATGTCGTCAATCTAATACTGTGCTTAAATGTATCAAGTCTAGGTACCATAGCGATGAGTTTATTCGAATAATGACCAAGAAAGTATTTATATAGAAAAGACACAGGGAGGCTGCATTATAGCTGTGGGAAAGTGACTGAATTCGAGATACCAGGTCAGGACCATTAATATTGCTGATTCTTCTTTGGATTTTATTAAGAATCTCTAGATATACAGCAAGTTCCATATGAAGTTACTTGTCTTTCGGCACACAAAAAAATGGCTCCTTTGGGGCCGAATTAATCTTGGACGCCGGAAAAGAGTTTTATAACAAAAATCGAAATCAAAAAACGCTTCGGCAAGATGTCGGACAGTTCTCAACATTTTAACTACAAAAGAATCTACTAGTTTTTTGTTTGTTTAAGGCATATCAACTCCTTATGGGTCATTTAAATTACATTTAATGACCAATAAGGAAATGTAATTTTCTTGTGAGTTTTGAAGTAATAAAAATATCCTATCTGCTTTCACAATTGAATATATGATAGATGATAATCAGCATTTGTAAATATAGATGTTTGTGTAGACATCATTATTTGAGATGGTGATGTGTGTCTGATGTTGAAGATATACAGTTCGATTTAAGAAATTGTAGGATATTATATGGTTTAATGTCATAAAAGAGTGCTTCCAAGTTGTTTAGCGGCATATCAACACCTCTGTGGGTTATTTAATGCCGAAATCTAAATATTTTAAACACAATTTTATGGCTTCAACTAAATATATACTATAAATAGGTATTGCTGGTTGGTTGATTTTGTTTAGCGGCATGTCAACCTCTATGGGTTATTTAATGTTGAAATCTAAATATTTTGAACGCATTTGAACGACTTCAACTATAGATAAAATATATTCGTCTATATTTCTGAGATGCGGTATTTTAATTATTTAAATTATTTACATTGTTCGGACTGTTATACTCATTTTTGTTGCCATATTCGCGCGTTTCGGCCGTTGTACGCTCCGGCCGTCTTAAGGCGATTGAAATTTCGAACTGAACCCTTTATTTCATCCTTGAGAACATCAGTGTATAATTTTGGGGGAACTTTTTAATAATAGAGAGAGTACATCACTGGAAAATATGAAAACTTAAGGAATCAGCACATATGCTATGCCACAAAAATCTCTTAAGCCGGCCAAGCATAGACATGAATACAATATGAGAACTAGTAATACAAAGTGCTAGAGAAAAGCAATAATAACAACAAAAATTGCAATATGAGCTCTGGTAAAAAAATGAAACTGAGACACTAAGTTTATAAGTCCCAAAAATTCATATTCTAATGCCCTCAAGGACATATGGTCCAGTGGATAAAAGCGTTGGTTATATCCAGTGACTTGACACAGTTATGAGTTCAATATCTGGCTAGTTAAAGGGAGATAACTGAGACATCCGGAAGAGGCATTGCACATGGAACTAAACAGTCTGTCCCGGTGGACGAAATAAAGGCTTCAGTCTGAAATTCCAATTGCCTGAAGAAGGTCAGAGCATACAACGGCCGAAACGCCGTTAAGGTGGCAACAAAGATGAGGACAACAGTTTCAATAGTGTAAATAATAAAATGTATTGTTGGTCATTTTACTATAAATAGGTATTGTTGGCAACTTTTCTCATAGAAAAATGTTTTATTGGTATTTTTACTATAAAAATGTATTTTTATACTTTTATAGTGTTTTTCTTTTGTTTGGGTGGTCACTATTGCTCATAGCTGGGACCCAAACAGGTACTAACATCCCGGATCATTGTGAATCTGGGAACAAAATCAATTAAGAGGTGGTTCCACACTCCTCAAAATCTCCTGATCAGAAGCCTTGCTACATGATGTAGTTTATTGTCATACCGGATCTACTAGGGAAATGGATTTGTCGCGTTTTCGGATTCCAGTGTTCTATCGGCAATTCCCCAGTAAGGACGCCAACGCTGCATCACAGACTGTATGAACAACATAGATCTTTCGTTCGGTTTCTTTTTACTAGCTTTATTTCAAAATAAATATAATTTCTTGGGAGAAGCGAAGAGGGAGAAGAGATAGAGAAAACAGATATCAAAGGGTTGACCAGCTATCCTTCGTTATGTGACGGATTGGTGAAATTCTGAGAGCGGAAAGTCAGCTTCACTCTACCGTTGATACAACTGTACTAACCGTTTTCGGGTTCTATATTAAGAATTTAAACAAAAGACAATCCACCATTGTCATGATATCAGGCCCACCATATTCAAACACTCGTCAGTATGACATGGTTTTTCATTTTGGTCTAGTTTACAGCTTCTTTGTATATCAAAGGCATTGCTCGAACTTGAAGAATTTGTTATGGTGTAACGCAGTGGTGAGCAACTGGTTCGTTTGAATGGTGCACAGAAAGAGAAACGACATTTATTTTTCTTCTTTGAATGGGAGCCAACAGGAGATTAACTACATAACATTGCCCGTAATTATGTTACAAATACTACCACAGCAATCATTCATAGAAATGGTATGGGATGTTTCTTTCTGCTTGCATTGTATTCGCTAGAATAGTGACTGTCAGGCTATCACTTTTCCCTTCATGTTATAATTCTTGACTGGGTAATTATTTCTACAAGTTCATGAGACCAAAAGATTGCTCGACCATTTCATCGAATCAAAAATGAAATCGTCCTTTTATAATGGAGTGCAGGATTTATTTGAAAGCCAAAGAAATTAATTATTGCTATGGTGGCGATTTTCTAAGCATCGCTTAAATGTTGCACAAGGTCGAAAGAATGGAGCACACAGTGAGGATCGAACTCACGAGTAGTGAGTACGATTGCTCTAGCGAGACAAACTTGTTAACCATTACACCACACCTAGGTGCTCAAGGAATTTTCTAAGGTCGTAAGAATGGGAGTCCCAGTGAGAATCGAAATCACTATTCAGTTGTAATTGCTCTAGTGAGGCAAACTTGTTAACCATTACACCACATGCCTAAGGGATTTTCTAAGCGTAGCTTAAATGTTGCACAAAGCCGATACTGTGGAGCACACAGTCGGGATCGAATTCGCTATTCAGTCGTAATTGATCTGGCGAGACAAGCTTGCTAACCATTACACCATATATATGGGACCGAGGATTTTCTAAGCGTAGCTTAGATATGACATCAAGCCGGAAGTGTAGTGCACCCAATGAGGATCGAATTGACTATTCAGTCGTAACTGATCTAGCGAGACAAGCACCACGTCTGACTGATTAATAGTGATTTATTAAGCGTAGCTTAATTTTGACACAAGGCCGAAAGTATGGGGCACCCAGAGAGGATCGGAATCACTCGTAATTGACCTAGCGAGACAAGCTAGAGAAATTTTTACATTAAATGCTTTTCATGATAACTGATGGTTCCTTGCAACCGCAAAGGTAGGGGAAGGTTTAAAGATACCGCCACCCTAAATATCTACGTTCAATCTCGGGGTGCTTGTGTAACATTTTCAATCTGGCAACGTAGGATATGAAACGAAAGCGGGCATAGATTATTTTTTTTATCTAGGTTTAAAAGAACATAAATAATAATAATAATAATAATAATAATAATAATAATAATAATAATAATAATAACAATAATAATAATAATAATAATATAAAAGTTCTCTATAATTAAGATCACTTATCTGTAAAGTGAATAAGACTTCGATCAAATGAAAAAGCAAAAAGGTGATTGTTTTAATTACGTACTTATGAATACATGTCACCAAATTCTTGAAAGAATGTTTGAACTTTGAAAGTGTCAAAATAGAGTGACCAAAGTGCTCGATCAAAGACTTTCGAAAACTTCTTACACTAAACACGGAAACAAGCAGTCTTAGATCAAAAATAATAAAATAGAACCAACTTTGTTTATGTCCTTTAAAACTTAAGTAATGTTTGCTGTCTAAATACACAATATATAAATATATATATATATATATATATATATATATATATATATATGTATGTATGCATGTATGTATGTGTGTGTGTGTGTGTGTGTGTGTGTGTGTAATTGCTCTAGCGAGACAAACTTGTTAACCATTATACCACACCTAGCTGCCCAAGGGATTTTCTAAGGGTAGGTCGTAAGAATGGGACACCCAGTGAGAATCGAAGTCACTTTTCATATATATATATATATATATATATATATATATATATATTAAAATTTTTCTATTTAGGCAGCAAATTCTCTTTTAGGCATGTCTGATTAAACTGTTGCATTTGAAGGCATAATGAAAAATTACAGTAATAGATAACAAAACACAGTTTTGTATAACTACTTGTACCCCTTGTACAGCACAGAGTTTTGTACTACTTGCACCCCTGAAGATTATCTCGGAAGACGATCGAAAGTACCTGGGAAATGGGAAATAAAAGTGATTTAAACAGTTATAGCACATTTCTCACATCATTTAATATCAATACACGGAAGGTTATTCATAAGTATGAACGGATTTTGTTAAAAATCAACAGACATAATGTCTGTAATTTATTCAATCAAACATATATATATATATATATATATATATATATATATATATATATATTTATATATATATATATATATATATATAGAGAGAGAGAGAGACAGAGAGAGAGACAGAGACAGAGACAGACAGACAATTAGGAAATCAGCTGATTCAGCTACCTTGGTTTCAACTTTTCAGTATCTTCAGGCGATTTCGGTCAAATTGGTTTCTTAAAGCTTTATTTTTTTTTTAATTTATGTATTTTTTTAAATAGATAAATAAGCGGACATTGTGAGGTGTGGTACAATGTGAGTAGAGAGAGAAGGAGTTCGGGGGGTGTAAATGAAATATACATATATTCTTTTCATCCCACTTCATATGAAGTGCAGAACTTGGAGAGGGGAATTAACAAGAGATAACTTATAACTGACATCCATTAAACATAGCACGTGGAATTATAACAGTCTACCCCAGCGAGCGAAATAAAGGGTCCAGTTCAACATTTCAACCACCTGAAGAAGGCCGGAGCGTACAAGGGTCGGAACGTTGTAATAAATATGGCAACAAAGATGAGGATAATAGTCCGAATAATCTAAATAGTGGAGGTAACTAAGTTATGGTTCTGTCAAGAGTTTTTCTTCTTTTTTTTTTTTTAAATATGTATTAAAATTATTAGCGCAAAGCTCAATATTTTTAACTATCTACTGTAAGCATTTTAAGACATTTGCACAGTATCCATAATTAGTTTTACTAAGGTTTGTTTTTATTTTTTAATATAAATAGCTT
>OZ010606.1:27626123-27728623 GCA_963932145.1 Acanthosepion lycidas | reverse complement strand
CAGGGAGTGCTGCCCCCAAGGAAGTGCTGCCCCCCACCAACGCAAGTCCTGCCCCTCCAAAAAGTGACGCCCGGGTCCACTACTCACTAAACGTTAATCACTAAAAAGTAATATTCTTAGTGATGGAATTATATATATATATATGTATGATGTGATCGAGGATATCACAACGAACGTTTATTAATATCTTTTCCAAAGTTTTTGCACATTGTGCAGTGTAAATATTGTCTCACTCTATCGTGAGGATTTTTATATCCATTTAGCGTAAGTACAGAACATCCTGAGATTAGATGGTCTCTGGTTTCCTGATATTTGTCGCAGAACCTGCATTTTGGAACCACACTATTATTATTATTATTGTTATTTTTATCTCCTTTGTTATCTGGCGTTTACGCATTTCTTTCCGGGTGCCGCCCAGGGACAATCAGGTTAGAAATGGTATCATGACACTTTCCACTGCAAAAAAAAAATTTTTTTAAATACATAGATAAGGCCCTTCGTAAAGTGTGGGCTGTACTTGTGAGAACAATTTTTTGTATCTCCTTGAGGCATGGACTTCCAGGAATCCCTTCATTTAGTCTACTGCAATCTTTTCCAACCAGTCCTAGGGCTCCAACTACAACAGGGATTGTTGATGTTCCCATATGCCACATTTTTGAGATTTCTATTTCAAGGTCCTTGTATTTTGACAGGTTTTTTAATATCTTCAAAGATACATTGCAGTCAGCAGGGACTGCCATATCAATAAGGAGGCACCGTTTTTGTTTTGTGGTCTTTAATAACAATATCTGGGCGGTTGGCCTTGATTGTTCTGTCAGTGTGTATTGTGTAGTCCCATAGAATTATAACAGGTCCTATCTCCGTAACCGGGTCTGGGTGGTGTTCATACCAGTTTCTTTCAGTTTCCTTCCCGTAGAAGTTGCAAATTTTCCTGTGCAGATATTGGCCCACTCTGTCATGCCGGGTTTTATATTCAGTGGGTGCCAATATCGTGCAACCTGATACAAGATGATCAATCGTTCCTGGATATTTATCACAGAATCTGCATTTTGGGCTAACACAATATTTTAGCATATGTGCTTGATAATTCCTAGTTAACAAGCATTGGTCCTGTGCAGCAAGGATAAAACCTTCAGTTTCAGCTTTCAACCCTGCCCTACGTAGCCACTGATGGGTAGGGGTTTTGTCTACGTCATCTTGTTTGGTACGGGCAGAGTATTGGCCATGAAGCGGTTTATCTTGCCGTCGCTTCTGTATCTGGTCGGTTGTATTTGTCTTTGCTGTCTTTTTTAAGTATTTATTTTATTTTTATTTATTATTATTATTATTATTATTATTTGTGTATGTTAAGTTTTTGCCTTGTATCCTGTAGAGCCGGGTCTAAACTATGGTCCTTAGGCGCTATAGGAGAATTGTCACTTAATTGATAGCACTTTTCTTCGTATATGGGATATTCCTAATAGGGCGATTTTCTGGTCAACTTGTATGTTGATGTTAACTGAGATACTCTTAGTAAAACTGCCCATTCCTTTTTTTCACGAGGCCCAGTGCTCCGATTACTATTGGTACAACCTCAGTCTTCATTCCCCACATCCTGTTAATCTCGATATCCAGGTCCTTGTATTTGGACAATTTCTCGATAATTTTCATCGTCGTATTTCTCTCAGATGGTACTGTTATGTCAATAAGCATACACTTCCTGAATTTCTTGTCTTTTATGATAATATCAGGTCTGTTTGCTTTTGTTTCCCTATCAGTTTGAATTGTCATGTCCCAGAGGATAGTTACATCGTTATTCTGGGTAAGTGACCATCTCTCAGTGGTTTCGATTTTGTGCTTCTTGTATATCTTAAAGTGCACATATGTTGCTACCTTGTTATATTTTGGGGTATATTCATTTTTGCTTATTATTATTATTATTATTATTATTATTATTATGGTTATTATTGATATTTGTGTATGTTATGCTTCCTTCTTTGTATCCTGTAGAGCTGGGTCCAAACTCTGGTCCTTAGACCTATTATTAGTCTATGGAATGACCCTAGTAAGGTGATCTTCTGGGTAACTTGTATATTGATGCTACCTGGGACACTGTTGGTAAAATTGCCCATTCCTTTTCTCACGAGACCCAGTGCTTGGGTAACTGTGTTTGGTTGATGCTCATAACATCTCTCAGTAGTTTCGATTTTGTGCTTCTTGCATATCTTCCAGTGTACATATATCGCTATCTTGTTATGTCTGTGTATATATATATATATATATATATATATATATATATATATATGTGTGTGTGTGTGTGTGTGTGTGTGTGTGTGTGTGTGTGTGTGTGTGTGTGTGTGTGTGTGTTTTACCAGTTCCGGACATCCTGAGATAACAGGTTTGACAGTTCCATCATATTTTCCGAAGATCCTGCATTTCGTCTTAGTTCTATCATTATTATTATTATTATTATTATTATTATTCGAACCATCACATCTAATATATGAAGAAGAAAAAAAATTGAAAACGAAATAACAAAACGTAATATTAAAAAGAATCATGATAAATATTTCATGGAGACTAACGACAAAGACAATTCTAATCTTAAAAATAATAATTATTATTATTTATAGTTTTTAGTACAAGCTTAGGGATTTAATACGGGATCAAGGATCCCATTAAGGGGTCGACTGCTTTTTGTATACAAAATTTGGAGCTCATCATGAATGTAAAAAAAAACTACTCCATGAAAATAATCCATGTAAACGTATATTTACTAATATGGAAAAGAATGAAGATTTTCAGTAATATAGGCATATTATTTGGAATTCACCTTTAGTTGGACAAACTTGGAAGTTGGGAATAACATTCTAAGAGAGCATTGGGCAAAAAAAGTTTGAGAACTTCTAAAATAGAACAATTGAATAAGATAATGAATGTTTCCTTTTCATAAACGTCATTGATTTTCATCCTTAAATTTACCATTCACTGGCACCAAATATCTTGGTCTGTGTTACAGGCTATATTGTAAAGATTGACGTATGAAATTGGACATTTTGGAAGTTGCAAAAGTGAATACTTACCCATGTTTTATTCATGAAATGAATTTGGTCGTTTTATTGACACCATGTATAAAAAAAAAAAAAGAAAAATACTTACTGTTTCCTTCCTTATGGATTATTTACCTGAAGAAGGCTGGAGGAAGGATCCGTCGAAACATTGTAGTAACAAGAAAAGGAGTACAAAGAATAATTTGGGGTTTCTAAATAGATCAGGGCTTCTCAACCAGGGAGGAATTTTAGAGTTTCAGGGAGGGAAATATATTTTTTACATCTCCTTGTTTTTTTATTTACAGAATTTGGAGTTCATCATGTGTGTATAATAAAAAAAAAACCTCCACACACTATATAAAAATAATCCATGTAAATGTATCTGTACTCATATGGAAAAGAATGAAAATTTTCAATAATAAAGGCATATTATTTTGAATGTACCTTTGAGAGTTGGACAAAGATGGAAAGTGGGGCATGACAGTAAACATATGATGAAAAGGAAACATTGGACAAAAAAAGTGCTGAGAACTTCTGAAATAGAATAATTGAATAAGACAAAGAATGTTTCCTTTTCAAAAACGACATTAATTTTCTTCCTTAAATTTACCATTCACTGGCACCAAATATTTTGGGTTATGTTACAGGCTATACAGTGTAACCCGGATATAAGAGAGTTGTCAGGGACGGAGAAGAAGTCTCTTATATCTGGGTTTGTCTTATATCCGGGTTTTGTCTATTTTATATACATTAACACAGGCTCTAATTTGGGATCAGATAAACTCTCTCTTATATCCGGGTCTCTTATATCCGGGTTACACTGTATTATAAAGACTTAGATTGTCTTATGAAATTGAATATTTTGAAAATTACAAAAGTAAATAAATACTTACCCATGTTTTATTCATGAAATGAATTTGGTCGTTTTATAGACACCTTGAAAGAAAAAAAGACTATTTCCCTTATTATGGATTATTTACCTGAAGAAGGCTGTAGAAAGAATCAGTTGAAACACTGTAGTAACAAGAAAAGCAGTACAAGGAATGAGTTCAGGTGTTTCTCAATCAGAGGGGGATTTCAGAGTTTGAGGGAGGGCAGGAAAAATCTGTTTTTCTTGTTTCTTATTCACTAAATTTGGAGTCCATTATGAGTGTAAAAAACTCCTCTTACAGTGGGATTTGTTTCGCACTTTAAATGTAAAAAGATATATAAAAATAAAAATTTTACAAAGATAATTATTAAATGCTAATTACAGATTTCTATGGTTATTTATTCAATCACCTAAATGAGTCACGGGGTTGTTGAGTATAATTTATAATTGTATGTAATCATCTTAATTGCATGTCCTAATTTCATTGAAAACGCGAATTTATTGACAACACATTCAAATAATGGTCAAATGATTTCCTTGAGTTTTTATAAATAAGAAAGTTGTGGAGGCCGCTAGCCGGCTCGTAAAATTTGCCCATTCTACGCTAGGCAAACTTTTCATCTTTCAAAAAAGAAAAAAAAATGATAATATCGACCCAAATCGTATAGTCCTAGTCACCATAGTTCCCAAACTAGGTCAGATAAGCCGAGGCTTAGATGTCAAAGGTTACGAGGTCATCGTGTTACATTACAAACCAACAAAAAAACTTCTGACGTCCGAATTATAGACCCGCCACTTCTTCCTCCTACCACGACAGATTCATAAAACACAATCAAGATCTGTCATAGTGGTTTCTTTTTTTTTTTTTTTTTTTTTTAACTTTCTATCAGTCTTTTCTGTGTCCAGTACAGAGCTCAGACCTAACCCCCAAGGTCTTTTTAATGCAGTCCGGCTGATTCGTGACGTATTTTAACATAAATTGCGTTTCACAGTCAGTACCTAAATTTTCATCAGACTTTTTCACTGTATATAATCTTCGAGCTGTAATTTATAGTGAATCATTTAATTCAATTAAGTGCATTGACAGGGAACGATATCATTTAAAAATATAAATGTTTTTAATGTAAATTAAATACAGTTTTCTTTTCATCGTTAAGTTGCGGATCTATGCTATACCTACGTGTATTTATACAAACGCACACACACACATACATTTCACTTATACACACACACACATACATTTCATTTATACACACACATACATTTCATTTATACACACACACATACATTACATTTTATCTATACACACACACACATACATTTCATTTATACACTCACATACATTTCATTACACACACACATACATTTTATTTATACACAGACACACATACATTTAATTTATACACACACATACATACATTTCATTTATACACACACACATACATTTCATTTATACACACACATACATTTCATTTATAGACACACACATATATTTCATTTATACACACACACATACATACATTTCATTTATACACACGCACATACATTTCATTTATACACACATGCATTTCATTTATAGACACACACATATATTTCATTTATACACACACACACATACATACATTTGATCTATATACACACACACACATACATTTCATTTATACACAGACACATACATTTCAATTATACACAGACACATACATTTTATTTATACACACACACATGCATTTCATTCATACACACACACATACAGTTCATTTATACACACACATACATACATTTCATTTATACACACACACATACATTTCATTTATACACACACATACATACATTTCATTTATACACACACACATACATTTCATTTATACACACACATACATTTTATAATACACACACACATACATTTCATGAACAAGAAGTAGGGCCGGTGTGTTCTACTCCCTAACCCTCCGACCTTTCAAAGCCTGATTGGGGGCCCCGAATAGGGTTTGTGACCCTCGCTACCTTATCTGCGTTTGCTTTTTTCTGTAGACATTACAAATTGAAAAAAAGCACTTTGATTATTAAAGGTTGAAAAATTGTCGCGAATTGTTCTGTTTTTTTTTTTTTTTGTTGTTTTTTTTTGACCAAATCCGTAAATGTGTTTTGCCCATGCCAAGTCTCGAAAAAATATTCTATAAAAATAATTCACTATTTTTTTTTTATCGCCAAATGTTGAATGTGTTAAAATTCTTCAACTTTTTAACACGAAAAATGTCAAGTTAATGTTAAAAATTGCCGCAAAACATTGTTGATTTAAGATGGAATATTCTTAAGTTAATAGAACATTTAATCTGAAATAAATCAACAATTGCACTTGATATAATTATTATTATATTATCTTAGTTATTAAATTAAAAATATAATAATAGTGATAATTTAATAATAAATTTATTTATTATATTATCTCAGTTATTTAATTAAATTTTCATACTATATCTCGGTTATTAAATTCTTAATTTAATAACAGAGAATCAAAGTTATATATATATATATATATATACACAGTGTAACCCGGATATAAGAGAGTTGTTGGGACCGGATAAGAAGTCTCTTATATCTGGGTTTCTCTTATGTCCGGGTTTGGTCTATTTTATTTAGGTAAGTATGGCTCTAATTTGGGACCAGAGAAAATCTCTCTTAAATCCGGGTTTCTTTTATATCAGGGTTTCTTATATCCGGGTTACACTGTGTATATATATATATATATATATATATATATATATATATATATATATATATGAAAAAGTGATATATATATATATATATATATATATATATATATATATATATATATATATATATATATATATATATATATATAAAAGTGATATATATATGAAAAAGTGATTTATATATATAAAAGTGAACACTGAAGTTAACACTTAGAGGAGACTGGCTCTTTCATGCTAGACACAATCGTCCAGGTGGCCTGACGATTGTGCCTAGCATGAAACACCCTGTCACCTCTGAGTGTTGAATTCAATGTTCACTTTTATATTTACATACGCTCTATCTCTGATATTGAGCACTTTACTCCATAAATATAGCACACCTTAAGACTGTATTTCTTCATATATATATATATATATATAGATAGATATATATATATAATACGAATATCATTGAGTGACACTTTTTTATCTTTACTCATAGATACTGTTGCCAAGCATATCATACCATTTTGAAATCAGGCCGACTCCGTGAGTAAATTGAAATCATTCCGGACCGAATCCAATACCGCAATTTTAGATTCCCAATCAATCAATACTGTTCTCTAATAAGTATTTAAAAATAAAATTGTCTTTGTTTTCAACTTTACTCCTAGACATACACCATTTTGAAATCAGACGGACTCCTTGAGCAAATTAACTGATTTCAAGCTCCTCCTTGTAGCTAATAAAGACAAGTAACATAAAAATACCCCAGCGTATTGCTGCTAAATTAATCGGCTAAATTTAGAATTAGGTTTCTTTTTAATACTAGCAATTATTTCAAATAGTCACTTGTTTTTATTCTTTCAAATAAAATGCAACTACTAAACCAGGTGTCGTTAAACGGGACCCTAACAACCCCCGGGCAGTCGGTGAGGATTTTCAGGGAGTCGATGATAGCGAAGGTGTTAATGGGGGTCAGTGTGTGAATGACACTGAGCTAAATTTTAGTGAGTGTACATGTCTGTTGTATTCTTCACTGCAGATGAAAGTAAGTTTTAAACCATCTTCTTTGCTTACAGTAGCTTATTAATTGGATATTTGGAGCGGTTATGTATTTCTGGTCAATAGCATCGCATGTATTTAGACTTGGAGTACGTAATATACTATTTATTCGATTCACTGGGGTTGTTTAATGTACAGTGTAACCCGGATATAAGAGAGTTGTCGGGACCGGAGAATAAGTCTCTTATATCCGGGTTTGGTCTATTTTGTTTAGGTAAGTATGGCTCTAATTTGAAACCAGAGAAAAACTCTCTTATATCCGGGTTTATCTTATATCCGGGTCTCTTATATCCGGGTTACACTGTATTTCATTAAATATACCTGGTGTAACGGCAAAATTGTCCAAATCGACTTACAACATAATTGTCCATCCCGCACAACGTTTAATATCTACAAACAAACACTAAACTAATTGAGTTTCTTTTTCCCAGGTTTTCAGATAAGACGTTTAGCCATCTTGGCACCATTTGCTTTAAGAATCACTGGAAAAACTACTGAGTTATTCAGCTAGAAAGAGAACAGGTTAAAATTGGTTTTTGCCAAACCCACTGTCTTCCCAAATGAGCAATGGTGAGAGGAAAAGATCATTCAGGCTTTCAGTAATAGTACCAACATTCATACTATAGCTTCCATCTTCAAAGTCCATTCGAGAACCATCAAGACAACGGTGAATGTTTAAAAAGAAGGAACAGTGGAGAGGAAAACTGGATCAGAAGCTCACAGCAGTAGGAGGGATCATCCTTTCAACTTAGTGCTAAAGAGATCAATTAGAAAAGATCCAACTCATTCCATAGGATGTTTGGCACTTGAGAGAGGAGTTTCACCTATGACAGTCCAAAAAGCAGTGAAAAAACACTTGAAAATGAAATCGTACGTGAAACGTGTGAGCACCGTCTTACTCTAGGATAGAAGGTTAGAAAGTTAGAGAGGGCGAAGTTCATCTTGAATAAGCTCGATAAAGATCCTTAAAGGAAACATATTTGCCAATAATCAATTACAAAGGCATCTTAATGCAAACCAATTGAAAAAGGAAACATATCCTCCTTGGGACTACTCATACGGATTACTAAGTTTTTCGTTACTTATATATATATATATATATATATATATATATATATATATATATATATGAACATTATTTCAATCATAAATGAGCTTCCTATCCTTAGCTATGATTAATTAATGATGAACATTATACATTGTTATTGCTCAAAGTAGAGTCCTAATAGTGATATAAAACATTGGAAATTCCAGTAAGATATTTTTAATCATTTCTAAGATTCAACGGTTCAAAGCTTAATCTAACAATTGGACAATTTTGCTATTACACAATTTGGACAATTTTGCTGTTACATTCGGTATTTTGGGGGAAATTTTGAACATGATACAATTTTCTTAATTTTTCATAGATATTTTAAATGGGGTTCTCTGGGAAAGGAATAAAAAAAAAGTGGTGTCTCTGGTAGAAAACGTTTGACAACTCCTGTGCAAAAATATCCATGTTATTTGAAAGAATAAAATAATGTTTGTGCTCAACTACCTTGGGGGCGTCGCGACATCTCCCGATCCACCAAGCTACGAGTGCTTATGCTACTCGCATAAACTTCAAAATTAATGCTAATATATATATATATATATATATAGTTACAAATAGGCTTAAATGTTGAGTGCAATTATACTCAATTTGTTGTCATTTTACATATATATATATATAGTCCACTTATTACTGAGAGTAAAAACAAGAACACAATCTATTTCATACCTGAGGATGTCTGTAGGAACAGACGAAAGCTTGTAAAAATAATAAGACCTTATGCAACTGAAATTTATAAAACAGGATCTTTTCATTCATAAACAGGTTCGGGGTTTTTGTATATTATTTGAATTGTTCGCGAAGATGGATTTCTCGCCATTTAAATCATTAACCTTTGTATTTGTTTTATGTATGAATAATTCATGAATTTGTAAATTAATTGCACCTTTATTGAATATATATATATATATATATATATATATATATATATATATATATATATTAGGTTGGTGCAAAAATAATGACGTTTTCTAACATATGTTACTATGTGAGAAAACGTCATTATTTTTGCACCAAACTAATATATATATACACACACACACAAAGTGACAATAAAGTCACTATACAATTAAGACAAAGCAATTAATCAACAGTCCAGAAATTTATTATTAAAATTATTATGGTTAATAATAATAAAATTAAATAGTAAATTAATTACTGATACTTTCCGAACTGCAACCCACCTGCTTCACTGCTTTCACTAAGTAACTGTATAGTGACTTTATTGCCACCCTGTGTGTGTGTATATATATATATATATATATATATATATATATATATATATATATATATATATACACACGCCATATTTGTTGTTTTCTTTCTAATCCTCCCACACTTAAAGTGGCGGCAAAATTGTTCCTTTTCTGATTGGGTCATTCAGTGCATCTTGTGGTGAGCAATAGTGAAACCGGTTTTCGCAAAGGAAAATTTGCCCAATTAGGTTGGCCTTATGCCGTGATGACCTCCGACTTCTCTCGCATCTCTCTCTTTTCTCTCTCTCTCTCTTTCTCTCTCTCTCTCTCTCTATCTCTCTATCTATCTATCTATCTCTTCTTTCCCCTCTCGTCCTTTCCCGTCCCTTTCTTTCCACACTCAGTCAATATCTTTCTACCTGTCAATAAATATCTTCTTCCTCGCCCTCTTGTTCACACTTAGGCTGGCTGGAAACAGGCTAACGGTGGCGCGGCCTTTTCCATCCCACAGATATAAAAACCACACATAGATTTAATTAGCGGCTGCATTGTGTCATCAGGCGGGGATCGTTTCTTCCCATGTTGTTTCTTCTTCGAATCGGACGTCATGAACTTCCGCAGCCCGTAACAAAAGTGTTTGTCGTAAAGTATGAAAACAAAGGAATTGACTAATGACTGACGCGGTGGCACCCAACTTTTTTTTTGCTAGTGCACCCTTTTCACCATATCTCAAAATGTCACCCCCCACCCTTTTCCAAATATGTACAAATATGGAGAAAAAAAGACATTCAATAATATATGCATACTATTGAAAGTCTTATTAGTACCTTGAGCTTCCTCCTTTACAAAACCCTGGAGCCACCCGAGGTACAGCGTTACACCGTAAAGGGGCACAATTTATGCGGATAGGTAGGGAAGATAACAGTTAACCCTAGACTTGAACAGGTTACGACTGACTGACTGATTGATTTGTTTGTTTAAAGGCATATCACCTCTTTATTGGTCATTTAATGCCGAACATTAATTTTCTTGGGAGCTTTGAAATAATCAAAAATAAGATATATGTTATTCTGCTTTCACAATTGGATACATGATAGATAATACTCAGCTTTTGGGCATATAGATGTTTGTGGGGACATTATTACTAGAGGGGGGGGCGGCGATAGGTGATTATTATGTTGAAGTTATATTTTGAAATACAGTTTGATTTCTGTAAGCTGAAATTCCAGGTAGCGTAACTGTCATAGGCGTGTAATGTGGATTCCGCGAGCCGAGTTCAGTTTCCGGCTTAGTCTATTGTATTCGCTTTTTGCACTAATGCCCGTGAGAAAGGCATGAAACCATCTATTCTATCCTCATATACATTTACAATTTACATGGATTATTTTCATTGCGGAGGTTCTTTACACTCTGAATGGTTTCCAAATTCAGTAAATAAGAAACAAGAAAAAGTAAGAGATTTTTCCTGCCCTCTCTGAAACTCTGAAATCACTCCTGGTTGAGAAGCCTTGATCTATTTAGACACCTGGACTCATTCATTGTACTGCTTTTCTTGTTACTAAAATGTTTCAACTGAACCTTCCTACAGCCTTCTTCAGGTAAATAATTCATAAGGAAGGAAATAGAAAGTCTTTTTTGTTTTGTTTTTTTAAACAAGATGTCAATAAAACGTCCAAATTCATTTCATGAATGAAACATGGGTAAGTATTCAGTTTTGCAATTTCCAAAATGTTTAATTTCATAAGACAATCTAAGTCTTTATAATATAGCCTGTAACACAGCCCAAGATATTTGGTGCCAGTGAATGGTAAATAAATGTCATTTTAAAAAAGGAAACACTCATTGTCTTATTCAATTGTTCTATTTCAGAAGTTCTCCGCCATTTTTGCACAATGCCCCCTTTTCACCATATGTTAGAATGTCATTCCCAACATCCAAGTTTGTCCGACTCTCAAAGGTGCATTCCAAATAATATGCCTATATTACTGAAAATCTTCATTCTTTTCCATATTTGTACATATATATAAATATATATGTACAAATATGGAAAAGAATGAAGATTTTCAGTAATATAAAGTGGGTTATATAGCCTTAGATGGCAAGTGGTCTAGAAGGACAACTCTGAATGAAGAATTATTCATAATCAGTTGTTTTGTTGTAGAATTTAAAGATTAAATTAATTATAAGAACAAGTCTTTGGATAATTCAAATCATCAATTTTGGGGTTGGTGCGGGTGTAAACAGGATCCCCAGTTACATGAAAATCTTCTATGAATCTTTATCGTTATTTTGATATTTCTTTTTTCTCGACTTTCCTTTGCTCCACAAATTGACTAATACTATCTTTTTTCTCAAAGACCAGGTAAGAAAATTTATCTTGAAAAGCAAAAGTGTTTTTTAATCGTTTCTAACCAGTGATCCATGATAATGCACTCTGAAGATATCATTTAAGATTAGAAATAAAACAGCATAAATCATTTTATTTCACAGTATTTATTAAGACAGTGAAACCTTAGAAGCACTTTGGTTAACATTTAAAATATTTTTAGACTAAACATAATTACTAAGAAAGCCTAATTGTCTTTTGTTTTTCTAGTAAGTTAAAAGTATTAAACAAAAACATAGACATGTTTGATACTTTTGCAGATATATCTTTATTTAGAATTTTTCAATGGAGCATCCAATAGCTGTAGACAGATATTGTGAATAAAACAGGGTAAGTGTTCAGCTTTTGCAATTTTCAAAATGTCTAATTTCATATATTAATCTTTATAATATAGCCTGTAACACAACCCAAAATATTTGGTGCCAGTGAATGGTAAATTTAAGGAAGAAAATTAATGTCGTTTTAGAAAAGGAAACATTCTTTGTCTTATTCAATTGTTCTATTTCAGAAGTTCTACACCATTTTTGCTGAGAGCTCACTTTTCACCCCCCTTCTTTCCAAGATTGTCCAACTCTAAACGGTGCATTCCAAATAATATGCCTATAGATTATCATATTAGTACATATACATTTACAGGGATTATTTTTATAGAGTAGTTTTTTTTTTTTTTATATTTATGGTGAGCTCCAGATTCTGCATGCAAAAAGCAATAAAATGCAAAAGAACCCACCAGGGTACTCCCTGACTGAAAACCCCCGGCTTAGAGTTTCTCAACTAAATTCAAAGAGTAAAATTAACAATTTCATTTTTTCTTTCGTAGTTATCCGACACATTAGAATAACGAAAGATGCCTTCCATAAACTAAGCAAAGTATCAATAAACCAGAAAATTTCGTTAGAAACGAATAAAAAAGTACTGAACTTCTATGTAATATCAATCTATATCTATAATTCTGAAAATGTGTGTGTGTGTGTGTGTGAGTGTGTGATCGGATGTTGTTTATGCATTTCCACAGTTTTCATCCGATTTTGATGAAATTTTTTTTGTTTGATAGATAATTCTTTAGTGCCGGTTTTGAGTCCAAATTGTTAGCGACAATGGCTCTCCACTATCTTTTGTCCATTATAACTTTCAGTAACGTTTTAATATTTACTGTTCTTGGTTATATATCTTTCATAAAAAAAGAAATAGTTTAAAGTATCACAATAATATTATTTATTATTATACAGTTCTCTTTTCAGGGGCCCTCCCCCCATTCAAATTGTTACCCCCCACATTTGGGGTTGTACCTCAGTTGCACCCAAATGTTGTTACTAATATTGATTTTTGGGTGGGCTGACTTTAACCTTAAACTGCTCCAATTGAACGGCAAAAATTACCAGTAATGAAAGACCCGGGCAAAGACGGGTTATACTGCTAGTATATATATATATATATATATATATATATATATATATATATATATATATATATATATATATATATATAAAATTCTCAAAATGTATGTGTGTATGTATGTGTGTGTGATCGGATGTTGTTTATACGTTGCCACATTTTTCATCCAATTTCGATGAATTTTTTTTTTTGTTTGATATATAATTCTTCAGTGACGGCTTTGAGTCCGAATTGGCTGGGAAAATTACAATCTTGTAGGTGAAAAATCGAAAAAACTGATTTTTTTACACTTTGCGCAAAAAAATCAAAGGCAAAATTTAATGTCTGTAAAAAAAACAGCGTACAATCAATTTAGAGAGTTGAAATCTAACGCAAAAGATTATTAGATTTATTTAAAAATAAATATATTATAAATAAAATTATAGTATGCTCTTATTATGAGGGTCCATGGAAAAGGTTTTTTTCCTTGCAAGATTGAGAACGCAAAAGCGGTCCTTTTCAGGACTACGTACCATTCAAATTTTTACACCCCCGACCTATTTGTGGATGTGTCTCAGTTGCACCCAAATGTTGTTACTAATATTGATTTTCGGGTGGGATGACTTTAAACTTAAACTGCTCCAATTTCATGGCAAAAATTCCCAGTATTGAAAGACCCGGGTCAAAGACGGGGTCATACTGCTAGTATTCCTATATGGCATTGAATGCTGGACGATTTCTTCACAGATCCCTCGAAATAAGTTGTGAACATCCAGTAGGATGAATACCATAGATAGATCATGTAAGCAAATGGAAACAGAAAGACTCAGAACGAGATGGCTGAAATTTCTACGATGCATCATGAAGAAAGGGGGCTTGGAAAATTTGGTACACATAAGACATACTAAAAGCAAGACGTGCATCAAGAAACGACTATTAACGCGCCTTTATAAATGGATGGCAGAACAGGAAGTAGAAAAGATACTAAAAAGACAGATAGCTACAAAGAATAGGAAGTTGTGGATAGCTATAACCGCCATATGCCGTGTCTAATGACGGTTTTTGACGTATTTTTTAACGTCAAAAACCGTCATTATTTTTTGCACCAACCTAATAGTTGTTCGTTTGTTCTGTCGTGAATAAACTTGGCATTTATGGCCGTCACTCTTTTTTTTTTCCAATTCTTCGTCTTCCCTCTCCTTCTTTTTTCCAATTCTTCGTCTTCCCTCTCCTTCTTTTCCCAAGAGGAATTTTAATAGCAACCACACGATATTCAAAAGATATTTAATAATGGAATACAGATGTGGTTCGAGGTCTATTTGTATCATTGCCTTATATGGTGCGTCGTTTTTGTCCTTTTTTTATATATATAAAATTTGGTTGATTTTACATGACAAACCTTATTGAATTATTTAATGACGAATTTTATATGAGGCATCCAGAGAAGATCACACTCGTTACTCATTAGCAATGGCTAATCAGACCTGTATCGTTAACCAAACCCCAAACCGAGACTCCCTTTATTAGTAAAGTAACAAAACACAAATGCATTATTATACTTTACTAGAAAGGCCGGTGAAAATTCCACGGTTTTGCTATTTGAATTTTCTGATGAATCTTCATTCTTCAGTTAATAATTGAATAAGCACATGGCAAGTTCTACCACAACAAAATATCCGTAGAAATTCCCCTATCGCATCGTTAAATATTTGAGCTTAATAATTTTAACAAAATATTTAAATACCAATTAAAAATAAGAATGAATTCTGGTCGTTATTTTAAGAAGTGGATAGAAGTTAAAAGATTGACAACTTTTTCATTTCATTGAAACAGCCGATAAACAGTTCTATCTTCCCTTCTTTCTTTTATTCATTTTCCCACTGAAACCAAGTCGCGTTTCTGATATGTTTTGTTTTTTAATGCAATCAAAACGAAATAGTTCATTATTTATGAGGTATTGTCAGGAGACGTTAAACACTTCTAAATTCCCTTCTTTATTTCTTTCTTTTTCTCACTGAAACCAAGTAGTGTCTTTTCTCCACTTTACGTGCTTTCAAAACGGAACAGTCCATTATTTAAGCGGTATTATTAACAGAAGATATTAAACATTTCTTTTCTTTTCTTTCTTTCTTTCTTTCTTTCTGTCATTTTCTCACTGAAGCCAAGTAGTGTCGTTTCCCCTTTCCACGCGATCAAAATAGAACAGTCCATTATTTAAGACGCATTACCTCTAAATGAAAAAAATATTAATACCTGACGATGACGGAGCTAATATCTTCGAAAGTACTTGTAACGGAACATCTAATTCCTCTCATAATTTTAAACATAAGGATCACGTCATTCAGAGATTTGTTAGTAAGTTTTATACTTTTTTAAATACAAAAGAAAGTTTCATTTTCTTTTTTTATATATAAATCCCCGTATAAAATATGGACCACGCCGCCATTACGATAATCTGATATATTGAATATATTTCAATTATATAATCGTCAGTCTCATTTCAGCGAAGATTGAGTTGTGCATGAAACTCAGCCGTGCTTCTGATAAGGAAACATATATATATATATATATATATATATATATATATATATATATATATATATATATATATATATATATATATATATAGTTAGTTAATGAAGTCATTTGGTAATCAGTATGGATAATTCCAAGGTGGATGTAAACCAGAGACCTCAATGTAAAAACAGAGCAAATATTAATTATGTTAAGAAACAGGTATATTTAAGGGTTCATTATATTTATTATTTTAATTTATTTCTTCAGATGGTTCCACGTTCACTCAAAATCTATATCCAAATATAAGCAAATAGTTGACCCCCAAACTGGGGTCAAAACACTATGAAAGTATAAAAATACATTTTTTCATTCAAAATTACCAGCAATACATTTTCATAGTAAAACAATTACCAGTAATACATTTTATAGTATTTTTTTTTTAATTTACCAGTAATACATTTTTGTAAAAGAATAAAAAAAAATTTCCGGGAATACATTTTTGTAAAAAAATTAAAAAAGAAAAAATTACCAGTTATATTTTTGGGAAGAAAAAAAAAACCCAGCAGTACATTTTTGAAAAAGAAATTACTAATGCTCCCAAGAAAATGAATTTTCATCATTAAATGACTTATAAGGAGCTGATATACCGTAAAATATTTTAAATAAACAAAAGTTTAAGAAGGCAGACCCCATCAATACTGGAAAGAATGAGCTCAAGAAATTTTTTTTCTTGAAAAATTGTTTTAAGAGAGCGACTTTATAAATTTCAGCCAAAAGTAGCACTGGTTGCTCGATCAATGAATACCAAATGTTTCCTTATAAGGAGACGGTTAATACTACGATTACCATTCATTAATTTTAGACTCGTAGTTGTTTGATCTTAACTGCGGTTGTATTTTATCGCAAGTACTCAGAGTAAACTTCACAGATTAAATATTAAATAAAGAAGAAGCTTTCGGTTGTTCACACCGTTCTATAATTGTCATGAACTGACGGGTTGAGTAATTTCGATGAAAGGAAGTTGAAATTAACATGAAAGTACGAGGACAAATTGAACAATGGCTGTAAATGCTACTTTTAATATAAAAAAAAAACAAATTATTGCTAATGCTACTGAATGAAAAGCAATTGAAATTAAAATGAACGAAATAGGCGTCAAAATTAATAATGGTTGACAATGTTTCATCTCATAAAAATTCAAGATATTACTACTGACACTCCTAGACGAAAAACAAGCAATTGAAACTAAGATTAAAGAAAAAAATATCGAAAAATTAATAATGGTTGACAATGCTTCATGCAATAAAAATTCAAGATAATATTACTTTCATCTCTACTACACGAATAGCAACTAAAATTAAAGTTGAAAAATACTAGTCAAAACTTAATAATGGCTGACAATTCTTCATCTAATAAAAAATCAAGATAATATCAATACTTATTTTACATGTTTAAGTTTTTTGATTTAAAACAAAAAATCATAATAATCTTAATTTATTTCAAGAATCTCCCGCACTGTGGAGTAATGGGTAAGCGGCTCGGATTGAGGAATCGGAGAGCCGAGCTCGAATTCCACTTACGTGCTAATGAATCCTCTTCTTCTCCCACTATTAAATATGGGTAAATAGCAGGACAGACTGGATGGCAACGTCTTCTACCGCAGAAAGAAATGGCAAACTGCTGCGGGAAAAAATCAGTCATGCATCTTTCGATACATGATCGCCTAAGCGTGTATCACGCCTTGCACATAACTGACTGACTGAATCTCCCGCTATCCAAAAATTCACGCTACCAGGGCTGGTTCAAGGGTCACGTGTCCCACCCGCAAAATCTACAATACGCATACATCTCATAAGAGATCGTTAAATAAATCAGCAATGTTTTGCGGCAATTTTTAACATCAACTTGAGATTTCTCTTATTACATAAGTATTATAAGTTGAATAATTTTAACACATTCAACATATAAAAAATAATGGATTTTATATAGGGTTTATTTGAAACTTCAGTTATGTGTTATGCAGGATATACACTTAGGCGATCATGTATCTTTCGATACATGACTGAAGAGGCAGATTTTTTCCCCGCAGTAGGTTGCCATTTCTTTCTTACTAGCTACAGAACCCGGTCTGTCCTGCTATTTAGCCATAGCTAGGGGGAAGAAAAGGATTCATACCTTTTCCAAAGGAATATTTAATATGTCATGGATTCGACTCGAATTCTATCTCCGAATCCTCACTCCGAATCGCTATCCATTACTTCACAGTGCCTCCTCTTTATGAGCATAATAAATTCACGGATTTAGACGGGGAAAAAAGACCCCAGAATAATGTCAAAATCCGCGAAATTTTTTCGTCCGTTGTGCTTAGTTTAATTTGTGACGTATATAAATGTGAGCAAAAAAAAAATGTTGGTAAGATAAGCTCCCAATCAGACTTGGCCTCTCCCGGTCGGGGGTTACGGTGGTAGTACGCACCGGCCCTGCGCGTTAGAAAATTAGTTTTTAAGGAAAACTTACATTAGTATAGATTAAATACGCTATTCTAGATGGTGCAAAACGAGGAAAATAATTCATATTTTTTTTTTTTTTTTTTGCATATGTGAAAATTTTTGTGCGTTCCCAGACCCCAAAAATAATTTTCGTTGATGCATTAGTTTCGAATGTCGAGGTTCGTCGCCTGCTCTGGCTGATGGGGTAAGATTTTAAATTATCGACTGATTTGCCAGGCGCATTTTTCTATTATCCTCTTTTTTTTTTCTAGACACCGAAAACTGTCTGCAAACCTGACCTCGATCTCAACCTCCTCCTCTATAAATGCATGCCATCCATTTTCTTCAGTCATGGGCGCACCGTCAAATGTAACGAAAACGTGAATGTTATTCTGGAGATCTTTTAGGTTGTTGCAAAAATAATGTCGTTTTTTGATGATTTTTTTTTTTATTATCGTTCACCCATTTATCCAACTTTTTTGACTTCCCTATTTGCTTTAAATGGCGAACGACTGTTGAGTGGTCGACCTCGAGTTCAACAGCAACTTCTCGTGTGATTTTGCGAAATCGGCTTCAATTAAGGCTTTCAAATGTTCGTTATCAACCGCTGTCGGCCGGCCGCGACCGTCTTCATCTTCGAGGCTCTCGACACCATTGCGAAATTTCTTGAACCACCGTTGTGCCACACGTTCGTTAGTGGTTCCTGGGCCAAACGCATCATTGATATCACGAGCTGTCTCGGCAGCTTTTCGGCCTAGTTTGAACTGGAACAAGAAAATCGTGCGGATTTGAATTTTGTCCATGCTGTCGAAAAGCCTGCAAAAAAATGAATGAAGAGATTGAGAACGGTAACGAATAACACGATTCGATAGAGCGAAAAACGCGCTTCAAAATGATATATAACATGGCTATATATATCAATGAATTAATTCAGAAATCATATATAAAAGTAACATATGTGAGAAAACATTATTTTTGCACCAACCTAATAGGAACGCTGAAAAAGTATCTCCCGTATAAATTAATGAAACTGCCGCTTCGCTTTACACCATTTTTGCTTTACGAAAAGCTTCATAGAAATGCTCTGATTTCGCATAATGGAAAAAGCTTTTGTTTCCACTGTAATCACTTCCGGATTAAGAATGTGAGCAACTTTCGAAGAATACCAAAGACGAGGCTGTATCGGAAAGTTCGTAGAGTTGACCAAAAGAAGTATACCATTCCTCTTTTATGTATCATGCCTTTCAGGAGGTGGCTCTCCACAAATTCCTATATTTTATAGATTTAAACAATGGATATGGACGTATATAAAAACAGAGAGGCGGATGAGAAAAAACAAAATACTGACAAGTGCCCGGTCCCGGGGAACAGCTGCCCGCGGCTGCGCACCAGATGCATTGCACTGGATAGAGGGAGTCGATAGTCATACCGACGTTAGCGCAACCGACGGTTACAGAGGCTGGGCAAATTTTGGCCCTGGTTTACGCACTCGGAATCCCCTACATTAAACCCTACCTTGTACCACATCACATCTCAGTGAGGAGACGGGGTAAATAATACTTGAAAAATCCAATTTCAGGAAGAAAAAACTTTCTAGGAGAAATATTTTATAAATTTCAAGCGCGAGTAACGCAAACTGTTCGATCAATCAATATCAAATGTTTCCTTATAAGGAAACGGCTAATTTCATCATTACCATTACCATTAATACTCAGGTTGATGCTATTCTTTTGTTCATTGCTGGTTGGTTCTTCCTCTTCAGGACGTAGGCGATCGTGGCCCTCCACATCTTACTGCCCCTTGTAGCTCTTAATAACTTTTGTCTTTTTGTCATTTCTCCAAAACCCTGTTCTACCATCTATTTATTCAAGCTAATCAAGTATGTTACGCGCTGCTTTCCTTTGTCCCTATTTTCAAAAATCTGTCCTGTGAGTATCAGATTTTCCAAGCCCTTCTTCCTCATTACGCACCCCAGAAACCTCGACTGCCTCTTCCTGAAGTTAAGTATAATATTTCGTTTTGTCTCCATTTTCTCCAAAACCTCGTCATTGTTCACATGTTCGGCCCATGGTATCGTCAGCATCTTTCTGTAAAACCACATTTCCTTTGCTTCAAGTGTCTTCTTCATGTTTGAGTAGATTGTCCAGAATTCGCTGCCATACAGGGGGACAGATATCATGTAACAGTTCAGTACTATTTTCTTTGTTTCTAACGATTTTTCTGTCTCTTAGCAGACATGGAAAAGAAACTACAAAACCTCCTACACAAGGTAGAGATGGGGTAACCATAAAATGCAAGAAGACAGAATCCATGGTCATCAGTAAAAGGATGAGCCCGAAATGCGATTTGCAGGTCGGGAGTACTACAATCAAGCAGATGCGGAAGTTTAAATATATGTGAAGTGTTTTGACGGAGGATGGTAGGTGCGACGCTGAGATGGGATGGCCAAGGATGCATTCAAAAAGCTGTGCAGAGTACTGCGAGAAAGGAGGATTTCTTTGGTGACAAAGAAAAGAGTACTGAGCTGCTACGTGACATCTGTCCTCCTATACGGCAGCGAATGTTGGACGGTCTCCTCAAAGATGAAGAAGAGACTAGAGGCAGCGGAGATTTGGTTCTACAGAAGGATTCTAAGAATATCATGGAGTGTGAGCAACAATGAAGTCTTGGAGAGGATGAAAACAAGGAGGAAGCTTATACTTAACATAAAGAAGAGGTAGATGAAATTTCTGGGACACGTAATGAGAAAGGAGGGCCTGGAGAATCTGATACTCACAGGTCGAATAGAGGGGAAAAGAGACAAGAGAAAGCAACGCATGACATACCTGGCGGGTTTAAGCAAGTGGATGGAAGAACGTGGTCTGCGGGAGTCGGCAGAGGCACGAAACTTATTGAGAGCCACAAAGGATAGTCGGAAGTAGAGAGCCATGATCGCTTACGCCCTGAAAGGACACGGCACATAAAAAGAAAAGAATACTCTGCTTAGCTTTTGGAAAGCATCTTTGGCCATCTCAATACGTCTTCGGATCTCAGTGTAGCACTTTCCGTCCTCCGTTAGAACACTTCTCAGGTATTTAAATTTCTGTACTTGTTTGATTTTACTGTCCCCGATTTGCAATTTGCATTTTGGGCTGTCCCTTTTGCTAACGACCCATGCATTTTGTCCTTGAAAGTTTTGCGTATAATCAATGCAAAATGATAAACTAATTATTAGGTTGGTGCAAAAATAATGTCGTTTTCTCACATAGTAACATATGTGAGAAAACGACATCATTTTTGCACCAACCGAATAATTTATTCCAGACCAGTAATCTTCTTCTGTGTACCATGCCCCTTCAGAACGTTGACGATCATGGCTCTCCACAATTTCCGGTCTTTTGCGGAACTTAGTAAATTTTGTCTTTTTGCTATCTCTCCTAAACCCTGTTCTTTCATTCATTTACTCAAGCTCACGAGGTAGGCTATACGTGGTTTGCCCCTGCCCCTCTTGCCTTCAATATGTTCTGTGAGTAGCAAATTTTCGAAGCTGTCTTTCCTCGTTAGGTGTCCTATACATTTCAACTGTCTCTTCCTGGCATTAAGTATAAGTGTCCATTTTGTTTCCATTTTCATAAAATTTCGCTGTTGATCACATGTTCAGTCCTTGAGTTCTCTGTATCCTTCTGAGAAATCAGCTGTGAGGCGATTATCCTGCATGCACTGCCATATAGGAAGACCAATATTACTGGCCAATGCTCAAGTCTCTTCCTCATCTTTGAGGAGATTGTCCCGCATTCACCACCAGAAAGGACAGATATCACATAACAGTTCAGTACTCTTTTCTTTGATTATAACGAAGTTTTTTCTGTCTCTTAATACTCTGCTTAGCTTTTGGGATGCATCTTTCGTCATCCCAAAACATCTTCAATGTCACATTTTCCGTCCTATGTTAGATCACTTCACAGATATTCAAATTTCTGTACTTGTATGATTTTGGCATCTCCGATTTTTAATTCACATTTTGGGTTGTCCCTTTTGCTAACAACTATGCATTCTGTCTTCTTGTAGTTTATACTTCGTCCTTTCTTCACTAGTAAAATCCCCAGGAATACATATACTTTAGACATATAACCCTGTTTTGTTAATAAAACAGACATTAATTCCTCATCGTTTAGAATAATGTTCTTCTTGATCTTCAATAGATTTCAATAGTGAAATTATTTACAATGCTTTACTCTAGTAAAATAATCAGGAATGCATAATTTTTTATTTTAATTTTTTAAAAGCCGTTTTCCTTCGCTACCTTCTGTAGGTTTTATTGTAGTTTCTGTGTCTGCTATCAACACTGTGTCATCTGCATATCTAATATTGTTAAGATTGTGGCCACCCGTAATAAATTCTGGTAGGACTTCTAATTCTCTCAGAATTGCCTCGACGTGTTTCGATCCCAGTAGATAAAAATACAAGCGGTACAAGAGAAGTTGGCTGCAAAAGTTCGCTTTACATTCAGTTCACGGGAACTGTTTTAAATTCTTCGGCCTTTTCGATAAGCCCACGTAGCGTATTTTTGCATTTAATCAGTAATAATTATTAAGATCACGTAACACAAGAAATACGGTAAGCTGTAACTTTTGGAAGATCCTAAAATAAGCAGGGCGCTTAGCCACATGTCTTTGGATCCTTTCAATTTTATGCTAATAAAATTCAAGTTTGTTTGTTAGAATATTTTTTTTTATTGTTACGAGGATGCATTTTTATAATAAGGGATTCCACTGAGTTCTACTTGTTATTACAAAAAAGTTTTCATTCATGAAGTAGTTGTAAAATAGCGAAATTAGAAATAGAATGTTTGGAAGATTCTAGATCATTCTAGTGTATTCCAGAAAAATCTAGATGATTCAAGAAACATCTAGAAATATGCAAATTAGGTGTTAGACCCTATAAAAATGGGATTTTGGAAAAGGGTTGTCAGTTGATGAATGGAAATTTCTGCTGTTATCAATTCCGGCTTTTGATTCAAGGACTATTATATCCAGCCGAAAGAATCTCTATAAAAAGTTGCCGACCAACCAAAACCCAAAAGAGAATTTCATGGAACAAATTTGGTAAATAGAATTTTGACTAATTTTCATTGACCAAACTAAAAATTAATATTTATTTACACACCTTTGTGGATTTCCAAATATAGCACTTAGATTACTTCACTAGCCCTGAAGTGATAAAGATATTTGAGTCCTTTTCCTTCTCCCTCGTAACACTTCGCCAGTAACTCTGTGTTTTCTGTTTTGTAGGCCACAATTGTTTATCTTGTACAGTGTAACCCGGATATAAGAGAGTTGTCGGGACCGGAGAGGAAGTATCTTATATCCGGGTTTCTCTTATATCCGGGTTTGGTCTATTTTGTTTACATTAACACAGGCTCTAAATTAGGACCAGATAAAATCTCTCTTATATCCGGGTTTCTCTTATATCCGGGTCTCTTATATCCGTGTTACACTGTATATATTTTATGTTGTGTTTTAGTAAATTAAATATTTGTTTGTGATTTAGCTCTGTGTTGTGGTAAATCATTTTTTTTTCCTTTGTTACAATTATCAACACGTGACATTATTCTATGAGAAATGTTTTATCTTCTCAATTACATTTTTTTTGTCTGCAGATTTGAATCCATCCTTCTTTCAAGTATCATGTCCCGTTAGAACGTGGGCGGCCATGGTTCTCCACAAATTCCTGCCTTTTGTTGCCCTAATTAACAACTGACCATTTACCAAATCACTTTGTCTTTGTTCTCCCAACTTTTCACACATGTACCTAAAGTAGGTTCCTCCAACTTTTCGGTCAACGCCGCCACAGTTAAATTCTCCAAGCCTTGTTTCCTAATTATGTGTTCGGGAATTTCAATTCTCTCTTTCGGATCGCAAGTATGTAAGTTTTCTTTTAGTTGTTATTTTACTTCCTCGTTGACCATATGCTATGTTCATGATATTCTCGGCATCTGTCGATCGAACCGCATCACTGTCGCAACAATTCTTTTCTTCGGCCGTCAGAAAATAGTCCAGCGTTCACTGCAGTTTAGTATGTTGGTGCAAAAATAATGTCGTTTTCTCACATATGTTACTATGTGAGAAAACGACATTATTTTTGCACCAACCTAATATTTCATTTTGCTTGTTCACGAATTTTTTTGTATTTCTTAATACATCGCTTAGTTTGGTTTATCCGTTTTAGTTTGGTTTCGTTTGATTTCTTTTACGGTATATCGACCTCAATGGTTTATTTCATGCCTACAAAATTTTTAATATCTGGTAATATTTTATTTTTCAAAAATTTATTGCTGGTAATAATTTTTTACAAGGTATTTCTGGTATTAAAACCTATTTTTACACTTTCATGGAGTTTTAACCCTAGTTTGGGGGTTAACTATTTACCCATAGATGGGACCCTAACAGATGCTACCACCCAAAGTCAGTGTGAAACTGGGAACACCAGCAATTAAGAGGTGATTCCACGCTCCTCAAAACCTCCTGATCAGAGGCCTTGCTGTTGAACGTAGTTTAAGGTTTTACACAGGACGCGGATGTAGTTTATCGTCATACCCAGAACGGCCGTTGTAGTTATGTGATTTCTTACAAAACAAGCGTTTCAAATAAGGGAATGGTCGGAGAATTGATAGAAATGTAAAATGGTATAAGTATATAAATGTTAAATGCACTTTAATATGTTGTTGCTATAATCGTAATAAATTTTGTTGAGTCTTGGTTGGTTGAATTTGACATTATGTAAAAAAAAATTCCACAACTACAACGGATAAATTGTAAAAAAATTAAAATAACTATTACAGAACGCGTTTGCGCGTATTTTTAAAAATCACTATGTCAACGGAATGCAGATTTTATTGCAGTTGCAATAAATTTGTCTTTGTAATTTACCCCTGAAGATGATCTTGAAAAAAGTCGAAAGTACTTGGCTTAAAAAAAAAAAAAAACTTCAGCGCCTTTCTTGATGAATTTTGTCTTAACTTCAAGAAACTGACTCGATAGCGAGAAAGGATTAGTATAAAAATAGGTCGGCACAATATGTCTATATTATTCAATGAATTACACACACACACACACACACACACACATACGTGTGTACATGCAAAATTGGTTGGTTGGGTTTGTTTAGCGGCATATTAACCTCTATGCCGAAATCTAAATATTTTGAACACAATTGCCTTCAATTCCATATGAAATGTATTGCTGATCATTTTACAGGTATTATTGGCATTTTTTGGTATTTTTACTCTAAAAATGTGTTTTTATACTTTCATAATCTTCACCTTTTGTTTTGGTGTTTACTAATTTCCCATAGCTGGAACCCGAAAAAGTGCTACCACCCCGAGTCAGGGTGGGCCTGGGAACAACAGCAGTTAAGAGGTGCTTCCACGCTCCTCAAAACCTACAATCTTCTTATCAGGGGCCTCGTAGTTGTAATTGTGTGAACATAAAATTCAGATATAACAAAAATATATCTGTGAAATGGCAATATGAATAAAGACAAAAGGAAAACTTATTTTCGTCTCTTATCTCAAAACATAAAACATACATGAATATAAAAGTTTTTAAAAAATTAAAAGAAAACTGCTTAATTCACGACCGCCTCCTATTTAAAAATTATATAATACATAAATTTATCCAATACTAAAATAATTTAAATATCAAATTCATAAAAAAAATCAACACCATTTACTCACTTTCATTCGACATTAAATTATGTCACTTAGCATCCACCATAATTTACCAAGAATGTTCAGTTAACCTACTGAATATATATATGTATTTGATCCCAACTCATCTTGTTTGAACATGGAAATTTCTTTAAAAGAAACAATATTTTATTCAGCTATATATTTTAAAAAATCCTGAGATATAGAAGAAATTTCCTACACCAGGGCATTGCTAAAGTTTTAAAAGTGAAACATGTTAGTTAGATTGATTGATAAGCGTTTCCTATTTCCTCGTGTGTGTGTGTGTGTGTGTGTGTGTGTGTGTGTGTGTGTGTGTGTGTGTGTGTGTGTGTGTGTGTGTGTGTGTGTGTGCAGATATATAGAAAAATAGGAAAGAACACGTTAGGTTAATAATCCGAAGTTCTTTAGTATTTTTGTTTTTATTTTTAAAAAACAGTACAAAAATAGAATCTAAATTATAATTATTTGTTAAAAATATGATTCCTTCGCTACATAAGAGTTTAAGATTCTTTAATTCAATTTAATTTTAATAAGTATATTGAAGTTTTGGGCTCCTGTTTTTGAAACATGAGTACTCTTATGTAGCAAAGGAATCATATTTTTAACAAATAATTCATATATATATATATATATATATATATATATATATATGAAGTTAATATTTAAGAGTTAAAGATCAAATGCAGATCAAATATGGATATACCAAAGCTTTGTCTTTTTGTATGTTTTCTTTCAGTTTCTGGTGCAGCTTTAATAAAAGTGAAACACGTTAGATTAATAAACATTTCCTATTTGTTCTTCATAAGAAAAATTAATAACAGATTGCAAATATCCCCCCCCCACCCCCCTCTCTCTCTCTCTCTCTCTCTCTCTCTCTCTCAAATTCTTGAGTTTTTTTTCCTGGGTTTTATATTCCCTCACCCAGAATGTCTGCTTACAATTCAAATTGAGACAGGCGTTAAGTTACACCTCTATTGCACAGAATTAGGACTTTCGACATATTTTTCTCGGTAGACGCCATATTTCATATTTTTTTATTACGGCTTTTACTTCCTCCTGATTCAACAACAACTATTATTACTAATACTATATACTGCACCCTATTTCTTATCATACACGACAATTACTATATTTTTCCTCCAATATTCTTTTTTTAACATTAAAATATTTGGTTATGTGTAGAGATTATCGACGCCAAAACCAAAATTGGCGAGTCGAGTTCAAATTCCAACCTCGTCCTTTTCTTTCACTTTCTAAGAAATTCCATTGGAAAATACATAAATCCATCACTTCTACTCCAGCTAGGGGTTAAACAGTAGGGTGGTTACGGATCTCTAGATTTGGGTGGCAACTAGTCTAAGAGAAGGAAAAATTATGAATTTCAAACCGAAGAGAAAGAAATAAGAAGTTTATAACGATAAAAGAAAACTATGGAGGGCAATAACCGCCTGCATCCTGAAAAGGTTTTGAATGACAAAATCTTAAACTCAAGTGAACATTTTGGAAATAGTTACTGTTTGTTATTTTGTAAGTTGTTCATTTTGTAAATATTGTCTTCAATCAGTTTTTAACTGAGATAAATAATGGTTTGTAAATTGTAACGCCTACAAAACAAAACACTACAGGAGATCCGAACCCGGAACATTCGCCGCAAACATTTATGCCGTTGGAAAACTCGCCTCGGTAATTTTCACCGTAGGAAACTTCCCTGTATAGGATTTTTGCCGTAAGACAACTTCGCCGCATTTTTTCCGATACACTTATCATGAACGTTTCTCTTGGAGTAATTTCCACTTTAATATGCGAAGTAACTTATTATCAAGTATATCTTAATTATATAACAAGGTGGTATTTTAAATTGTTTAAATTTTTTTTGTGTTTGATATATTGAATGTCAGTTATACTTTGGATCAAAAAAAGGTAGCGTGCTGTTGTGTTCAAATATAAGAAAGTATATTTCATTATTTAAGTATTTATAGTGAATTTAAAACAGTTTATGTTTGCAAATAATTTGTGTAAATTTCAAAAGACTTACTGAGAGTTTGAAAGGGTTATCTTTCTTAATCATATATATTAAGTTATATATATATGTATATATATATTAAGTTATATATATATATATGTAACTTAATATATATATATATGTAACTTAATATATATATATATATATATATATATATATAACTTTATATATATATATATATAACTTTATATATATATATATATATAACTTTATATATATATATAAACTTAACTATATATATATATAACTTAACTATATATATATAACTTTATATATATATATATAACTTAACTATATATATATATATAATTTAATTATATATATATATAACTTAATATATATATACAACTTAATACATATATATAACTTAATATATACAACTTAACTATATATATATATATATATATATATAACTTAACTATATAATTATATATCTGTCTATATTTCTGAGATGAGGTATTATGTACATTATTTACATTATTCGGACTATTGTCCTCATCTTTGTCGCCATATTTATCACAACGTTTCGGCCGTTGTACGCTCCGGCCTTCTTCAGGTGGTTGGAATGTCGAACTGAACCCTTTATTTCGTGGCCTAGCATATGTGCTGATATGTGATGATGTTGAGATCATAGACAGGGAACACCATTGGAAAATTCGTAAACTTAAGGAATCAGCACATATGCTAGGCCACAAAAATCTCCTGAGCCGACCAAGCTTAGAAATAAATGCAATATGGGAACCAGTAATAAGGAGTGCCATAGAAAAGCAATGATAACAACAAAGTTGCAATATGAGGTCTGGTAAAAACATGTAATGATAACAGCAAAATTTCAATATGAGCATTGGTAAAAATGGCTGCTGAAGACATTAAGTTTATAATACCCAGAAATTCATACCCAGATGTCCTCAAGGACACATGGCACAGTGGTAAAGGCGTTGGTTAGATCCAGTGACCCGGTTAAGGCAATGGAGAACTTTCAGAGGGAAAATTAACAGGAGATAACTGATAGCTGACATCCATATTTAATTAAAGTATCCATCAAACATGGCACGTGGAACTAGAAGTGAGCGAAATAAAGGGTTCAGTTCGACATTCCAACCACCTGAAGAAGGCCGGAGCGTACAACGGCCGAAACGTTGTGATAAATATGGCGACCAAGATGAGGACAATAGTCCGAATAATGTATATATTAGGTTGGTGCAAAAACAATGACGTAATAATGTCGTTTTTTGACGTATTTTTAACGTCAAAAAACGACATTATTACGTCATTATTTTTGCACCAACCTAATATATATATATATATATATATATATATATATATATATATAACTTGTTTGCGTATTCAATTTGTAAGTTTATTTGAAATAATATATATATTGCTTAAGTGAGAATTATTGACAGACTGATATTAACAGAAAGTTTAACGTTAAGTCTGAAATATAAAACTGTGTGAGGTAGTTTCTGGTGTCAAGTTGAAATTATTTGCGCTTCTCATTGACGAGGATGAATAATGTAGGATTTTGATCTCATATATATATATATATTAAAATATGATTCCATCGCTACACAGGAATTACCATGTTTCAAAAACAGAAGCTAAAACCTTACAATTCAATTATAGAAATTAAATTAAATTAAATTAAAGTATCTAGTTCTGTTTCATTTTCAAGCAAATTTTAGAACTTTAATTTCATTTTTCGGTACTTTGATTTAATTTAATTATAATCTAGTCTCTACTTGTGTATCGAGAACTGTTTTTTAAAGATAAAAAAAAATACTAAAGAACTTCGGATGATCAATCTAATGGTTCTTTCCTATTCTATCAATATATTTGCACACACACACACACACACACACACATATATATATATATATATATATATATATATATATATATATATATATATATATATATAGCTGCGGTTAATTCTTTTATATAATTTTTCATGTTCTTATAATTTTTATTTTCAGGGCCTACCTAACTCTATCCGTAACATACTCGTTGATAATACAAATACATTATATATAGCCTCATCTACATGTATAAAGCATGGAATTCAGTATTACTAAAAAAAATAAATAAAAGCCAACACTCAACTATGAACACGACCACAACGCGCTGACCATGTTTGGAAAATACCTATAACTCTAGATCCATGCATAGCACAATCGATATATTCAGTTAAAAGTAAAATAAAATTCATCCTTGATAATGGGCTAAAGTATAGCCGAAAGCGCTTGGAAAACATTCAGGCAATTTTTATATAATTTATGTCCGGAAAAGAAAAAAAATATACGAGCACATGAGAAATTATATAAAAAAAAAATTAACCACAGCACCTTCTCAGTCGTTTTTAGCGAAATTTTTTGCATAAAAGAGGGATTGGTGCCCAAGTACACAATTAAATATATAGATAGATAGAGAGAGAGAGAGAGAGAGAGAGTCCGCCAAAAAATGTATACTCAGAAAAGAAAAAAATTTGTCTTTTGAAGTTTTACCAAATTGCGATAACCCTGTTGCAATACGATATTTCCATGACATATGGCATTACATTGGCAGTCCTCAGAAAAGAAATTCAAAATGCATTTGTAGCAATCGCACTCGACAATTTGGCCAATGTTTCCCAAACAGTAATTAGCTCTATATTAATCTATATTAAATGCCTGGAAGCTAAAGGCTACCATTTGAGCACCTCTTGTGATTGTAGAGTTCAAAGGTCATTTGTGTTAATCTCGTGATGTCTGAATAAATTTAGTATCACAATATCTATACAAGTTTTTCCTTTCCTGAAGTGTGTATAAATTTTTTGGTTGACTCTGTATATATATATATATATATATATATATATATGATGGACACTCCCGTCAAGTTCGACGTTTGAGGTTCCGACGACCATGAACTAATCATCTGCATGCCTATGACGGGCATGACTTTTGAGACCGGCTCGAGAATTGCACAAAAGACCAAAAACAGTACAGGAAAAGCTATTGTATCCAAGTGCAGCAGGAACACTGTTAGGTGTCTTATTTTGCTTCCTCGTTTTATATAGCAGACTGATGGTTACTTCTCAGTGCAGCTATATCAATGTTGTACTTCTTTAGCTCCAAAGCGACCAGAGCTGTTTTTCTTTCTGTTGAGTTGTTGCCCTGGAGAGTTCGTACATTCCAAGTGCCAAGATGAAGTTGATGCTGTTTCGCAGAGTTTTTCGTAGTAGCCGGATATGTTTGGAACTAATCTGACGTAGAGTCTGTCTATATTTCTGATATGAGGTATTATGTACATTATTTTCATTATTCGGACTATTGTCCTCATCTTTGTCGCCATATTTATCACGACGTTTCGGCCGTTGTACACTCCGGCCTTCTTCAGGTGGTTGGAATTTCGAACTGAAAGGACACATGGCACAGTGGATAAAGGCATTGGTTAGATCCAGTGACAGGACACAAAGAGTGTGAGTTCAATACCCGGTTAAGGCAGTGGAGAACTTTCAGAGGGATATTAACAGGAGATAACTAATAACTGACGTCCATCAAACATGGCACGTGGAACTAGAACAGTCTACCCCAGTGAGCGAAATAAAGGGTTCAGTTCGAAATTCCAACCACCTGAAGAAGGCCGGAGCGTACAACGGCCAAAACGTTGTGATAAATATGGCGACAAAGATGAGGACAATAGTCCGAATAATGTAAATAATGTAATCTGATGTAGTTGACAGAAAACCAACACAATAATTTATTTCAAGTGGTGAAGGCTTCACACACACACACACACACACGCACACACACATATATATATATATATATATATATATATATATATATATATATATATATATATATATATATATATATAAAGTGAACATTGAAGTCAACATTTAGAGGTGACAGGCTGTTTCATGCTAGACGCAGTCGTCAGGCCTGACGATTACGTCTAGTATGAAACAGCCTGTCGCCTCTAAGTGTTGACTTCAATGTTCACTTTTATATTTACACACGCTCTATCTCTGATATTGAGCACTTTATCCCATAAATATTGCACACCATAAGAGTATATTTCTTCATATATATATATATATATATATATATATATATATATATATGATTTTGGATCAAATACAGATCGAATATGAATCGAAATCAGACAGAATGATAGGATAAAGAACAAATAGGAAACATTTATAAATCTAACATGTTTCACTTTTATTAAAGCTTCATCAGAGAATGAGACATGGAAAAAGAAAGAATGAAAGAAAGAATGAAAGAAAGAAAGAAAAAAGAAAGAGAAAAGAAAGAAAGAAAGAAGAAACAGAAAGAAACAAAAAGAAAGAAGAAAAATAAAGAAAGAAAAAGAAAAAAGAAAGAAAGAAAAAAGAAAGAAAAAAGAAAGAAAGAAAGACATTTATTTTTGTGTTATTTGATTTTCATTGGTTAAGCAGGCTTCACGTGCATTTCAGTTAGTGTAAGTTATGGTGGTCTGAACTCGAAGAGAGGTGAGGCGTCCTCTCGAAGCTCAAAAAAATAACAGATTCCAAGCCTTACTAAAATAGCGTAAATATTGCTTTATGTATGTAAGTGTATAATAATTCTAGTTTATCTATGTGAGATTTGGATGACAATATATATTCGTAAGTATAATACGCAATAGCTAAGAAAATTAATTAAATTCAATTACGATAAATTCTTTTGCATGATACAAAATGATTAGTAGCCCAGAAAAGAGACGGTAGACCCGTAATGAGGCGGAACTTATCAGGGTACTGCAACAAAAAAAAACAATCTGTTTATTGCATATTTGAAGGCAGAAACGGGAATTCATGTCTTCAAAGACACCAGTCAACAATTATGAAGTAATGATTTAAGCGTAAAAAAAAGATTGCAGCGCCCAGCTCTGAAAAATGATCCACAAAAAACACAGACTGGAATTTGTTAAATCTTATCAGATGATTAGATTAGAATAATAAATTAATTGGAACATTTCGCCCGGTTTAAAAGTTTTGCGGTGGACTCTAACGGCTGATAAACGTTGAGGGATAACGTGGGCATCCGTTTGTCCCGCGAGATGAAGGTAATACCCTGTTTGGTCAAAATTCAGTTCTTTTGTAGTGAAACTAGAATAACCTCTCCAGGCCTGGGCGATGGTATATGAAGGCCGTGCCCTGTCCACACTACATGGCCCCCACCAACAAGATCCAAAGGAACACAGGTCATTACATTTGGGGCCGGCTTGGCTGCAGGTGTCACCCGAAAGTTGTCAGTGTTGACAGCCAACCGCATTCGGGGCCCAACACCGTGCTTTCTGTCTAGATTTACGCCCGCCATGCAGTCACTCCAGCTCGTCAGATAGCTTATGTGTTGTTTTGCCCTCTCCTTCTTGCCTTGTGAGTATCAAATTTTCCAAGCCCTTTTTCCTCATTACGTGGCCTAGAAATTTAAATTATCTCTTCCCGGTATTAAGTATAAGAGTCTTTTTTGTTTCCATTATCTCTAGAACTTCGTCTTTGCTTACATATTCGGCCCATGGTACTCTCAACATCCTTCTGTAGAACCGCATTTTTGTTGCTTCAAGTTTTTCTCCATTAATCAGGAGACTGTTCAGTATTCACTGCTATAAAACAGTTTTGTTTCTTTTCTTTTTATTTGTTTCTAAGTTAAATGTTATCAGAAAGTACTTACCAGCATCAGCAATTAATGCTAATTTTACTTAGTTCGTGTTATATGTGTAGGTACCTCCACAGAAATGTCCTGGGTATGAGAATAAACTACACCTGCTTTCTGGGTATGACGATAAACTACATCTGCGTCCTGAGGAAGACGATAAACTACGTACGCGTCCTGAGGAAGACGATAAACTACGTTCAACAGCAAGGCCTCTGATCAGGAGGTTTTGAGGAGTGTGGAACCACCTCTCAATTTCTAGTGTTCCCAGGTACATCCTGACCCGGGGTGGTAGCACCTGTTAGAGTTCCAGCTATGGGCAAATAGTTAACCCCCAAACTGGAGTCAAAATACTATGAAAGTGTAAAAATAGGTTTTAATACCAGAAATAATTTGTTAAAAAAATTATTACCAACAATACATTTTTAAAAAAATGCCACTTATAAATTTTTTTTAAAAAAAACATTACCAGCTATACATTTTTGAAGAAAAATATTACCAGCCATAAAAATTGTCGGCATTAAAATAACGTATTGAGGCTGATATACTGTAAAACAAACCAAACAAAACCTTCAAAGAAAACACGATACCTAAGGTTTAAAATGAATTTAAAAAATTAAAAATCTTTCTTGAAGCTTTCATTTTAGTTTTAATTTCAAGCTAATAGATTTAATATTTCTATAAACGAAATACTCTGCTGTATTTCAAAAACTAATTTAAAACTGATTTAAATTAACTTGAAGGAGTTTCTTTTATTTATTTATTTTTGCTAAAATATCTAATTTTTGGCAATGTAATTTATTATTTTTTATTAAAAAAATCTTCCAAAAATAAAATGTACTTTTCGGAAATTTTATTTGAGGAATATTAGCTGATTAAAAATATAATTAATCTAATTTGAAACAAACATTATTTACTTTAAGTTTAAAATATCGCACAAATGCATTTTTTTATCACAGTGGTAGCTGTTTATTTAAACTGTTTGGGTATTGACAGCTTGATGGCAGACGGATGTCGTTCTACGGGGTGGGGGGGGTTAGCTGTAAAAATAACTGAACAGTGTAACGTGAGGGATTTTTATATATAATGTTTAACTACTCAGTAATCTTTAAAATTATTCTTTTATGTTTTATTGAAGTTTAGATATTTTGGGTTTAAATTTACTATAGTTATCGCTCTTATTTTATGATAATGTCGTGTATGGACATCCGTATCTGCATTTTTATACACATACAAAAAATTCAAAATTCTTTTTAAAATATTGATGATTTATACTAAGCTTTTTCATTTATGATTAGTAAATATTTTTTACTTAATAATAATATCTATATGGATGAAATTAATACAGAATTTTAAAAGATTTAAAACTTAATAAATTATTCTAACTAAATTTTTTAAGAAATGAAATCAATTCTTGTAAAAAATCATTATTTGTCGTTTTGTTTTTTTCTTACAGCAATAATGTACTTAATATATCTTATCTATAAAAGTAATTAAAAGCTTTTCTAATGTCATAGTTTTATTGCATTTTTTACGATGCAGAGCATATTTTCGGGAAATGGTGTTTCCGTTTGACAAAAACAAATTGATGATTTAAATTCTCCAAGGAGTTCTGTTTTTTTCATTAATATAAATAAAAAGAGGTTAAAATTAAGTAAGTGTAACAGATGTGTGATAGATGTAAAAAAAATATTTTTATCAAGATTTTCTAAAAATAAAATTTTAAAAAATAATTTCCTTCATTTATGTATAATTTCTGAATGTTTCATTAAAATCCGACAATTATTTGATTTTTTGTAAGAATTTGCAAATCACTGTGTTTTTACTGCAAAAAAAGATGCTAAAATTTCCTATACTACTCCCACCCGCTGCCACAAGGAAAACAAGATTTTTAATCAAAATTTCAAACGTGCTAGAAAGAATTTTAAAAAAAATGAATTTAATAATCAAAAAATATTAGGTTGTCCCAAAAGTTCGTAAACACTTGCGAAAAATTGAATTTTTATGCAACACAATCCAGCACAATCGAGACAAGTGATGGGTTCAGAAAGGGCAAGAGACACCGTCGGTTCCAAAACAAGATCGATTCAGCAACAAAGTCATGTTGTGCACTTGGTGGAACTTTCAAGGAATCGTGCATTTTGAGTTGGTTCTGAATGGTCGTGTCATCAGTGCCGAACTTTACTGTCAGCAACTGGACAGGTCTACGAAAAGTTGAAGCAAAAGTATCCGGCTCTGATCAACCGAAAGCGTGCTTTGATGCAGCAAGACAATGCCAAGCCACACACCACCAGGAAGACCAAAGACAAGTTTGAAGAGCTGGACAGTGTTGAGGATCTGCCACATCCAGCCTACAGTCCTGACTGTGCTCCATCAGATTACGGCCTTTTCCGCTCAATGCAACACTTTCTGAAGGGCCGCCGATTCGACTCGTTTGATGAAGTCGAGGAAGCGTGTCAAGAATTCTTTGATTCGAAGCCAGCTGAATGGTACTTTCACCAGATCCGAAAGCTTGCAGATCGATGGCAGAAAGACTTGGAAAATGATGGTCTTTATTTTGAGGAATGATTTTTGTTGTTTTTGTTATTACTTGGCAAGTAAAATTTCAATTTTTTGCAAGTGTTTACGAACTTTGGGGACAACCTAATACTTTGGTCTTTTCCCTTGATAACATAAATATTTTGACGATAAAACTTTGTTTTTATCAAGTTTGGGGCATTTTTTCATTATGGTATACTCTTTTTCAGCGAATTATTGGAAGTACCTATATATAATGTGTACAGAGAGCTGAGTTCGAATTCCAGTAGATTTAAATGCATTCTAATACCCCTGTGAAAGGTATGAATGCATCTCTTCTCCTCCTAGCAGGAGTGACTGGTGGCAGTTAAGTGATATCTGTCCTCCTGTATGGCAACAAATGCTGGAAGATTTTCTCAAAGATGAAGAAGAGACTTAAAGCAACAGAAATGTGTTTCTACAGAAGAATGCTGAGGATACCATGAACCGAACATGGGAACAACGACGAGGTTTTGGAGAAAATGGAAACAAAATAGAATATTATACTTAACATCTGGAAGAGGCGGTTGAAATTTATAGGACACGTAACGAGGAAAGAGGGTTTGGAAAATATGATACCCACAGGAAAGATTGAGGGAAATAGAGACAGAGGAAAGCAATGCATAACATACTTGATGAGCTTGAGTAAATAGACAGCAGAGTTATTAAGAGTTACAAGGGACAGGAAGATGTGGAGAGCCATAATCGCCTATGTTCTGAAGAGACACTGCACATAAAAGAAAGTGATTATACTAGATTGTGGCTGTCCGCTGAGGCCGAGGATGATACTCTTGTTGTATTTGCTTCAATCAATTGGGTTTGTGGACTCTGAGATGGCTAATGTAATCGATTTGGTACTGGGCCATAAAACAAGACACCTATATGCGTGTTTGTTTAACGTCTACTTGATGCTGCACTCCAGGAAGCACACGGTTCTTCACAAATCGACCAACTAGATCCAATAACCAGGAAACCAAAACAATTGGTTTTGAAAGATTTGCTGCAGCTTTCATCCGATTTCACGGCCTTTGGGTTTTGTTAATTTCATCCACCAGGTCTGCCTCTTCCGTCGAGGTCTTGTAGGTTGGACCGTTCTTTGATCTCTCATCCTCGACCTTGCCGTTTTGGGTGGCCCTACCAGAAACTAAGTTCCTGACGGCACCGCTCCCAGAATCACTATAACACGCAAGCTTCCCCACCACGGCAAGGTGACAATCCAAGAGAAGAAAACATTGTAAATGATTTCACTATTGACATCTATTGAAGATCAAGAAGAAAATTATTCTAAATGATTAGGTTTGGTTTAATTTGTTTTACGGCATATCAACACCTCAATGGGAAATGCGGACAGGATTTTTAGAATAGGTTCATATGAACAAAATATTTATTCCTTGGTTTGGTTTATTTTGTTTTACGGGATATCAACCTCAGTAGGTTATTTAATGCCGACAAAATTTTTATTGTTGGTAATATTTTTACAAAAAAATGTATAACTGGTAATTTTTTTCCTTCAAAAAAATCTATTTCTGGTAATATTTTTCCAAAAAATGTATAGCTGGTGACATTTTTTTAAAAACATGTATAGATGTTTGTATTGCTGGTAATATGTTTTTTTTAAATAAGTATTGCTGGTAATAATTTTTTTCTTAAAAAATTTATTGCTGGTAATAATTTTTTTACAAAGTATTTTTGGTATTAAAAACCTACATATTACATTTTCATAGTATTCTGACCCCAGTTTTGGGCTTAACTATTTGTCCATAGCTGGGACCCTAACAGGTGCTACCACCCAAGTCAGGGTGGATCTAGGAACACCAGCAATTAAGAGGTAGTTCCACGCTCCTCAAAGCCTGTAGATAATCCTATCGAATCTCCCTTTCTGTATTTTTGACGTTGCTTTGCCTCTCTTCTCACTGTTGTACATCTTTCTTTCTTTTTTATCTTTCTCGGCTTACGCTGAAATTTCACTTATCTTATATTATTATATTCACTTATTCTCTTTCTTTCCCCTTTCTTTCTTTGTTTCAGTCTTTCTTTCTATCTTGCTCCCTCTCCCTCTCCCTCTCCCTCCCTCTCTCTTTCTCTGCGTTAAATTTCATCAATTTCCCGTCTTTTTCTACTTTCGCACATTTTTTTTCATTCATTCATTTACAATCTACATCTCTTCCTTTTATTTTTCTTTCTTTTTTCTTTCTCTACTGCTCTCTCTCTCTCTCTCACTCTCTCTCTCTCTCTTTCTCTCTCTCCGTTAAATTTTACCTATTTCCCCTCTTTTTCTATTTTCACAAATTCTTTTCTATTCATTAATTCTAAATCCACACCATTTTTCTTTCGTTCTTTTTCCTTTTTCTTTTTCTTTCCTTCTTTCTTTTGTACTTAATGACTTTCTTCCTCTCTCTCTCTCACTCTCTCTCTCTCTCCCCGTTAAATTTCACCCATTTTCTGTCTTTTTCTATTTTCACACATTTTTTCCTTTTTATTCATTCATTTACAATCTACATCTCTTTTTTTTTTCTTTCTTTCTTTTTTCTTTCTCTACTGCTCTCTCTCTCTCTCTCACTCTCTCTCTCCCTCTTTCTCTCTCTCCGTTAAATTTTACCTATTTCCCCTCTTTTTCTATTTTCACACATTTTTTCCTTTTTATTCATTTATTTACAATCTACATCTCTTTTTTTTTCTTTCTTTATTTTATTTTTCTTTCTTTTTTCTTTCTTTCTATCTTTTTTTTAGTTTATTTCCTTTATTTCTTTGTTTCTCTTTGTTTCTTTCTTTCTTTGCCTCTTTTAAATTTCCCCCCATTTCCACCCTCCAATTTGATCACCTGGCGCCATTTTATTTTCTTCTCATCTCCTCCGCCCATCATTTCACCCCTATTTGTATGGCGACATTAGGTTATATCAGTTCATCTTCTTGTTTGACCTTTGTCCATTGTGGCCAGATAGTAATTTCGCTAAAACCTATCATTTGTTCATTAATACTATATCAACCTCTCTCTTGTAGAGTGCGGGTGCCTTAAGGCTTCCGACGCGTAAAGTGGAATCAACGATCCGAGTTCAAATTCTAAGCATGTCTGCTGACTTCACTTTTACACAGTTAGTTTCTTGGCCGCGTGGTTAAAACATTCGCTTTCTGACCATGAGACCTGGGTTCGAATCTCACCTGTCGTTATCGGTCTGGAGGGGAGTGATCTCAGTGTGCGGCACCTTTAGAAAGTGCCTGAAAACCATACAAAACCTTGTGAATAAAATTGGGTAGACGGTCCTAAGTGGTCCGACGACCCAATTTCCCAAATCATCGTAACCAAGGATTTGAGTGTGCTGGTGTTGTTCAGATTATTGATCATGTTAGATAATATATATGTGTGTGTGTGTGTGTGACTTCCTGACCAAGGTTTTGAGTGTACGGGTGTTGTTCAGATTCTTGATCATTCTACGTAACACGCCCTCTCCCAGAAAATGTAACTTAGGTCTGCTCAGTATAATTACAGTATAATCCACGGGTTGCCTCTATAAAAGTGCCTGAGCGAGAGTCTGCAATAGGGATTAGCTAGCCACCCTAGTAGACATGTATCCTCGAATACGAGTGTCCAGCTATTATACAGGGTGTTTCAAAAAGAATACGCCAAAATCATCACGTGATGTGTCAATAACGAAAAAAATTACAAACCTCTAGCATGAACACATGTGTTGTATATACATTCAGGTTTCATTTCATGTTTTATAAGTGGCCACCGCCGGCAGCGCAAACAACATCAAGCCGATATGAGAATTCCTCCCAAACGCGCCTCAGCATGTCACGGTCCACCGTGTTGATTGCAGCTGTTATTCGATCTTTCAAGTCATCGATACTTGCTGGAAGTGCTGGAACATAAACTTGGTCTTTAACATCCCCCCACAAGAAAAAGTCACACACATTGAGGTCCGGGGATCTGGCAGGCCAACCACAAAGAGCATGGTCTTTAGCACCTCTCCTCCCAATCCATCGCTGAGGCATGTTTTCATTCAGACGAGCTCTAACCCCGAGATGCCAATGGGGTGGTGCTCCATGTTGCTGAAAAATGAAGTCATTCGAATCTGCCTGCATTGTGACAATGGCATTTGTTTTCACGAACTCAAGCACTGTTTTTGCGTGCTTAAGTTCGCGAAAACAAATGCCATTGTCGCAAAAACAAATGCCATTGTCACAAAAACAAATGCCTTCTGCTGAGGAGTTGCGATTTTGATTGATCTTCCCACAATTCAGCTGCACCGGAAGTTATACTAACGACAGTGGTGAAACTGACACCGAATCAAACTTTGATAACTACTCTATCAAATAACCACTGATTGAGTCCACTACAATGCTATAGACCTGAAAAAATAGCGCAATGATTTTGGCGTATTCTTTTTGAAACACCCTATATATATATCATGGAGTCTCTCGTGATGTCTGAATAAATTTAGTATTGCAATATCTATACAAGTTTTTCCTTTCCTGAAGTGTGTATACATGTTTGGGTGCACTCTGTATATATATATATATATATATATATATATATATATATATACATACACACCATCTTCTGTTGTCTTGAACACCGTCCATTTTCTGATCCTTCCTTCAACCCCCCTATGCACAAGTCTTTTCTCCCACTTTCACTCCGCATTACTTGGGGTAAAATGATTATATATATATATATATATATATATATATATATATATATATATATATAATGGACTCTCTTATCGAGTTCGACGTATGAGGTTCCGACGACCATGAACTAATCATCTGCATGCCTATGACGGGCATGACTTTTGAGACCGGCTCGAGAATTGCACAAAAGACCAAAAACAGTACAGGAGAAGCTATTGTATCCAAGTGCAGCAGGAACACTGTTAGGTGTCTTATTTGGCTTTTTCGTTTTATATAGTAAACTGATGGTTACTTCTCAGTGCAGCTATATCAATGTTGTACTTCTTTAGCTCCAAAGCGACCAGAGCTGTTTTTCTTTCTGTTGAGTTGTTGCCCTGGAGAGTTCGTACATTCCAAGTGCCAAGATGAAGTTGATGCTGTTTCGCAGAGTTTTTCGTAGTAACCGGATATGTGTCGAACTAATCTGATGTAGTTGTCAGAAAACCAACACAATAATTTGTTTCAAGTGTTGAAGGTTTGTGTCTGACCATCCATACTTTTTGGATCTGTCGATAAAAAAGTAACGGTGCAAAAGACTTACCACGGAAACTCCGAACGGCAGTCCTCCTGTGTTATTATCGCAGAGTTTGACCTCTCCGGATCACAGTCATTAACATATATATATATATATATATATATATATATATATATATATATATATATATATATATATATATATCACAGTCAGTAACATCTCCCGCTGGTTAGGGAACTCTCCCTTGAATCTCCAGACCATTCGTCTCTCTCTACTTAAGTCTGTCAGATATCTCTTCTTTCTCTACTGTTCCTCTTCCTCTCAAGACTGTTGTGTGCTAGATAGTAATTTCCATAATATAGACAAGACCACCTTCCTACACCCGTTTGCAAACATATTCATGTTCGGTGACTTTAAAGCCTACCATACCAGGTGGCTGAAATACCCTGCCACTAACCTCGCTGGCATCCATACCCATAACTTCTCAATCACTCAATTTCTCACGCAAATGGTTGACTTCCCCACGCGTTTTACCAGTAACCCTGAAGGACACGCTTTTCTTCTCAATATCTTTTTTTACCTCCATTCCTGACTCTTGTCTTACTACGCAACTCTGCCCTCTTGGCAACTCTGATCTGGTAGTGTCTGTAAACATCTCGTTCTGCTCCCCCACCAGCCAAGAACCTCCTACCAACAGAATATATTTCTGTTATCAACGAGCAGATTGGGACTCGTTAAGGGATTTCCTTCGGGACTTCCCTTGGAATGAAGTTTTTAATAATCCTGTTCAAAAATGCGCATCTAAGGTCTCCTCCTGGGTGAAAGCCGGCATCGATGCTTTCATTCCAGCAAGGAAATACCAAGCTAAACCGCGTTCATCTCCTTGGTTCTCACCTGAATGCTCGGCCGCTATAGCCCACAGGAATCGCTTCTTCCGGCTGTACGTCCGATTGCAACAGGCGTCTCTTTGTCTCTGCTCGCAACGAGTGCAAGCGTGTCCTCAATGAAGCGAAATGACTACTTGCTGATAGAATGAAACAACGTATAGAATCTCGCAAGATTATAGATTATTGGCAGTTCTGAAAGAGTGTGCGGAACAACAGCAAATCCTCAATCCTTTCTCTATTAAATAAATTCGAAGTCCTGACGTCTATGGTTCAATGCTTTGCTCGAAAATTCTCTTCCAACTCAACACCCGACTCATTTGAAAGATCTACACCTTAGAACTGAAGCTTTACTGAATGATATGCGTATAACCCCGTTACTGGTCTGGGACATCATTTCTAAATTAGACTCCTATAAGGCAAGTGTAGGTGACGGGATACTAGCTATCATTCTAAAGAAATGTGTTCCTGAGCTGGCTCCAATTCTCTCCAAACTCTCCAACTATTGTCTCGCAGCTTCCTGCTTTCCAGCTTGTTGGAAGTCCTCCTCTGTAGCTCGTTTTTAAGAACTCTGGAGAACATTCTGACTAACTCTAACTATCGCCCTATTTGTCTTCTACCGCCTTTCGGCAAAGTATTCGAGGCGTTAATCAACGCGGAAGTGGTTAAGCATATTACCTCCCACGACCGATTCTCTGACAAACAATATGGATTCCGTTTTGCCCAGTCTATCCCTGACGCGCTTCCGTCTATCACAAAATATGTATATCAAGCTCTTGGTAATAACGGCGAAGCTCTAGCGGTGGCTCTAGATATCTCAAAGATGTTTGACAGGATTTGACATGCTGGTCTTCATTCTCCAGGACTACGGTATTAAATGGCGATTGCTTGATTTAATCCAATCATTCCTATCAAATCGTGAAATGAAGGTCGTCCTAAACGGGCGCGCTTCCAGATCCTTTCATACGAACACGATTGTCCCCCAAGGCTTGTCCCCTGAGTCATACGCTCTTTCTGATCTTCTTCTATGATCTTCCTGACAACGTCAGTTCCTAAGTAGGCATTTATGCTGATGACACTATCATTTACTCCCGTCTCAATGAAATGGCTGGTAAATGTTAATGCCTTCAAAACTAAAATGCTCTCATTTAACAACCATAAAGAAACTTCCTTGCCCGCCATCAGCATGGCTGATGCTCAACTCCAGGAGCATTCTTCTTAGCCTCACTTTTTAAACAGACTTAAAGTGAAACAACTACATTGAATCAATAGTTGCATCTACTGCAAAGAAAGTTGGTTCATTGTGTCGTGCGAGAAGGTTTTTCTCGTCAGAGTTCATCTTGCACATTTACAAATCTACCATTCGTCCGTACATTGAATACTGTTGCCATATCTGAGCTGGTACCCCTGCTATTTATCTCGAGTTTCTTGACAAAATCCAAAGAAGAATCTGCAATGTAATCGATCCTGATCAGTCATCTCGGCTTCAGTCACTTTCTCACAGACGTGACGTGGTTTCCTTGTTCTTTCTGCAAATATTTGGATGGCAACTACTCAAGCTTTTTTTTCCTGGTGCCCAAACTATATGAATTTAAGCCTGCTACTAGATTGGCATCTAAGTCCCACCTTTTACTATTGAAATGTTAAATGTAACCGCCATTTCAACACCAACAGTTTCTTTTCTTGCACTTCCCGACAGTGGAACTCCCTTAAGCTTCCTTCCTTCATTGATAACTACAATCTTCAAAAATTTAAATGCAACGTTAATCTCCATCTTCTGTTGTCTTGAACACCGTCCATTTTTTTATCCTTCCTTCAACCCCCCTATGCCCAAGTTTTTTCTCCCACTTTCACTCCCTGTAATCCGCTGCGTATTAGTGACACTCCCGCGTTACTTGGGGTGAAATGATTATATATATATATATATATATATATATATATATATATATATATATATATATAAAGAAATATAGTTTTACGGTGTACTATATTTATGAGATAAAGTGCTCAATATCAGAGACAGAACGTATGTAAATATAAAAGTGAAGATTGAAGTCCATGTTCACTCATATATATATATATATATATATATATATATATATATATATATGCGTGTGACTAGAGAGTTTCATTTTCGAATATGTGACGTCTGTATAACGGGTATTGGCTAGCCAGCTAGCAAACGGATGTCTGTCTATCTTTCTTTCATTATGCTTGTATTTCTCTCTCTCTCTCTCTCTCTCTATATATATATATATATATATATATATATATTATACCAATTTATGACTGATAGGGATAATTCTAAGGAGGATATTAATCCAGTGAGAGCTCAATGTAAATTAGAGAGCATTATAATAATGATGAATCAAGAAGAAAACCTTAAAGATTGATTTCGATTATAATTTATTTCGTGAATATTTGTATATAATCATCTCTTCCGACCGAAAGCTCTTAATATCTTAATATCTATATATATATATATATATATATATAGATAGATAGAGAGAGAGAGAGAGAGTGAGAGATAGATAGATACATACATACATACATACATACATACATACATACATACATACATACATACATAGATCTTAATATCTATCTCTCTATAGATAGATAGATAGATAGATAGATGTGAATTCAAAACCCGCGGAGAGTCGTTTGGGGGCCTTGTGGCACGTAGTGCTCCAGGTCTCTGTATTCAACTCTTCAAAAAGTGTCGGCAGTTCTACACAAAACTTTCACCACTATAATCAAATCATATGTGCTGATGTCGGGCTTTCGGTTCCTAGGAACTGATCTGCTTGAACCTCATACGTCATATGTAAATTTACTTATCGCAAAATTAATCCCCCCCTCCCCCCCCAAAAAAAAATTATTAATTTTAAATCAAATTTTGTTTTTTATTAAATCTTTCGCACTCTTTTGAAATTACAAATTTTAAATCAAAATTTGTTTTGCTTGCCTCGCCTAACAAACCTAACCCCCCGCCCCCGACCACCACCACCAGAAAGAAAAATTCTCCCAAATCAGAGAATTATTTACATTTCGTAAGTGCGGATGATATTCGATGAATTTACAAAGAATTTTTTACAATTTGAAAAAAAAAAAAAAGAAAAAAATCTGTTTTTGACTTGTTTATCGTAGCCGAGCGCGAACTTAGATCCCACACTTAGAAATAGCGCATCCGAGTCGCCAACATTTGGACCTTTAGGTATTCCGTTTTTGCATTGAAAAAGTCCACATTGGACGAAACGCGTCGGCTAACATTACAGTTTTTTTTTATTGTCTTTTACATATATATATATATATATATATATATATATATATATATATATATATATATATATATATATATATATGTATGCACATGTGTGTGTATTATATTTATTTTGTATTAGAGTGAGTTCTTGTTTCTGTTTATTTATTGTTGATTTTTTTCCGTAGAGAGGAAGGGTCTTGTCATGTTTTGTTTTTTATTATTTCTTTTTATCTATTATTATATTTGTATTGCGCATGTCATTCGTCGTAGGATTCCCCAAATTTCGTACTCAAATACCCCGACCAACTTTGACCTTTACTCCTTTTAAGGAGTGACATTTATTATCTTCGTCATAATTTGATTCGTTTCGTTCTTATCGAGAAAACCAACTTTCTCTTCATTCCTTTGTTGTAAACAATTTATTCGTCTCTCACCCAGTACGAGATAACACTAACGCCTACAATTAAATACACAAATACACTTTAACTAACGCCAACGTCGTGGAACAAGCTAAAATGACCAGCATCGTCAGAAAGAATCAACTTCAAAAATCAAAAAATGGAGTGGACATTTGGTGCAAATGGATGACATCCGCCTACCGAAGCTTTTCTTCTTTTTTTTTTTTTTTTTTTTTTTTTTTTTTTTACTCCCAACTCAAAGAAGGAATTCGGAAAAGAGGATGTCAGAAGAGATTCGAGCGCGTTCTAAAACAAAACATGAACATCGGTATCAACAGCTGGGAATGCCGTGCCATGGACAGGCATCTATGGAGATCCATTTTTCAGAGACGGAAAAACAATCTTCAAATCCAAGCGGTCAGCTGAAAAAAAAAAAAAAAAATGACGTCGAAAAAAAAACTGACAACCAAGTCTTTATCCACCACCTGAAACAACCTGACCTCAATGTCGACGGATCTTTCAAGCAAAAATCGGTCTCATTAGCTAGCTCAGAGTCAACCAACCCCAACTGACTGAGGCAAAGAGAACAAGCTGGAGAGATAACCACGACAGCGTGTGTGGGGTGAGAGAGAGTGAGAGAAAGGAAAGAGAGAAAAAAGAAAATACCGATGAATACGCACAAACATAAACATTATTAAACTTGTTTATTGACGAATGCAAACATTGCCAAACATGGAAAGTTGAAAGATGCCTTCTAAAAGCCAAACAATATATTAAAAAACGGGAAAATCTTCGTTAACAACAAAGAAAATGCTGAACCGGCATGTAATATCAATGCTTTTCTATACCAGTGAATGCTGGATAATTTCCTCACACATGAAGAGACTTGGGGCAACAGAGATGCGGTTCTACAGAAGGATATCCTGGACGGAATATTTGACCAAAGAAAGTTAAAACAAAATGGACACTTATGCTTAGAATCAGGAGGAAAATAAAAGAACAGTTTAAATCTTTGGGACACATAATGAAGAAAGAGGGCTTGGAGAATTTGACACTCAAAGGATACACCGAAAGTAAGAGGAGCAATGGAAAATATCAAGTAATCTACCTAACAAATTTGTGCAATTAGATGACATAATATGGATTGAGAGTTTATATAATAAAGGGATAAATATGTCGAGAGCCTTAATCGCCCGCATCCTGAAGGGTCACGGCACATAAAAAAAAAAAAAAAACAACCTCGGTGTTGTCTGCCACGATGCTACAACAGTGGGGCACCTAGTGCGACTCAAAATCCCAACAGTTGTAACAGTTTACATGATTTGGTTGATAATTATGAAATTAACAGAGTCGCCAGGTATTTACGAAAACCTTCATTCAGTCTGGCACAAGGTCATAACTGATGTTCCCCAGGGAAGAATAGGACCCCTCACAGTTGTATGTAAACCTGATAATCATTACAATATTGCGAGGTGTCTCTTATTTATAGATAGCTATTTATTTTGCTAAGGTTATTCTAGATTCGGTATTCTAAACTTAGACGGTAATACTCCCCATGGGACGATGGAAAGATCCAGGGAACGGCGAGGAAAAAAAGGAGGTTGTTAGAAAAGCAAATGAGTGTCAGGGGCAGTGGCATAGCTAGAGTGTGTGCTGACCGGAGCAGCACTTGTGTTTGCCGCCGCTCGGAGCAGCACTTGGGTTTGCCGCCGCTCGGCCTCCACAAAAAAATGTTTATTGCTCAGTGACTCACTCTGAAAGTCATAAAACTAGTTTGCGTACAATTATAATATTACTTTCACATCCTTTTTTTTTTTTAAAGTTATTTTTATCACCCCTCCACCTGTTGTATATATGGGAACTAGTTAGGACATCAGAGAGACTTAGAGGCATTATGGAGGTTGTAGTAAGACTGGTAAGTAAGAATTTTTTGTTTTGGTATACTATAAGGAATACTGTGATATTGTTGGGTTAGTAATCGTGGTTAGCTAAGTTTAAGATAGGACAGATTAAAGACCAGCCTTCCCTATCTCTGCCTTTTGACTTTGTGTCGCATTTTCAAAATAAATAATACTTTCACATACTCAAATATAGTATGCTTTAAATACACACCAAATATACTTAAACTTTATCAGTTAAAAAGCAAAAATGACATATAGGAAAACAAGTGTAAAAAATTAGGACTCTCTTTATTTCTTAATTGAAAATTACAATTTTCTACAAAGTAACTTTTCTTGCTTTTTTGTTAGTAAATTCTTCAATGACATCGTCAAAAACTATTTCATGTGTAAATTGTCGCTCTATAGACAATAGATATGCCAATATATAGGCTATAGTTTAGTTACTCGAAATCGAAAAGATCCTTCAACTGTGAGTACTGTCTCGACGTTAAAACCACTTTCCTTTCAATACAGCCTATAGCAGAGGTGGCCAAACTTGATTACTATAAGAGTCACATACGATTAAGTTCAGATGTTTGAGAGCCGTCAGACATGAACAAAATTTACACATACGTCTTTGTTACAAATTTTTAAATAAATATTAAGAAATGCATGTATGCAACACTGTTTATTTATGTATTTGTATTGGTTTAGGTAAGCACAAAGTACACACACACACACACACACACACACACACACACATATATATATATATATATATATATATATATATATATATATATATTATAAATTTACTAATTTAAAAATATGGTTCCATCGCTACACAGGAATAACCATGTTTCAAAAACAGAAACTAAAAACGTCAAATTTAATTATAGAATTATATGTAAATCCCTAGTACTGTTTCATTTTCAAGCGAATTTTGGAATAACTTATTTTAAAATTTACTGTTATATATGAAGAAATATAGTCTTAAGATGTGCTATATTTATGGAATAAAGTGCTCGATATCAGAGATAGAGCGTGTGTAAATATAAAAGTGATATATATATAAAATGAATAAATATATAAGATAATAAATAAAAATAAAAAAATAAAAAATAAAAATAAATAAAAACAAGCAAAATAATTTAACACAAATAAATAAATAAACAAATAAACGACTTCCGGTAAAATAACCGCCAAAATAGACTACCCACAATGCACCACTGGTCCGTATATATATATATATATATAAATAGCCGAGAAAAATAGCAGCACTTGTGGCCTAAGGATTGCATCAAGCATGAAACATACTGTCGCCTCTAAGTGTTGACTTCTATGTTCACTTACATATATATATATATATATATATATATATATATATATATATATATATATATATATATATATATATATATATATATATATATATATATACATACACCAAATGTTTTCAAAATCTTGACTGATGATTGTTTTCATGTGGTCAACCAACATATTTCCACGAACCACATCTTAAAGGTCACGATTCACATGCACCTCGCCAGCTGCGGGTTGGCTACCCCTGGCTTACAGTATACAGGCTTATAGCCTACAGAATAGATATTTTTGGTGGCGAGTACAGGGCCCGAACCCACGACATTCGCGTTATCAGCACGAAAAAAATCTTTCCTACTAATTGGACGGAAAAGTCCAACATAGACTCTCTAGAGGGAGGACACCACAACAGTTCTGTAATATCAGTTCTCACATATGACATTGAATGTTGGACAATCCCACAGACGAAGAAGAAACTCGAAGTGATATAAATGTGGTTCTACAGAAGAATGCTGAGAATACCGTGGACTGAAAATTTGAACAATGACGAAGCTTTCAAGAAAAGGGAAGCAAAACGGAAACTTATACTTAACATCAGGAGAGACAGTTGAGGTTTCTAGGGCACATAATGAGGAAAGAGAGCTTAGAGAATCTGATACACAAAAGCAAGATGGACAGAAGAAAATGAGTTTGCGTAAATGGATGACACAACAGGGATTAGGAGAGATAACAAAAGGTCAAAATTTACTAAGAGGTACAAAGAACAGGAAACTGTGGAGAACCGTGATCGCCAACGTCATGAAGTAGAAGTTTCCAATATTAAATCAGTGGTTATTTTTAGTTTGCAGTGTACCTAATACCAATAAAGAATTGTCTTAACATGGCTATGGAAATGGGGGGGGGACTAGGGATGTAGCCTGAGAGATAAGGGGTCGGTAGCTAGAAATATATTGGAACCCGCTAATTTGGTTCTACAGAAGTTTACTGAGGATACTATGATCCGAACACGTAAACAACGATGAAGTTTTAGAAAAAAATGGAAGCAAAAAGGACACTCATACTTAACATCAGGAAGAGACAACTGAAATTTCTAGGGTACATAGAGGAAAGAGTGCTTGGAAAATTTGATACTCACAGAACAGATTGAAGGCAAGAGGGACAGAGGAAAACAACGCATAACATATTTAGTGAGCATGAGTAAACGGATGGCTGGACAAGGTTTAGGAGAAATAACAAAAGGATAACGTTTATTAAGAGCTACAAGGGACAAGAAGTTGTGGAGATCCATGATCACTTACGTCGTCGATGGACACGAAACAAAGAAGAAAAAGACGTATTGGATGCGATACGAGCTGGCGAACATTCACGTCATGATAAGGGCCAGGAATAATATAATAAATAAGCAATATATGTCTGACTACAATGCATCCTCGAAACTGAAGAGTACATTACGATAGTAAATACAATTGTGTCCTGATAACCTCAATTTGATTTCATTTTGCTTCATGTTGCTTAGGGACAAGGTCAAAAATAAGTCACACGAAAATAAGACAACAAAAACTCATTTCTGGGACGAGTTATCATTATTTACTCTTTTTTTTTTACTATTGCCCAAACAAACAATGCCTAAGTGCCAGCCAAGGTAGAGGGTCACTAAATGAAGATGCTGCAAGGGTGTTTAGGTTGGAAGCAGGGGTTCAATATTATATGATGATATGTAGGATAGATAAGAGTTGACCATTGAAGAGGTTAAGATTTTAGCAATCAGGGAAGCATTCTTTAGGGAGTCTGTTTGGCCAAAGCAGCAGTTCAGGGGAAGAAGCTGTCCGAGTTGAAGTTCCTCCTCGCCAATGAAATACGAAGGTAGTGACAACGAGTCGACCCAGTGACGTGGCATGGCGCGTCCTAGCTCTTAAGGACTGGAAGGACGTAACGAAAGGAATGTAGTTCAATCAGTTTCTGCGATGAATAAAACGGAAATTATTTTAACACTGGTTACTTGCCATTGTCTGAAGAAGTGGAATCATAATATTAAAACATGAAAACTTTTGTGTAGCGATTTCAACACACACACACACACACGCACACACACACACATATATATATATATATATATATGTGTGTGTGTATGTATATATATATATATATATATATATATATATATATATATATATATATATATATATGAATTTAAAAGGGAACACTGACGTCAATACTTAGAAGCGACAGACTGTTTCTTACTAGACGCAATCGTCAGGCCACGAGTTTTGGCCACGAAAACAACACTCGCGGCCTGACAATTGCGTCTAGTCGCCTCTAAGTGTTGACTTCAATGTTCACTTTTATATTTACACACGCTCTATCTCTGATATTGAGCACTTTATCCCATAAATATAGCAGAACTTAAGAGCATATTTCTTCATATATATATATATATATATATATATATATATATATATATATATAGTGTATTGGGGCAACAGATCATTATTTAAAAATATATTTGTTTTAACCTTCAGATATTGGAGGCCATTTACATTAAAAACGAAGCAGCCCACACTCAATAAAATTACATTTCAAACTAGTCACAACGCATTACATTGCATCTAGACATTGGTTCTGTTGTAATACTTCAGTCTATCACGTCGTATGACGTTATAGAACTGCATCTTGAACTTACGATCTGCGTCTGCTATTCCGCGACCGTTATCATCGCATAGCAATCTTCTATGTCAAAATAACAAAATATCATTCTTGACGGTGGATATCTTTGTTCCATGTCTGTATGACCATCCTGAGGATGACTCATGTGAGCCGAAAGCTTAGGACCAACTTAATAAAAAATATCCGAATGTTGGACAAGTTTTGTCTTTATTTTCTCCCGAAAACTTCTTATGATCAGACATAATAGATGTTCATTGTCTGTTATATTATATATATATATATATATATATATATATATATATATATATATATATATATATATATATATATTATAATAATATTTTTTGTTTAAAAATATGATTCCTTCGCTACATAAGAATTCTCATGTTTCAAAAACGAGAGCCGAAATCATCCAAATAATTAATAAAATTAAGTTGGATGGAGGTGTTTAGCCCCGTTTCATCTTCAAGCGAAATTTTAGGAAGTTTTCAAGGAAATTTTCGGCTCTCGTTTTTGAAACATGAGAACTCTTATGTAGCGAAGGAATCATATTTTTAAACAAAAAATATTATTATAATATAAGCTCTACTTCTGTATGGAGCACTGTCTTCTTAAAAATAAAAACAAAAATACTAAGGAACCCCGGATTATGCACCCAACGTGTTCTTTTCTATTTTCTGCATACCTGCACAAGGATACATATATATATATATATATATATATATATATATATATATATATATATATATATATATATATATATCCTGTGTGTAAGAGATGCGCAACAATTTCAATTTACTAAACTAAACGTTTTCCTGGCGTTTCTATTGAATGTTCTCCATATCTTGCCTTCAAAGAATTTCACAAATTAGGCAATTTAGTAAAGTTGAGGCGAGATGAAACTGACAGCCGTATCTTTTGAATTCATCTCTAGAATCCAGTTCCAAAGTAGGGAGTGCCCATAAAAACCTACAAGAAGTACTTTTGCTGTCCGAGTTATTTTCGCATTCGTTGTGTGAAAAGGGAACGACGGTGAAAAGTGACGGAGAGGGAATGCTGGCAGTTTGGCCCTTATAGCAGAGAGTTCAGTAGTTATGGTCACGGTCAAATGAACAGGAAGGTCGTTCTGTGGGCTTAGAGGTGAGGAAACGGCCAGATATTTTGATGGATGGTACCATGTGTCAGTCGGCGTGTAAATGAGCGAAAACTGTTCATCAAAAATTCTAAGTTTCTGACATTCAAACATGAACTTGTCCGATATGTGAACACTTCAAAATAAACAAAAGAACTTCTTTTATGTACCGTTTCGCCTCGATCATGTCTCTCCACAACTTCCTATTTTTTGTAAGTCTTAAAAATATTTGTTCTTTTACTATGCCGTCCACTGAGATTCAAACATAAATTTATCTAAAGCGTGAATACCGCAAAATAAATAATCTTCTTTTATGCGTCGTGTCCATCCAGGACATTAGCAATCACGGCTCTCCACAACTTCCTATCCTTTGTAACACTTAGTAATATTAGTCTCTGTTAATATTAGTCCACTGATATACTAATTTCTCTAAAAGATAAATACCTCAAAATAAATTAACATTTTTTTCTTTTAAATGCCGTATTCCTTTACGGCTCTGGAGATCACGGGTCTCCACAACTTCCTATTCTTTGTAACTTTTAGTAATATTAGGCTTTTTACTATGCCGTCTGATATACAAGTTTCTCTAAAGCGTAAATAACTCAAAATAAATTAACGTTTTTTTCTTTTAAAAACCGTATCTCTTCAAGACTCTGGTGATCATGGCTCTCCATAACTTCCTATTCTTTGTAACTCTTAGAAATATTTGTTCTTTTACTATACCGTCCACTGAGATTCAAACATAAATTTATCGAAAACGTGAATACTTCAAAATAAATGGACGTTCTTCTTTTAAATGGCATCTCCCTGCAAGACGTTGGTGATCATGTCTCTTCACATCTTCCTATTGTTTTCATCTCTTAGCAATGTTTGTCTATTTACTATCCCCCAACTGAGATTCAAAAATAAATACTTAAATAAAAGATTAAAAAATGAATACTTAAATAAATAAAACGTGATCTTCTTTTTGCGTACCTTGTCCCTTCAGGACATTAGCGATCATAGCCCTCTACAACTTCCTGTGTTTGACTTTTTACTATCATCCTACTGAAAATCAAACATAAATTTATCCAAAGTCTCAATACTTCAAAAAGCGATTTTCTTCTTTTCTGCGCCGTTTCACTTCAGAGTGTTGGCGATCATGGCACTCCACGACTTCCCATAATTTCTAGCTGTTAGTAATGTTTGTCTTTTTACTATACCTCCTACTTAGATTCAAACATAAATTTGTCTAAAGTGTGAGGGCAAACAGCCACATCACGTTGAAACACCGGTTCCCACACAATCACCGAAGTTAAGCAACGTTGAGCCTGGTTAGTATACCAGGTGCTGTAAGCTTGGATGTGCGGATGGTATAAAGGTTCGGAATTATTAGTTGAAGAGCCGAGTTTCTTAGATTCACTTACGCGCAAATACTCTTGGGAAAAGGTATGAATCCAACTCTCCTCCCCACAGCTATGGGTTAATTAGTATTTGCATACAAAATATTTACATTTCGGCATTAAACCCACGCTAAACAAAACCAACCAACGACATAAATATATCTCTGATTATATATATATATATATATATATATATATATATATATATATATATATATAGGTTAGTTAATAAAACGAGGACTATATAATCAGTATGATAAGCATTTATTAAATATTAATTATTAGTCATATACAGAAATGAAGCATGGAAAGAAAGGTTCTAAGTTCGGAATTTTCAGACACGCCTGTGTCCTTCATCAATGGACCAACGGATAGACAAAGAAATGGGAATTACTCACCGACAGATGTGTTTTGTGATTGATGTATTTTCTGGTGGAAATAATATTGTTAGCAAAAAAACGTCCTGTGTCTGATTCCTCGATGTGCAAAACTTTTTTATGAAAATAAACTTAAATTTAAAATTTTGATCGGTGTGAAAGCGTTATGTAGGTTTATTATTAATAGTTGAGGTGTAGGGGAGTGAGATTGTAAACATGAATGAAGAGAGTTATAGGTTGAGGAGGGAAGAAAGTCGTCTCGCATGTCGTATGTTGCAGCCAAAATTGTCAGACCAAGTTGTCAAATTTAGAAAGACGGGCTGTGGTTAGAATAACGTGTGATGAGGAAAAAATGAGGAGGAAAATGCAATATATAATAATAAAATATTATTAAATAAAATAAAATTAAATTAAAAAAAAAGGAAGGAACAATAAAATGCATAAAACTTTTGGATAAAAATTTGTAAATCTATTGATAACAAAAAAGGGGGGCACAGAAAATAAAATAAAATGAAAAATAATACAGGACAAACTGAGATGAAAAGCGTATATATATATATATATATATATATATATATATATATATATATATATATATATATATATATATATATATATATAGATGCACATGCGTACATAAGTGCACATAACAGTGTGTAAATATACACAAAACGCCGCGCAAACATAAATCATTTGAATATATATATATATATATATATATATATATATATATATATATATATATATATATATATATATATATCAGGTCATCCCATAAGTTCTGTCCGAATTTTAACTTTTTGTTAAAATGAACGAAATTTAAAGAGTATTTTATAATGTCTAATGGAGCTGAACATTATTTTTATGTTTAGATGCATTTAAACTGATCAAACTTTATTTCAGCGAACAATAAAATTAATTTTGTTTGATTAAAACCCTGCTAACATGGAAGTACCCAAGAATCATTTGAGGCACATAATGCTTTATGAGTTCAAGAAAGGAAACTCAGCAACCGAAGCGGCTAGAAATATTCTCTCAGTTTATGGAGAGGAACGTGTGAATGAAAGAACTTGCAGAAGATGGTTTGCAATATTCAGAGGTGTAGATTTCACCCTTGAAGATGAAGATCGAACCGGACGTCCAGTTGAGTTTGATGAAAAGCCTCTTGAAGCAGCCCTTGAAGAAAATCCTGCTTTATCAGTCGAGGAATTGGCAGCGGTTCTCAGTTCAAACCATACAACTGTTCATCGTCATCTTCAACTACTTGGAAAAGTTCCTAAACTTGGAAAATGGGTGCTTCATGAATTGTCTGAAAACAACCTCAAATCCCGAGTTGACATCTGCTCTTCTCTCCATTCTTGCCAACTTGTTTCACCTTTTTTGGATAGACTTGTGAGGGCGACGAAAAATGGATCTTTTATCGAAATGTTAAGCGTCGTAGACAGTGGCTTGGTAAAGGGGAAGGACCCCAGCCACAGCCGAGAAGGGAACTTCATGAGCAAAATGTTCTTCTTTCAATCTGGTGGGATCTCCAAGGAACAATCCCCTTAATGCAACAATTAATGCTCAAATATACTATCAGCAATTAGAGCAGTTGAACCAAGCTTTAAGGAAAAAAGACCTGCTCTAGTGAATCGAAAAGAGGTAATGTTTCACCAGGACAATGCGCGACCCCACACAGCAAGAATCACGTCACGAAAGATCGAAGAACTTGGTTGGGAGAAAATTCTTCACCCGTCTTATTCTCCCGACCTTGCTCCTTCAGACTACCATTTGTTTCGTAGCTTACAGAATCATTTGGAAGAAACAGCTTTTGTAACACAGGAAGAGGTTAAAACTGACATTTGTGAGTTCTTCGAATCAAAGCCAAAAGAATTTTTACAGTAATGGAATTAGTAAGCTTGGAAGGAGGTCATAGATAATCAGGGAAAATACATTGCTGATTGAATCTGTAATTAAATGTAACATTTGGTCACTTGTTTTCTTTATTCAAAATTCGGACAGAACTTATGGGATGACCTGATATATATATATATATATATATATATATATATATATATATATATATATATATATATATATATATTCATTGGATATGGTAGGTGGGGCCGTTTTTCTATTTTGGAATATTTTATAAAACTTTTGTTTCGCATTTGTCCAGCAGAAATCAACCAATGATCTAATAAATTTCCATTCTCATCATAACAACAAAATAAGATCTGGTACAATCATAAGAGCACTTAAGAGAACTCATAATTTGCAGCTCTCAATATTTACACGAAGAGGAGAAATATACTGAAGACACTTTCAAGCATTTTCGGTGGCATAATTATTTCATATTCAATACGAAACAAAAGGCTCAGAAAACATTCCAAAATAGAAAAACGGCCCCTTCTGGAAAACCCAATGAATCAAAAAAAAAAAAAAAAAGTCAACATAAAATTTGTTACTTCTACATCTAAGACAACAAAAGATTTAGTCAATACTAAACAAAACAATAATCTAAAGCATGAAGGTGGAAATTAGTTGATCATCTGTAATAATTGTCACAAAAAAATACATGGGAGAAACCTCAATGAATCTATTAGGTTGGTGCAAAAATAATGCCATTATCTTACATATGTTACTATGTGAGAAAACGGCATTATTTTTGCACCAACCTAATAAATAAAAGATTATATGACTACAAAAGCGACATTTTACAAAATACATTAAACGCATTATTTGCTTACTGTAACGAGTCTGAACACAATTTTGACATAAAAAAATAATAATCTAATAAAAGAAACAATTGACTAAGACGAAAATGTTTAGAGAGTGGCTTGATCGCAAGTTCATCCACAGTAAATTTGCTCCCTGGCTTTGACATTTCATAATTCCTAGCAGATTTTCTATTATCATAGAATGCGATATCTAATAACAAAAGAGATGGAAACAAAAATCAAAGAGATCTAAATGAAATCGGCTAGATTATATACAAAAAAAAAAAAAGAGTTTTAAATTTAAAACTCCCAGCATCCTTCATTTGTGCGCATGTGTAGTCGCACCAACGTAATAAATTTAGTCCGATTAACTCTTAACGGATGAAACGCGTATCCCCAAAACTTTTCCACTTTGTCATACATTTTTACCCAAGATATATATATATATATATATATATATATATATATATATATATATATATATATATATATATATATATATATATATATATATATTATATATAGATATAGATATATATAGATATATATATATATATATAGATATAGATAGATATAGATAGAGAGAGAGAGAAAAGTAGAAAAATTATTTCCCCTCTCCCTCAATTTTTTCCATTTTTTTTTTTTTTTTCTTTAAAAGCCGACCAGTTGGCTGAAGTAGTTCCAGATTGACATAGAATTAGCAGTATAAATAAAGACAATAGGAAAACTTTTCATAGTCGACGCGTTTTGTCCTTTGTCTGACTTTATAATGACAAAGGTAAGGATTTTATTTTACAACATGTATTTAAAAAGAGGAATAAATATGTGATTAGTATTTCAGAATTATTAAATTTAAGAACGTTCATAAGTTTAGCAATATATATATATATATATATATATATATATATATATATATATATATATATATATGTGTGTGTGTGTGTGTGTGAAATATATATATATATGTGTGTGTGTGAAATATATATATATATGTATGTGTGTGAAATATATATATATATGTATGTGTGTGAAATATATATATATATGTGTGTATGTGTAATATATATATATATGTGTGTATGTGTAATATATATATATATATATATGTATGTGTAACATATATATATATATATATATATGTATGTGTAATAGATATATATATATGTATGTGTAATAGATATATATATATATGTATGTGTAATATATATATATATGTGTAATATATATATATATATGTGTGTAATATATATATATATATATATGTGTAATATATATATATATATATGTATGTGTAATATATATATATATATATATATATATATATATATATATGTATGTGTAATATATATATATATATATATATATATATATGTACGTGTAATATATATATATATATATATGTATGTGTAATATATGTATATATATATATTTATATGTGTGTAATATATTTATATATGTATGTGTAATATATATATATATATATGTATGTGTAATATATATATGTGTGTGTGTGTGTGTAATATATATATACATATATATATATATATATGTATGTGTAATATATATATATATATATATATATATATATATATATATATATATATATATATATATATATATATATAACTAGTTGATAAATGCCTTGGGCTCAAAAGGTGTCGACAAAGCGTGGTGACAAGACTAAAATTCACCAATTTCCAACCAAGTATTAATCCCCTTTCTACTTCTCACCAAGCGAACACCCTCCCATAAATGATGTCAAACGAATCAATAAAAAGTTATATTAATCTATTTTTAATGTGTTTATCATTACCTATATTACCTATATATTTTATAAAGAACAAAAGCTACCGTTGCAGTTGAATGTAAACAATTACTGGTACTTCCTTTCAGTTACATCTCTTTCTTCAACAGTTTCCAGCTGGTTAATGATCAGAGTGTGTTGAGGCATAGCTAGATATGATAGATCAGTTGGTACCGATGAACATCGCTATTATTTCTTACCAAAATTCCTTTTAAAATATCAGTAATAATAATAATAATAATAATAATAATAATAATAATAATAATTTTTTTCAAAACTACTCAGTGGAAAATGTCATGATGCCATTTCTTACCTTAGGTCTCTGGTCAGGACCCAGAAAGAAATGAGTACACACCAGAAACCAACGGAAATAATAATAATAATAATAATAATAATAATAATAATAATAATAATCGACACACACACATAATATAAAACGCGGCATGGCAAAGGGTGAGCCAATATGCGCACTGGAAAATCTCCAACTTCTACGGAAAGGAAACCAAAAGAAATTGGTATACACACCACACAGACCCAGTTATGAAGATAGGACTTGTAACAATTTTATGGGACTATTTTATATTTGTTTGTTTGTTTAGTGGCATATCAACTCCTATATGGGTCATTTAATGCCGAAATTTAATTTTCTTGTGAGCAGTTGTAATTTCTTTGACAAAAGTGTATTACTGATAATTATTTATTTTTTCATATCTTTTACAAAAGAACCTATTGCTAGGAAATTTTTCTATGAAAAAGAATATCAGGTATTTTAATATAAAACTATTTATACGATAATAATAATAATAATAATAATAATAATAATAATAATAATAATAATAATAATAATGATAATAATACAGCTTCAACATTCTTAACTGGACCCTAGCTGACTTTAAGCGAATGGATGCCAAAATGAGAAAGCTTCTCAACTGCCACCGCATGCAATCCTACCAAGGCTGATGTTGATCGTCTTTGTGTACCCAGATTCGAAGGAGGCAGAGGATTAGTTCAACTAGAATTTTCAAAACTACAACAATTGACCTTCAAAGATATCTAGAAAGTACAGAAGACTGGATGATGATCTGTGTCAAAGAACATGAAAGTAGTAAGCGACTTTATGCAGTAATAAAGGAAGCCAGCAACTTCAAGATGGAGTCTCAAGTAGGCGAAGAAAGACAAGTAAATCATAATGCACCGACTGGAGCTGCAAAATACTTAAAAAAGAAAGCAAAGGTAAATGCAACCGAACAGATACAGAAACGATGGCCAGATAAACCACTTCACGGTCAGTACTGTACCCATCAGTGGCTACATAGTGAAGGGCTAAAGGTTTTATTCTTTCTGCACAGGACTAATACTTGCTAACTAAAAATCACCAAGCACGCATACCGAAAATTTGTGTTAGTCCAAAATGCAGTTTCTGTGATAAATATCCAGATGCAACTGATCATTTTGTATCAGGTTGCGCGGTATTGGCACCCACTGAATATAAAACACAGCACGATAGAGTGGGCCAATATCTACACTGGAAAATCTAAAACATTTAGGGAAAGGGTACTGAAAGAAATTGGCATGCACACCATCCAGACTCGATTACGGAGATAGGGCTTATAACAATTTGATGAGACATCACAATAAACACAGACAAAGACGTCGTTATTAGATACTGCAAACAAGCAAAAAAGTGTTCCTTATTGATATAAAAGTAACTGCACTCAAAAGTATCTTTGAAGATCATCAAAATGCTATCAGAATACAAGGACCTTGAAATCAAAATCTCAAAAATGTGGCACATGAGAATACCAACATTTCCAGTTGTAGATCGATTGGAAAATATTCCAATGGACTCAACGAAGGGATTCCTGACTTAAATGAATACAAAAAAAATTATCTCTTGAAATGGGAAAAATGTGGCACGTCAATAAATCCAGTTGGATTTGAAACCCTCGGTTTGCTTGGAAAAGGTTCCGATAGACACTTCAAGTGATCCCTGTTAACCCATGCTTTAAAGAAATACCACAAAATTGTACCCACAAGTACAGCTCAAAAGCATACGAAGGGCTTTGGCTATGTAAACTGTGTGTGCTCTTAGGTTAAAAAATGTTCACTGAAAATATCACGATCCCATTTCTGACCTTAAATCTCTGGTTGGGGCCCGGAAGGAAATGAATATGCTACAGAAAGCAAATAATAATAATAATAATAATGTATTTTGAGTAAATAACATTATGCAGTCGATTAGACAGATGTGACTGTCTAAGACAGTGGTTCCCAACATTTTGGTGGCCATGCTCTACCTAAGCATCATTAAAATCCTTATGCCTCCCCATGTGACATATAATTCTTACTATTCAAAAAGTGAACACCAATTCACGTGGAGGAAGCCTAAACAAACTTCCAAAGAACATGGCATCCATGAAAGAGAAAAATAAAAGAGCAGTTGAAGTCCTGAGAAAGAAATTACTAAAAAATTGTTTTTAAAAATTATATATATATATATATATATATATATATATATATATATATGTAAGGGAATTCAGAGCAGTATGAATACCTCTAGCTCTTATCTTAAATAACAACTTAAAAGAGAGTGTTTGACCAACACAAGGACTGACCAAAATTCATGTTAAAAAATAAAAAAAAAACAAATGAAAACTACAGACATAAGTTCATTTTCTTCATCAAGACATTCATTTCTGTAGTTCATTGCTACCAGCAAGCAGATTTTTTTTTCTCCTGATGATGGCCACGTTGGCCGAAACTAGTCGAGGAATCTAAATGAAATAATAATAATAATAAAAACGAAACAATATTAATCTAAAACCCAGTGTGGCTGAAGATTTTAATTTTTTTAATATTTTTATTCCTCAATATATATATATATATATATATATATATATATATATTGTATGACGAAGTGTAAAAAGTTTACTTGTGACGCGTTTCGTCCTTCAGGAATTTCATCGGACTAAATTTGTTATATTGGTACGACTATATATGTGCACGAACGAGGGGTGCTGGGGATTTTAGAATTTTTTTTATCTAGCCGAATTCATTTAGAGTCTTTTTCTTTTTCTCTTTCTTTCCATCACTTTTGTTAATAGGAATCCCACACTGTGATGATAGAAGATCTGCCAGGAATAATGAAATGTTGTAAAGACGAGAGTGTAAATTTACTGCAGATGATCTTCCGATCAACACACTTTCTTGGCATTTATGTCGTAGTAAATTGTTTTCTCCTTTGATCAGAGTAGCATTTTTATGTCAAAATTGTGGTCAATCTCGTTCCTGGCAGATCTTCAATTATCACAGTGTGGAATTCCTACCATCAAATGCTTCTGGAATCCACACAACCAAAATTCCTGATTCCAAGACTTTGAACCCATTCTTATAGAACTTTAGACAAAGCCCTGTGTCACTAGAGAGATTTATGTGTGTGTGTGGGGGGGGGGTAATTTTTGTTATACCAATAGCTATATAAACCAATTGAAGATTAACTCTACAAAGTTTTATTTATTTTCGTCGTGGAGATATTTTATCTTACTATAACACCCGCCACGGCTTGACCGGCGTTGCGAGATTACAACGATATTATATCTTCTAGTACTCTGAGACCAAAAACACCAGCGTCAGCATTGACCAACGCAGAGTTAGCCCATGGTTAAAGCGTCGTTCTAAGACCCTTAGGACCGAACTACGAAACGTGGTTACACCACCGGCTATAAACGGCGACGAAAGTTATTACAATATTTGGTGTCAGTGACCAAAGATGTAACCCTGTTGCAAGGGGACGTTACATTCCAAGTGGCTTTTTTTTAAGCGCTGAACCTGTGGCCTTGAAAGCTTCAACTAATAGCATTGTAGATTTTCTTCACGGAACATCATGTAATGAGCACAAAAAGCGCCCTGTGTTTCAATTACAGATTCACCAGTCCTAAGAAAAATGTTTCAACAGCAAACGCACGGTGTGCACCAGTCAAAGCCATGATGGCAACTGATGGTATCCGAAACAAAATGGTAAGACATTAGCTAGATATAAATATCATTGCCACTTGTCTAAATTCATTAGCACCACACAAGTGACAGTTTTAAATGTGAGAGGTATTTATGCCGCACCCTGTATAAATTCACTTTCATACGTTTAGGTTTTATTACAATTCCAATCATTGCTTTTTAAAGCAATAAACATTTCCGAAGAGCGAAGATAGGTAAAAAAAATGAGATGTTTCAATTACAGATTCACCAGTCCTAAGAAAAACGTTTCAACAGCAAACGCACGGTGTGCATCAGTCAAAGCCATGATGGCAACTGATGGTATTTGAAACAAAATGGTAAGACATTAGCTAGATGAAAACCGCATTGCCACTTGCCTATGTTTACTAGCACCACACAGGTGATAGTTTTAAATGTGGGAGGCATTTCTGCCGCACCAATTTACTTTCAAACGTTTAGGTTTTATTCCAATTCTATTCATTGCTTTTTCAAACAATAAACATTGCCGAAGAGTGAAGGTAATTAAAAAAAAAGTGGTGTAAATGTAAATTCCATCCTTGTGATACTGTCTTATTGCAGGCATGTTTATCCAAGTTTGCCAAGATTTTAAATGCCGTCTAGAAGAAAGACAAAGCATCTATTCTGCAACTAACGAAAGATTCGTGTATAATCTAAAGTGACTTATCTTGAGAGCAATCAATCAATCAATAGAACACCTGCCACAGAGTGAGGATTATTAACATGACATTCTGACAAATCATGATATCATGGGTAATACCGTCCTTTTGATAGTACATTTTGTTGTGGCCACATTTATCCATGTTTGCCAAAATCTCTTTCAAGGAACATATCCCAGCTTGTTTTGAAATTAATGTGTTTACCAGCTGAGAAAAAAGCATGTAAGTCAATTTTTCAAACACTGAATTACATATTGTTTTTCATCAGATTTTAGAAATACTTTTAAATTTTTCCCGACACTTATAAAATACTCAGAACAAGAGAAGAACCTAAGAAAAACATTTTGTAATAGTTTAATAGCAGTAAGTTAAACAAAGTCATATAAATTTAGAAGATTCCTTTCTTCTATAAACTGAGTGCTCTACGCCTTTGATTTCCTGTCAGATTAGTATGATTGCCATTTGAGTGAAGGTAGTTAAAAAAAGCGGTGTCATGGGAAAAACTGTCCTTTTGTCACGATATCTTATTTTAAGGTTATTGTTTTTAGAATCTTTTAAATATAAAATCATCCTTGTAAATAAACACTCCAATAAATAAATAATGTTTAATATTTTTATTGTAAATTCTCAAGAACAAAATAATGTATATTTTGCATATCTCTAGTAATAGTAATTGCAGTACAATTCTCCTTGTCCTGACAAGCAACCGGGTTTGCTAAGCATAGCCCCGCCTATGTTCGCCAGTTGTTCTCTATTTATACTTGTCTATGTAATTTGCATACGATAGTACAGTATAAATTCACTTTCATCATGTGTTTAGGTTTTATTACAATTCTAATCATCGCTTTCTAAAAACAATAAACAACGCTGAAGTTAGTTAAAAAAAAAATCGGTTTCATGGGAAAAAAAATCTGTCCTCCTGACACGACATCTTATTGCGAAAAACGTTTATCCCTGTTTGCTGGAATATTGATCTAAGAATTTTACGCCAAATTAACTTACAGCGTTAAATATATTAACAAATGATAAATGATATTTTCGTCGAAAAATACGGATTCGAACCTGTGACCAGACCAACCAGTGCTATTCAATAAATCTATCAATGTCAAAAGATTTACATTATTCGTCTTTTAATATCAGGGTCAAGTAAAATCCACCTACTCTCCCTCTGAATACATATATCTACTTACCAAATTAAAGATTTAGCCTTTTTAAAGTGATTGATGGACCACTTAAACAAGATAATAAGCTGTGTTATTGAAGAAGTTATACAAATCTGAATTGCTTATGTTTCAAATTATTCCCGAAGATGCCGTCTGCAAACATAACTCCAAACACGTATACGGCGCATGTAACATTGTTTTTTTTTTTTTAATATCGTGGAATTAACAAATTGTATCTTTTCTGTTAATTCACCCCAAAATAAAAAGAATTTATATTTACTAAAATTCACACCAAATTCTCCCAGAGCGAGGCCCTTCCAGTGCACTCCGGTCGGGTTGATCTTTGCGATCCCCGATATGTGGGTGACTCGGGTGTGCTATAGCTTTTTGTTTTTTTTAAATCAGATATTTATAACTACTGGACTACTAGTTGAGGAGAGTGATGACTGATTACGGATGAAAAATGTCGACCTCTCGACTACACAAGATTTGGATAAAAGTATCTCTTGAGATGTGAATTATTTAGTTGCTTTTATTTTAACTGATGAATATTCGTTTTTTTTCTTTTCTTTCTAAACCTAAATCGATTTGTTTATATATATATATATATGTGTGTGTGTGTGTGTGTGTGTGTGTATGTATATTATGTATATATATATGTATATTATATATATATATATATATATATATATATATATATATATATATATATATATATATATATATATTATGAGTTTTATTTTATGGATTATAAAATAATTTTAATATGTATATAAAAAATTTTAATATGTTCATATATACGTACATATAAGATTCTGAAAAAAAGGTTGTTTTATTCAGTAAACAATGTTTTATTTATTTATATATTTTTGACCATGTTAACTTTTATTGTTTATCTTAAATTAGCACACTACCCGTAAAAAATATAAGTGCTATGGGATTTTTTTTTTTCTTTTGCATGCACACTACACTTCGAACGTGTTGTGTTGCAGTGGAACACAGTGAGGATCTTTTCTGTTAATTCACCCAAAATATTAATTCACCCCAAAATATAAAGAATTTATATTTACTAAAATTTACACCAAAATTCAAAAAAGGCCCTTTAAAATTTATTCAAAAATGCATTCATTGTTATTTTGGGCGTTACGTCTCCAAAGGAACTAACAGAAATAAGAGTCTATCATGCTGCGATGATTCCCGAACATAGATTTATTCTTCATTTTGGTGTTCCGCCAGCTACTTTCGATTGTTTGCGCCTGAGCTGATGTTTTCTGGTCAGTGAAATTCATGCTGTGCTTTATACTTAGATGAATATAAATGGGATCATCCTTCAAAAGATGGATTTCCTTTCCAACAATCAGAAATAATCGTAGTCCCAAGTAAAATACAGCTTCAGATTGGGTTAAAAAATAATGTGGAGAGGCTGTTCTATCTGGCACATAGTACATGAAACACGACATATGCCCCCAAATACCCGTTGGTTTGGCAATTGGCGTCCAACATGGTTCTTTCGAATGGAGAAATAGCTCTCATCTATCTCCACAATAGTTCCGGAGATTCCAATCGGTGATGATGATTTTGAGGATCAGATTTCTACATTTGTTTAAAAACCAATTAAAAGTGACTCAGAGCGAAACTCATCTCAAATCAATCCAAGTAGCCCAACGACACATTAAAATTGGCTCCAGACGAGAAGTAACTAAAAACGATTTCTGATTGGCTAATAAACAAAAATCATTGCATACGTTCTTAACTACGTACTCATCATAATCGGTTTAGTGTGTATCCTAAGCAGATACAAAATTTGCGCCAAATTTCTTGGAGCCTCTCACGTGACTTGAAACATCAATGAATACGAAATATCATTCGACTTCGAGAGTGAGTCTTACGAATTTTCTCAGCTCGACACATGAATCCAGGTTAGATATCTTACCAGGCTTAAAGTTAAATTTACTTAACATTTCTATAGAAGTACACGCACTCAACAACATAAATTCAACAGAAAACATCAAGTGACATATTCAATAAAAGGGAGACAACTTCATACACAGAACAGTAAGTCGAGTACAATATTACAAAATTCAACACCAAAAGCAAATTTTTTAATTTTCCTACAAACACAAAAATTCCTTATCAAAATTATCCATTTTTATACACACAATTTCTCAACTCTTAATCTTTCATATATCTTCATAAACACTTCAATCCACACAAGAAAAAAAACTTTGAAGCAATTTAAACAACTTTCAACATACAATGTTGTACCTTCTATTGGTTATATATAAAAAAAAATATTTATTGTTGAACCAAAGTATTGTTTCATATCGTTATTTCTCTTATTGTTTGCTTGCTTTTTGTTACATTTGTGAAATGAAAAAAAGTAGCGAGTTCATCGCTTTTTCATCAACCATTTGCAGATTGGTAAACCCTTCTTGTTGATGGCATTAACCCCACTACAACTTCAATAGTCTCCAGGCGCATACTTCCCTGGGGTAGTTCGTCCCCACCGAATCAATGATACGGGGGACCTCACTACGACATCTCAATTTTCATAAGATGTATAGTATTCATATAAAATGTAAATTTTTATTGTAGCCTAATTATCTATAATAATGTATCGTATGGAATATAGGAAAACAATTATTATGACCTACAAATTCAAAAAGAAAACAGAAAAAAATATATTATATATATATATATATATATATATATATATATATATATATATATATACACTCGACTTGACGAGTGCGTCTAGCATGAAACAGCCTGTCGCCTCTGAGTGTCTGAGTGTTGACTTCAATGTTCACTTTTATATTTATATTTACATACGCTCTATCTCTGATATTGAGCACTTTATCCCATAAATATAGCAAACTTCAAAACTATATTTCTGCATATATATATATATATATATATATATATATATATATATAGTTCTGTTAAATTACATGTCACCACCAACCAACACAGAAATACCACACAAGTCTTGATCAATATTACAAAAATTCTCTATTACACTCTGAACTGTAAAAACCAATTACATATTTCGTTCAATAATTTAGTCTACTTATTTTCAATTGGATCATTTCATATTCACGGATAAACTTTTTGATGTCGTTATTGAAGGACGAGAGAAAATTCCCGTGTTGATACATATTTCTTTTTCTTTCCGAGTACTTTCGACATAGCACAATGTCATCATCAGGGTATATACATTCTAGTATTCATTATTGTCAAAGATGAAATTGTTGTGTTCATCTGAAAGTTAAATTTCTTACAACTGGATTGAGGAACGCTGGGCAGTGCGTGACCGCTGAAACCGTTTAAGAAGGTAACTAAGTATGGTGTAGAGAGTTTTTTACGAAATGAATAGTAAAAAGAAAAACTATTAGTTCAAACGTTGGCATTTCAAACTATCTATTGTACACATTTTAAAACATTTGTACAGTATTCATAATTAATTTTATTGAGGTTTGGTTTCGATTTTTTAATATAGATAGCTTCGAGAAGTTTTAGTTTATGTTTATTCTTTTCATGAAAAAGTATAGATGTATTTTCAACAAGTATTTTTCTGAATTGCGAAAGTGGACAGGTATGCTGCTGTAAATGTTTAGAAATGTTGGACATATTATTCAAATGAAAACTTTAACCGCCGAGACAACGTTGTTGTTGTGTGTCCAATATAAATATTATTTTTACCATGGGAGATACAATCTCCCAGAGGATATTTAAATTTTAAAATGATGTTAGTTTTCTGCAACACGTTAGTGGGCACAGAAGAGTCATTACGAATGATTGTATTAGAAATAGTAGATTTAGTGTAGTATATAATTAATTCATTTTTTTTTTTACTAGGATCTGTAGTGGATATATTAGCTTTTATTATTTTTTAGGATATTTTTGTTTTGTTTATAGTCCGAATGCATTTGGTTACGATATAAAAGACTGATATGTTTAAGGTTAGTTGAAAAAGTATTACATTTTATTTGTTTGGGTATAAAGATCTTATTTGTTCAACAACAATATATTTAGGTCATAAATAGTTAGTTATTATTGGCAAGAGTTTGTTTTATTTTTTTTTTTTTCAGTTCGCTGAAGAAAATCTGTTTTGTGGCTGCATTAATTTTTGCACGTTTTATTAGGCTTTTTATAATTTCTATTTTATAGTAATTTGCAAAAATTAATAAAAAGTAAAAATTAATTAGTAAAAATTAATAAAAACTAATTTATCCACCACATATCCTATAATAATGCATTACTGATACCAATCTTCTAGTGTTGAAACTCAGAGTTGTGATAGGGGTGAGGGAGAATATGTATATTTATTAATATATATTTAATATATCTGTTACATAACATTGAACACTGTTTTATTAACATCAGCACTATATATGCAACACACACACACACACACACACATATATATATATATATATATATATATATATATATATAAATATATATATAAATGTAATGAAAAACAAACCACTTTAAGGTACCATTACGATAATTTATTTCACCTAAATCCTTTTTTAAGGATTCAGGATCATCAGGTAAAACTTCCAACAACGAATTGAGAGGAAAAATGGGATTAGAAATTGGTGGGTAGTGTAATTTTTGTAATTTAATAGAGGGGGTTGAGAGTGGTAGTTAAACAGACAATATAAAGTATAGGGAGGGGTTAATTTTATATCTCTCTTAAGTATGTTTTATATTGGAGTAGGAGGGGTGACAGAACCTTGACCTCTTTAGATGGTTAATAAAACGGAAATGAATTGTAGAAAATGTATACAAGTGAGTCTTATGGTAAAAAGAGAGATAGGGGGGGGGGAAGAGATGGACTTGTTATAATTTTGTTTTAACAAAATTATGTAAAAGATAGTTTACAATGTTTGATAGAATATTCGATGTCTGAAAAAAATTTTGTTATTAACTTAAATCTTTAATATTTTAAGTAAATAGTTTCAGGACTAAATATAACTATTATTGTAATAAACATATTTATCTAGGACATAAAGAAATATTTAAAATTTTAATAGTTTATTCACCCGACTAATTGTATTTCCACAATATATATATATTAGGTTGGTGCAAAAATAATGTCGTTTTTGACGTTCAAACATATGTGAGAAAACGACATTATTTTTGCACCCACCTAATATATATATATATATATATATATATATATATTAGGTTGGTGCAAAAATAATGACGTAATAATGTCGTTTTTGGACGTATTTTTTAACGTCAAAAAACGACATTAATACGTCATTGTTTTTGCACCAACCTAATATATATATATATATATATATATATATATATATATATATATATATATATATATATATATTAAGTTGGTGCAAAAATAATGACGTAATAACGTCAAAAAACGACATTATTACGTCATTATTTTTGCACCAACCTAATATATATATATATATATATATATATATATATATATATATATATATTCTGTGGGCAGGAGGTGGGAAATAACGGTTATCCCAAAACTTGGACAAGTTAAGATTGTAGTGACCGGGTAAATATCCTCTTGGGAGTCGCTTAGACTGAGCAGTGCTTCACTGGAAGAAGCTGTTCGAGTGGAACTTCTTTCTCGCCGATGGAATACGGAGGAAATGTGGGTTGTTTGCTCATATAGGTTGCATGGCGCGTCCTTGTAGTGAAGGTTTGAAATATCGCGAACAAGGTATTTAGTTCGTCCGAGCACTTTCCGTGAAAATAGCGATAGAGCAGCGAGACATTGCCATATCCCGCCTCTGAGAGAGGAGTTGGAGGAATTAAAATAGTCCGTCGCCCACAAGCGCTCCGAAACGTTTATGGACTCTATCAAGGCTGGAGAGCGAGTTCTGGGCAGCTCACCGAAAAAAAATATCTCAAGAGTACTCCATTTTCGGCCTGATTTGGCTCTTAGAAAGGTAAAAGATAGCGGGGGGGGGGCAGGTATTTACTGGAGCGGTACAGGTAACCGACCATTTTACCTGCATCCTTAAAAATGGATCATATGTCGGAGTTCCACTTGAGGTCAGATGCGAGTTTGAGCCCAAATAGTATTTCAAGCCACGGTAACTCCCTGAGGGGACACCAGTTCATCGTGACTGGTGGTAGTCCAGTGTCCGATATATAGCGGGTGTAACTGCAAAATTATCCAAATCGTGTAACAGAAAAAGTGTTCAATTGTTAGATTAAGATTTAAACCGTCGTATCTTAGAAATGATTAAAGATATATTACTGGAATTCTCTGAGGTTTTAATAACACTATTGGACTCTACTTATGAATAATAAGAATGTATTTAGCTCTAAGTTGAAATAATGATTCCTCTTGCTTTTGAGACCGCCTGATCCAATTTTCCTTCCAACTGCTCCCACTATTTTAAACTTACCGTTCTCTTGATGGTTCTTGAATGGACTTTGGAGATGGAATCCAGATTATGAATCTTGGTACCACGACTGAAGGCTTGAATGATCTTTTTCATCTCACAATTGCTCAGTTGGGAAGACATAATGGGTCTGACAAAAATGATTTTAACCAGTTCTCTTTCTAACTGAATAATTAGAAAGGTTTTTCAGTGATTCTTACAGCAAAAGGTGTCAAAATGGCTAAACGTCTTAATCTGAAAACCCAGAAAAAAAAAAGAAACTCAATTAGCTTAGTGTTTTTTTTAGGTATTAAACATTTTGTAGGCTGGACAATTGTCCCATGCTGTTACACGATTTGGACAATTTTGCTGTTAGACCCGGTATATATATATATATATATATATATATATATATATATATATATATATATATCTGTATGCATGTATGTATGTATATTATATATATATATTATATATATATATATATATATGTATATTATATATATTATATATATATGTATGTATATTATATATATATTATATATATATATATTATATATATATTATGTTCGTGCAAAAATAATGACGTAATAATGTCGTTTTTGACGTTAAAAATACGTCGAAAATCGACATTATTACGTCATTATTTTGGCACCAACATAATATATTATATATATATAATATATATATATATATATTATATATATATATTACATATATATATATTATATATATATATATTACATATATATATTATATATATATATATATTATATATATATGTATATTATATATATATATATATATATTATATATTATATATATATATTATATATATATATATATTATATATATATTATATATATATATATTATATATATATTATATATATATTATATATATATATATATATATATATATATATAATATATTATATATATTATATATATATATATATATATATATATATATATATATATATATATATATTAGGTAATAATCCGTTGGAATGTAATCCAAGTGAATCCTATTAATAAAATATAAAATATTAAATATCAAAACTGATTCACACATAGAACTCAATGCTTTAATTAAACAGAGCAACATATTTTATACGATAGGAATTAAGATTACATTAGGTTCCTGATCATTCTCAATTTACGAGGATTTTTCAAACCAGTCAATAGATTATAAAATATTGAAATAAAACTGGCAAAACGGAAGGAAAGAACGGAGGACAAATGGAAAAAGGAAAAAAAAAGTGAAAAAGAGAGCAAATAAAAACAAGGAAGTAGTGTAAGTCTGGATAAGAGGGGGCTGGTTAAGGGAGAAAGGAAAAGAAAATAACGGGCAGAAAAAAGAGAGAAGAAATGGCTTAATTATCTTATACTCAGTAGCAGACAGAAGTCAGTTCAGAAACCCTTCAAGATTCTATTAACAAAAATAATATTATATTAAATAAAGAGATAAACCCATTTATATGAAACAGCGTTAATTCAGAATTAAAGGTATATTAAAATAAACAATATATTAAAAAAAGAAGAAAAATATAAAATTGAAATTAATATATTGAAATGATTATAATTATCTCACTCTCTCTCTATATATATATATATCTATATATATATATATATATATATATATATATATATAGATAGATAGATAGATAGATAGATAGATAGATAATATTAGTGTTAAATATACACATACATATGCAATCATATATCTAAAATATATAAATATATATATATACATACATACATACACATACATATATATTTGTATAAAAAGTAAATCCAAGAGGATAAAATCCAGGTAGAACTCAAATGTCCAGGACAGACTAAGGATATAATAAAAATGCTTAAACACTAATATTCCATGGTCATAATTTATTACATTGGAATCGTAAATACGATCCATTTCATCAAACCTACAAATTCAAAAAGAAAACAGAAAAAATTATATTATATATATATATACTCTCGGCCGGACCATTGCGTCTAGCATGAAACAGCCTGTCGCCTCTGAGTGTTGACTTCAATGTTCACTTTTATATTTATATTTACATACGCTCTATCTCTGATATTGAGCACTTTATCCCATAAATATACCAAACTTCAAAACTATATTTCTGCACAACACACACACACACACACACACACACACACATATATATATATATATATATATATATATATATATAGTTCTGTTAAATTACATGTCACCCCCAACCAACACAGCAATTTCACACAAGTCTTGATCAATATTACAAAAATTCTCTATTACCCCTTGAACTGTAAAAAGCAACTACAACTACTGCAAAACATTAATAATACGAGAGAATCCAACAATAATGAAATTTTAGTAAAATCCGGTCGTCATGTGTATGACAACAAAATGCATCCGCGTCCTGGGTAAGGCGATAAAATACATCCGACAAGAAAGCCTTTGATCAGCAGGTTTTGAGGAGCGTGTGGCCACCTCTTAATTGCTGGTGTTCCCAGGTCCACCCTGTCCCGGTGTGGTAGCACTTGTCAGGGTTCCAACTATGGGCAAATAGTTAACTCCCCCCGAGAGGGGTTAAAACACTATGAAAGTATAAAACACAACAATACATTTTTGAAAATGTTTTACCACCAACACATTTTTTAAAACAAAATATAACCAACAATATATTTTTGAAAACAAAAATTATTACCAGCAATACATTTAAAAAAAAAAAAATAACAACCATACATTTTTTTAAAAAAAATTACTACCAGCAATACATTTTTGAAAAAAAAATATTACCAGCAATACATAAATGTATTACTGTGTATTTTTTCTTTTTGAAAAAAAAAATACCCAGCAATACATTTTTGAAAAAAAATATTACCAGCAATACATAAATGTATTGCTGTGTATTTTTTTCTTTTTGAAAAAAAAATACCCAGCAATACATTTTTGAAAAAATTTTTTACCAGCAATACATAAATGTATTGCTGTGTATTTTTTTTCTTTTTGAAAAAAAAAATACCCTGCAATACATTTTTGAAAAATTTTTTTACCAGCAATACATAAATGTATTGCTGTGTATTTTTTTTCTTTTTGAAAAAAAAATACCCAGCAATACATTTTTGAAAAAAAATATTACCAGCAATACATAAATGTATTGCTGTGTATTTTTTTTCTTTTTGAAAAAAAAATACCCAGCAATACATTTTTGAAAAAAATTTTTACCAGCAATACATAAATGTATTGCTGTGTATTTTTTTTTTCTTTTTCAAAAAAAAATACCCAGCAATACATTTTTGAAAAAAAATATTACCAGCAATACATAAATGTATTGCTGTGTATTTTTTTTCTTTTTGAAAAAAAAAATACCCAGCAATAGATTTTTGAAAAATTTTTTTACCAGCAATACATAAATGTATTGCTGTGTATTTTTTTCTTTTTGAAAAAAAAATACCCAGCAATACATTTTTGAAAAAATTTTTTACCAGCAATACATAAATGTATTGCTGTGTATTTTTTTTTCTTTTTGAAAAAAAAATACCCTGCAATACATTTTTGAAAAAATTTTTTACCAGCAATACATAAATGTATTGCTGTGTATTTTTTTTCTTTTTGAAAAAAAAATACCCAGCAATACATTTTTGAAAAAAAAAAAAGTTACCAACAATAAATTTTTGAAAAAAAAATATTAACAGCAATACATTTTTGAAAAAAATATTACCAACAATATATTTTTGAAAAAAAAAATATTACCAGCAATAAAAATCTTATTGGCATTAAATAACCCATTGAGGTGTTGATATTCTGTAAAACATAACCAAACCAAACCAAAATCCGGAACAAACATCCTCAATATATTACATAACTAAGAATAAGCATTTCTTACTTGCAGAACTTTCTTCCGACTTTGGTTTTCAGTCAATGGTTATTTTTTATCTTCTTAATTCCTGTTCTTTTATTGTTCTCTATCCCCTTAATTATATTTTTCTTTTTCTTTTTTCATATTCTTTCACATTTAATAATCTTTTGCGTCTTAGTGACTTTATTGTCAAGCTGGGAGTGAAATGATACCCCACCTACAAAAAAAAATAAAATAAAATAAAAAATAACAACACAACACAACACTACAAACTGACGCGTGAAGACACAATATTTGAAAAGAGATAAAACTGACATAACACAAATACACGCACAAAGGCACTACACACATATACGAGGGACGGCTGGATAGTTTATGGACTGACCAAGATATGAATGTAAATAAGCACACCGGTTGGTAGACTAAAAGACATACAAATGTTGTTAAGATAACTAGGGTCACAAAGACCTCCCTGGGGCCCCCAAATAGCATTTCCTCCTCCAGTTCGGAAGTAGTACGCACCGAACCTGCTACAGATGATTCCTTTATGCCAATTTCGTACCGTATTTTCTGGCTTACATGACGCACTTTTTTTCCTAAAAAATACTCTGAAAATACGTGTGCGTCTTCCAAGACGAATATAAGGCTTGTCAGTCACCTAATTGACTTGACTGAGAGGGACATGAATTTGTATGTCGAGTCATTATAATGTTAGCTATGTAATTCTAACCTCAGAACTTAGCTGTTACAAGTACTTCCAAGACTATAAACCTTCCTGGAGCCGAGCCACATACTTAAACATGCTCTGTTTACTAACAGAGGCAGGAGACTTTCTGCTCTTGACTAATATGTCATTGCCATACAAATAAAATCATACGAGTGATTAATGTAAACAATACATGGTACCAGTATCTGATGGACGCATGGTGAATGTGTTGTATGAGAATTACTTTTTTTTTCTTAGAAATTTCTTTCAAATATTAGGGTGGGTCTTCCAAGCCGCAGCGTCTTGTAAGCCGGAAAATACGGTAGTTATTAATGATGTGTGCACAATTTCAAGACATTTGGGATCGATATGATGTTGTATTTATATAAATTATGTCAACAGGGGAACCCCCTTCTTAAAAAATAAAAAATTAATATTTTTTCTAGTCTAACAAATGTCGTTACTTAGGAAGTTTTTATGAATACTAAACTACGAAAATTATCCCCCCCCCGCAATTTTTCCCCATTTTTTTAACGAGCGGACCAATCAATTTAAGTAATGCCGACAATCTCTTTATCTTTTTCTGTTCCGTGCCGGCGTCTACCTCAGTGAGTTATTAATTAATTTTTAAGAAGAAAACTGTCATCTTTAAGGCTATCAAGTGCATTTTGTTTTCTTAAATGTGGACCTATATAAGTAAATATAAGTCACGGAGAGAAAAATGACGCGACAGAAATCGTTAGGTATCACCTTTGTTCATTAAACCTGACTCACGAGATAGCGACCCGGTGATTTACCTGTTTTCGGGTCACTTGCTTTGGTATCCGACTTGGAAACAGCAGACTTTAAAGATTCTCCGATTATCGCAGTCCGATCGCAATGGACGTCGGATATTTATTCGCTTTAGTGATTTAAATACAAAACCTTATTCTTTAACTCGACAGTTCCTAAAATCCTTCTTTCGTTCTTTCTTTCTTTCTTTCTTTCTTCCTTCCATTCTCTCATTCTTTCTTTCTTTCACTTTTATCTTTCTCTCATTTTTTCTTCTTTTTTCATTCTTTCTTTCGATCATTCATTCCTTCCTTTTTCTTTTTTTTTTTTTTTGAATTCTTTCTCTCTTTCTTTCATTTTTTATTTGTTCCATTTTTTATTTTATTTTTTTCATTCTTTCTTCCTTCTTTCTTTCACCCTTTCTTTCTTCCATTTTTTCCTTCTTACTTTCTTTCTTTCTTCTATTCTCTCATTCTTCCATTCTCTCATTCTTTCATCCCGTCTTTCTTTCATCCTGTCTTTCTTTTTTCATTCATTCTCTCTTTCTCTCGTTCTTTCTTTCATTTATTCTTTGCTCCATTCTTTTATTCTTTCTTTAATTTTTCTTTCTTTCACTCTTTCTTTTTTCCATTCTTTTATTCTTGCTTCCTTTGTTTCATTTTTCTTTCTTTCTTTTCTCACTCTCCCCCCTCTCTCTCTCTCTCTCTCTCTCTCTCTCTCTCCCTATCTCTCACTGTCTATGTCCGCTTTGATGTTTCTGCCTGTCAATCTCTATCACTCATTCTGTTTCTATCTTCTGTCGCTCTTGTTTATCTGGAGCCTTCTGTCACTATCGCTCATACTTGCTTTCTCTCTCTCTCTCTCTCTCGCTCTCTCTCTCTCTCTCTCTCTCTACCTATATATATATATATATATATATATATATGGTGCGCACGCACTCGCATTTTTGCCTGTCAGTTTGTACCGTTCTGTCTTTGACTCGTCTCTCTCTTTATCTCTTTGTTCTTGTTCTTCTAAGTCTGTCTATCTGTCTCTCTCTCTCTCTCTCTCTCTCTCTCTCTGCATGCCAGTCTCCCTCACACGAATAATAGTATGGGTGTGCACCTGCACCGATTTCTTAATGTATAATCGTGAATATAATCTTATGCTTACTGTATATCGTGACTGACAATGAATATCCCAGATTTTTTACACATCGATTATACATGGGGACTGTAAAAGTAGGTATACAGTAAGTCTTCTACCAGTATTAACAGTATTATAATAGTGGTACTAAGATTCATTTAATACTAGAATTTATTTAATTACTGTATGCGTACTTTTGCACACACACACACACACACATATATATGCAAAAATAGGCATGTAGTAATTATAAATATATATATATATATAAATATATATATGCAAAAGTAGGCATACAATAATTACATATATATATATATAATAGTGTGTATGCTTATATTTTATATCATAAAGAAACAATTTATATAAAGAATTAAAGAACAATTTTAATGTGATTAATGGCGAAATCACCTCGCTAACAAAACTTAATGAAACATTAACTTACTATCAATTGCTTGAACAATAAGATCATTACATTCGAGTTGGCAGATGGAAGACACATGCCAAGTACTTTCGACAATTTCAAATTGTCATCTTCAGGGCGCAATTTTACCATACACAGGCAACCACTCAGACGAAATATAAATTCAGTCTTGTTAGCGAAGTGACTTCTCCATTAATCACATTGCTATTTAATTCTTTGTATATATATATATATATATATATATATATATATATATATATATATATATATATATATATATATATATATATATATAATTGTTTATTCGAATATTATAACATAAATATGTTATAAAATCACTACAAAAATACACTTTTGGTGTCTTATCAAGTGATAGTGTTGAAAACTCTTTATTCTACATTCAACACCATCAACTTGATAAGACACCAGAAGTGTTGAAACAAAATGGGTATTTTGTAGTGATCTAAAAGATATAGATTTTATACATATATTTATGTTATAATTTTCGAATAAATAATTATATTTGCTCTACTCTGCATTGAGCACTCTTTTAAGGATAGTATTTGTTGGTTATTGAAATTTATTCCGTATACACCAATCCTATACTTGAGCATATATATATATATATATATATATATATATATATATATATATATATATATATATATATATATATATATGCAAAAGTAAGTATACAGTAATTAAATAAAGTCTAGTATTAAATGAAAGTTGGAATCACTATTATAATACTGGCAATACTGTTATAATACTTAATGTATTCCTATTACACACACACACACACACATATATATATATATATATATATATATATATATATATATATATATATATATAGGCATGTCTTATTGACTAAATTGCAAACATTATGTCTGCTAATTTTTAACAAAATCCGTTCATACTCCCGAATAATCTTCCGTGTACTGATATTAAAGGATGAGTATTCCTTTGTAGTGTGTTGTGTATCTCTTGCTTCCGTTTGTTGAGTGTTATCAAGTTAACATCATTTACTTCAATTTGCCTTTTCACACGGCCACGTTTAAATTGTCAGGTGATATTGTTCTGATGGGCTGGTGGATTAAATAATTTAAAATTTGTATTTAGGCAGCAAATTCTCTTTTAAATATGTCTGATTGAATAAATTACAGACATTATATATGCTAATTTTTAACAAAATATGAGTATGAACAGATTTTGTCAAAAATTAGTAGTCATAATGTCTATAATTTATTTAATCAGACATGCCTAAAAGAGAATTTGCTGCCTATATACACAAATATAGATAGATAGATTCATATTGCACATATATATATATAGATAGACGGATAGATAGATTCATATACATATATATATATATATATATATATATATATATATATATATATATATATATATATATTGCACACCACTGCAAATGACCTAATCCGAAGAAAAAATAGAAATCGATTATACCCTGTTACTCCGATGGGTCTAAAACTAAACGTATGGTGAAAGAAAGGAAACTAGAGCGGTTGTTTCAATCAATTTGCACAAGGATCTATGTCTGTCATTCTTGATACCGAAATCCAAGGTTCGTCTTCTGCTGGAACTGAAATAGAAATCTTAAACGCGAGAGTAAACTTGAAACTCTCACTCACTTTTTCCTAAGTTCTTTATTGTCACCTAAAAGATTCTGCAAACCGGTACTAAACTTTCGTGACCCTTTCTTTTATTTTTTACAATGATGTTCACCTTCTACAAGGTCCAAGAGCCAGTCGAGGTAGAGGGTTAGTGAGCAAGATGAAGATGCTAATAAAACACAACGGGTCACCGGAAGTGAAAGAAAAAGAAAAAACTTTATATAGGGAACCAGAAACCCAATCCTAAACCGGAAACAAGCGATAAACATCTACTCCTGTTCAAAACCCCGGGGAGAAGTGTGAACCTATCTACTCCTATTGAGGAAAAATGTAAATAAATAGTAAATTAAAGTTCAGGATTTAAGCGGAAACAGATGTATAGAGTTGAAGTAGACTTTAGAAGGAGCCAGAAACTCAGTCCTAAACAGGAAACAAGAGATAAACCACTACTACTGTTCGAAAAACCAAGGAGAAGTGTGAACCAGGCAGTAGGCAAACGTATCTACTCCTAATGAGGAAAAAATGTAAATAAATAGTAAATAAAAGTTCAGAGTTTTATGCGGAAACGTTAGAAGTATAGAGTCGAAGCAGACTTTAGAAGGAATCGGAAACCCAAACCTTTAAAAATTAAAGTCTTTTCTTTTTTTTTCTTTTTCTTTTTTTTTTTTTTTTTTTTTTTTTTTGCAATTAGACGGGGTTAGCTGTTTTGAACAACAAATCGAGGAGCCGGGTTCGAATTCCACTCTTTAGTTTTACACCAATAATCTCTCTCTCCTTCTCCCAGCAGTGAGTTAAATGGTTAGATAGACTGGGCTCATCAACTATGGTTGACAACTAGTCTAGGAGAAAGACCGTTCTGGATACAAAACCTGTTGGGCATAGAGCTCGCAAATCCATCCACTAAAAACCTATCTGGTACTGGAATCACGGCAGCAACGCTTATTAAGTTGAGATCTGTGGTCCTATATTCCTCAGAGTAGTGTACAGGGATTTAAAGACACAGAGAGAGGGATAGAGAGAGAGGAAGAGAGAGAGAATGTGTGTTTGTGTATGTCTGTGTTTCCTGCATTCATTAGAGCACTATCATTGGTAATTCAAATTGGAATGTTATTTTCGAGTCTGGGAACGCTCTCGGAATAATATAGCGGTTATCGGTGCGTAAAGCGAACGGAATTCGAGTTTCGTCCTACTTCTAATGCCTTTGAGAAAGCCATTAATCCATTTCGTCTCCCTCCGGCTATGGGTTAAATATCAGGATAGACTGGGCTATCTAGCCTTGGGTAGCAGCCAATCTAGAAAAAATGACAACTCTGAATTCGAAATCGTGGAGATTTACTCAAGGTCTTGAGGTAGGTTATGCTTTTGCCATGTCCTGTGAGTATCAAATTTTCAAAGCCCATCTTCCTCATTTCAACCGTCTCTTTCTAATGATAAGTATAAATGTCCTTTTTGTTTACATTTTCCTTAAACATTTGTCGATGCTAATTTCAGTCCATGGTATTCTCACCACCTTTCTGTGGAACCACATTTCTGTTTCTTCAAATCACTTCTTCATATGTGAGGAGATTGTCCAATATTCACTACCATAAAGGATATGGGACGGCAACCACCGGCCCCCGGGCCACATCCGGCCCGCGAAGAATTTTTGTCCGGCCCGCCAACTTTAACACCTGGACACAAATTATTTAATTAATTTGTGGAGCAAGTAGCAGAAACATATCAGTTGGAGTTAATCAACTTACAATGCGACGAATTTTTAAAATCAAAATGTGATTTGCGAATCCGCTGCTGACTTCTACAAGAAATGTTTTTCCAAGTAGAAAATATAAAAAAACTATTGAATGGCATATGCTTGTCAACAACTTTTTCGAAAATGAAATATACTAAAATTGTTTTTCGAACAAGGTTGGGTGATAATCACCTGGATGATGTTTTGCTGACAAATATTTCCCCTGATGTGGAGGAGTTATCGAACTATATGCAAAAACAAGTGTCTCATTAAATAATTTGCCATTTTAAACTGTATTTCATTTGTGGTAAGGAATTTGCATTTTTTTCTTGATCGTGTTTGTTGTTATCCTGTTATAGCAGCAGTAAAATAAGGAACCATGTTTAAATAATATAACATTAACTTCTTTGTTTTTTCTTTAAACGTCCAGACCAAGGCAGTCTTCAGGGCGTAGCGGTCAGGGGTCGAGACAATTTATTATAGTAAATTTGATATCATGGCCCTCCTCCAAGACACTGCATAGCTTTCTGGCCCTCTCACTCCAAAAGGCTGCCGACCCCTGATATAGGAGAACTGATATTACATAACAGTTCAGTACTTTTTTCTTTTTTTCTATCTTTTTCCTATTTCTTAATACTTTACTTAGATTTTGGAAGGCAACTTTCGCTATCTCATTTCGCCTTTGGAAATTGTCTAGCATTCATTGCCATATAGGAGGACAGATATTACGTAACAGTTCGGTACTCTATTCTTTGTTTCTAACTATCTTTTTCCTATTTCTTAATACTTTACTTAGATTTTGGAAGGCAACTTTCGCTATCCCATTTCGCCTTTGGAAATTGTCCAGCATTCATCGCCATATAGGAAGACTGACATTACGTAACAGTTCAGTACTCTTTTCTTTGTTTCTAACGATTTTTTCCTGCTTCTTAATAATTTGCTTAGCTTTTGGAAGGCATCTTTCGCTATTTCATTTCGCCTTCGGATTTCAGTGTCGTACTTTTCGTCCTTTGTTAAAACACTTCCCAGATATTTAGATTTCCCTGTTTCTTAATACTTTGCTTAGATTTTGGAAGGCATCTTTCGCTATCCCATTTCGCCTTCCGATTTCAGTGTCACACTTTCCGTCCTTTGTTAAAGCACTTCCCAGATATTTTTAAATTTTTGTACGTGCTTGATTTTGGTATCCCCAATATGTAATTAGCATGTTGGTCTGTCCTTTTTGCTAACAACCATGTATTCTGTTTTCTCGCAACTGATGTTTAGTCCTTTATTTTAAAGTCTTAAACTCTATTTTTTTAATCTACTCTCTATAAATCATACTATTGTATATTTGCGCGTAGATGCCTGTTGTATATAAAGAACTTAATCTTTCGATCACAATAAACCATTCCTTTTTCACCGAGACGAGAAGAATTTTACCAATTCACGCCTAATTAGCCAGACATCATTTTTTGAAGGTTATTCCCGTTTCTTTTAAATCGTCCATTTTATATACTCTTTCATGTTTTCTTTCCATCCGTTTAATAATATTAATCCTATTTTGCGTTGGTGTGTACGTGTAAATTTTGACACTTGGACAAGTGGTGTTCTTCCCTGGACAGATAGACGGACGGGGGAGGGTAAGAAATGTCGGGGAATGACAAAGAAAGAGAAAAGGACGACTGGAGGAAGAGACGAAGGAAAGAAGGAGAGAAAGGAAACATTAAAAAGCAATATATTATTAGAAAAATGTTCAAAGGCAACATTTTCATTCTTTTCTTTTCTTGCTCGCCACATTTTCACGTTGCCTCTCTGCATCACTAACTTGCATCCTACCCCATACCCGATACATTTACTAGTCTCCCAAAGATTATATGTGTGTGTGTATGAGTGTATGTGTGTGTGTTTGTACAACTAAAGATCTATACCCACAGAAGAAGAAAATAGACTTGAATAGAGAGGACACCATTTTGCCTTTAAGAGACCCTTTCGGCCAACACTTTGTCAAAAGGAGAACATTGCCGCATAGAACAAAATAATCAATGACACATTTGTAAATAGCGAATGAGGAGGGAAATACGATTAAAATAGATTTTAATTATAAAGAATATTTTTTAATTGTGTGTGTATATATATATATATATATATATATATATATAGACAGAGTGAGAAAGAGATAAATATATTATGAAATGGACAAAGTCCGACAATTATTTTAAGACATTTTTATATTTGTACATTCTTTTTATAGATACAAATATTTAAGTAAATGCTCTGTTTATAATTAAAAAAACAGCATAATAAACAACATTTACCGACCTGAATGTCCGAGAAATTTTTCACAGAAAATATTCGCCCTCCGACAGGATTCGAACCTGTATCCTATACGGCACCGTCATTTAGGTTGACGTGACATTACCGACTTGGCCACAGAGGAGCGTTCGGTTAGCAATGTCGAACTTGCTTCAATCTTCGAATTTATATTTACACACGCTCTATCTCTGATATTGAGCACTTTATCCTATAAATATAGCACACCTTAAGAGTATATTTCTTCATATATATATATATATATATATATATATATATATATAGTAGCGGCCATAATATAAGCAACGGAAAGAACAAAGACATAAATATGTGTATTACTTAAAAAGTAATGCATGATTAGCAATGAAATTTTTACCGAATAAAGATTAGGGTGCAAGGCATAAATATTATACAAAGTTACAAAAATTTACATAATAGTTTTTTTGTTTTTTTTTTAAATAAAGATTAAATGGAACAAAGGAAATAAGCTACTGGACAAAAGTTAAGGGACGATCTTCTTAACTTGATTGTGAACAAAATATCAACAAAATTTAATATTTGGTAAGCATCCCCTTATTTTCAATGACTTCTCTGCATCGTCGACCACATGATCTAATTAATTTCTTGCAAAAAAGTAATTCCCTCCCATTCGTCTTTCAATAACTCCCATAGGTGATCCTGGTTTTTCGGGTTTCTTTTCTGAGCACTTTCTCCAATTATCTTCCAAACATTTTCTATTGGATTCAGGTCGAGGCTCTGGGCTGGCCACTTCATTAGGGCGATTCTTTCTTCTTCGGATAAAGCCATAACCTTCTGAGTCTTGTGGCAAGGTGCATTGTCCTGCATGAAAATAGGAGATTCATAAAGATTATGGTGTAATCTTGGAACCACATGCTGCTGAAGAAGCCTTTTGTAAATCTCAGTATTGATATTGCCATGTACGCGGATGATAGGGCCAACTCCTGCAGATGAAATTATTCCCCACACCATCACACTGCCGCCACCAAACTTAACGGTTTTCTTGACACATTGAGAAGACAGTCTTTCACCTGTTCTACGGCGTACGTAAGTTTTGCCCTCAGAACTAAATTTAGATGCAAAACCAAAAACTGGCAGACCTCCAATAATATCGCAAAGAGAAGATCGAAGAATTGTTAGAATATCTACAAAAAACCGTTTTGAAACTGTACATCAAGTGCCCGTAAATTTAATCAAGAGACAGATAATAAGATCTCAAGGAAAACGGTTGCACGCTGGTTAAAAAATGCAGGATTGCATGCCCGTATTCCAGCTTCGAAGCCTCTCATTTCAAAGCGAAACCAAAGGGCACGCCTGGAGTATGCGAGAGAACATGTTGTTTGGACTGACGCACAATGGGATACAGTTCATTTCAGTGACGAGTCCAAGTGATTTTATTTCTACTTTTTAACTGGGTGTATGGGTTGTGTGTATGTATCTAGAGCTATAGGGATGTTTTATTTTCCGAACACAATACACATGAACACAGTCAGCACTACGAACATGTAATCATACTTATAAAATTATAAAACCCAAGTTGTGTGTGTGTGTGTGTGTGTGTGTGTGTGTGTGTGTGTGTGTGTGTGTATACATGTATACATATTGGATCGGATTTCCTACATTTTTCAACCGATTTCAACAAAACTTCACAGGACTACGTAAAATTACCTTGCGGTGGTTCTGACAGCGCCAAAAATTGGAAAAACACAATTGTTTTTGTGCGAAATCAATTTGAAAACACGATTAAGAGGCAATTCGTAAAAATAAAATAAAAATAAAAACAAAAACTAATTAAGACATGCGTGTCCGTCAACCTTAAACAATAATCTTTGTCAATTTTATTTTTCAGTCTTTATGATGGTCGATACTTGATCTATCTCTTACTGTTACATCCCCGGGCAACGCCGGGCCCTACTGCTAGTATATGATAAATATAAAGTTTTACGGTATGCTATACTTATGGATTAAAATTGCTATATAACTGGGATAGAGTGTGTATAAATATAAGAGTGGACCCTACAATCAACACTTAAGTGGTGACAGTCTGTTGCATGCTCCTCGTGTATAGACAGTTTAGCTTAAGGACTGTTGGACGGCCGTTGTTTAGGTATAAAGACAAGCTAAAGAGTAACCTTTCAGCTGTCAATGTGCCTCATATTAACTTAGAGTTAATTGACCTGCATAAAAATAACGCGAGATATTTATGCCAGAGTTGTATCAGAAATTTTGGAATCTGTCGTAATGACCGGCTAAGAGAAGAAAGACAACGGCAAAAAGCGCCAGCAAATGTCCCTGTTGCTATGTCCCGAGATCCTCGCTATTGCACAATATGTGGACTTGGATGTAGGTCACTAGCGGGACTGAAGTGTCACATAGGACACAAACGTAGACGCTGAATTAAGTTATCGGATCCTCATACGTCGAAATCGACGGGATGGTCCATCATGTATATAATACTGGCTTAAAAGACACTCTATCGGTTGGCATTTAAGCTAGCTGCTAAAATGAGATACAAGGCCAAAAGCGGGGAATGGGGAAAGGATGGTCTTCTGTTAAATTAAATTTAAATTTAGCTGGCCAAAATCGCTGACCCAAACATGCCACAATATTCCTTACACTAAAACAACACATTCTTACTTACCATTCTTACTACATCCACCAGAATACCTCAAAATCTCCATGAAGTCCTAACTAGTACACATATGAATAATTCTTATCAAAGGTGGAGAGATTTTTTTTTAACCGTTCCACCCCAAGCAAGGCGGGAAGCCACTAGGACGCAAGGGGTTACAGAAGATTTGGAGCAAGATCAGATAGGAGTGATAGAGGAAAGGATGAGGAGAAAGTTAGTGGATAGATCAAGGCAACTGGAGATGTCGATTGACATTACATTTGAATAGTTGGAGATTATAGCTCTCAGGGAAAATGGAATAGGGAAGGGAGTTCCACAGGCGAGAGGTGCGAGACGTGAAGCTATTGGAGTAGAAGAGACGGCTACATTTAGTAGTTTCGACAGTGAAAGAGTGAGAGCGGGATGCCAGCCTCGTAGGGCGCTTGAACTCATGACCTCTGTGAACCAGCGAATGCAGCTCCTCGGAGCAATTACCATGAAAGTATTTGTAAAAAACGACAGAGAGAGTCTGTGACAGTAGAGAACAATTTAAAAAAAAATCTAAACCGTAATAGTGAAGAGTTCATCGGAAAAAGTTATTATAGGAGTATTTGTAGAAAAGGCACCGGGAGGTAACTTTACGGCGGGAGAAAAATGACTGAATATATATTCAGGACTTCTTCCTATTTGTTGAGTAATATTCACCGGAAATTACTGTGTCAGACTTAATACAAGAGGTTAGTGAATAAAAACAGGAATGCTCTTTGTATCCGTGTTTATTTTCTAGGCGTTCTTTAAAATTGTATAATGTGACCAGACAGTTAAAAAAATACGCTATATAAAGTTTGGCGTATATTTATAAGACCAGCTGAATTTTCAACTTTGAAGTGATTTTACAGGATGGTGGTTTTCTAAGCGTTAGCTTAGATGCGGCAAAAGGTCGGAAATATGCAGTACCCAGTGAGGAGCGAACTCACTATTCAGTTGTAATTGGTCTAACGAGACAAGCTTGCTAACCATTACACCACTGCAAAAGGCCCGACTGATTTGACACTATGTATATTGTAGACTTACGCTGTTGTAACGTATATGCGTTCAGCTCGTATCGGGATGTACCACTTGTAATAGAAAAAGTTGATTGATTTGTTTTATTTTACGGCTTACCAACCTATTCTGGGCTGTTTAAAGCCGAAAAATATTTTTCGATTGTAAGAATAATTCTTTTCTTTTTTGCAAGTGAAAATCTCATTTTTATTTTATTTATTTATTTATTTTTTGAGATAACAATGATTTTTTTTTTTGATACAAGTCCTACTATTTAACCCATAGCTGGGGGATGAGGTGGACTCATGCCTTTTCCAATGGTATTTGGGCATGTAAAGGTAACAACTGGAATTTGAACTCAGCTCTCCGATTTGTCATTCTGAGACGATATTCGCTGTGTCACCATCCATCCGTAATGGAGAGGTTTTATGAATTGTACTGATATTCAGCTGAAGGCTTCAACAAGTTCAAAATAAGTGAATTCTACACTGCATCTACATTTATATAAGGAACCAGATGTAATAATGCTCAGAAAAGGAGGGAAATAGCCAAACTACTAACATTATTGTCTTTTGTCGGATATATATATATATATATATATATATATATATATATATATATATATATATATATATATATATATATATATATAAATATATATGTGTGTGTGTGTCTGTGTGAAAATATATAGAAAATAGGAAAGAACTGGTTAGGTAAATAATCCAAAGTTCTTTAGTATTTTTGTTATTACTTTTTTTTAAATAGTGCTCGATACAAAAGTAGACCATAAATATAATTATTTATTCAAAAATATGATTCCAACACGCTACATAAGAGTTCTCATGTTTCAAAACAAGAGCCGAAAACTTCAATATTATATATATATATATATATATATATATATATATATATATATATATATATATGAGCACTCTTTTAAGAATAGTAATTGTCGGTTATTGGAATTCATTCCATATACACCAATCATATACTTGTATATATATATATATATATATATATATATATATATATATATATATATATATATATTGAGAAAATGTATAAAAAAGTGGAGAAAAGTTTTCGTGTCTGTTTTTGTCCTTTACGATTCATCGGACTCAATTTGTTACATTGGTGCGTCTACACATGCGCAGTGATGAGGGATGCTGGGAATTTTTATTTATTTATTTATTTATTTGTATATAATCTAGCCGATTTCATTTCGATTCCTTTTCTTTTTTTTTTCTATCACTTTTGTTATTGGATACCCGACTCTTAATATAAGATCTGCCAGGAATGGTGAAATGGTTAATAGAAGATCTGCCAGGAATGGTGTAAGAAGATGGACGCAAATTTACCGTGGCTGCACAAAGACTGAGTGTGCAAAGCGTGGAGCCTCCTTGTGTGCAAATGCCACAGATCAAGAGGGTAAAAAAGAAAATGTTTTGAAAATCGGTCAAATGGCGAAAAATGTCGATAAAGATTATTCGATTCCTCTTGAATCTGAGAGTTCAATCCCAGGAGCCAGAATTATGCACTGGCCAATGCAATTACTCAAAAATATGCACTGGTCAATGCAAATGCCACGAGGAAGAATTGGTGCTTATAAGTTCCACTCCGTGCAACAGACCTGACAAATAAAGTATAACTACAAAAGAGTCTATAGGTTAATATTGGCCATTTATATTTTAGTCTATAGGCAAACATTGACAGTTTGTAGTTGATCGTTTATAGTGATTTTCCAAGCGTAGCACAAGACCGAAGATAGGGACACCCATTAAGGGTCAAACTCACTACTCAGTCGTAATTGTTCTAGCGAGACAAGCTTGCTAACCATTACACCGCCTCGAGGTGCCCAGTGATTTTCCAAGCGTAGCTTAGATGTGACACAAGGCTGAAAGTATGGGGCACCCAGTGAGGATCGAACTCACTACTCAGTCGTAATTGTTCTAGCGAGACAACATTGATCGTTTATATATGAATACCAATAGGGGCAGATAAATTCGCCTAACATCCGGTTCACACTTCATTCCGTTCTTTTGAACAGGAGTAGAGGTGTAGCCCTCGTTTCCGGTTTAGGATTAGATATCCGGTTCCTTCTAAAATCTGTACACTTAACGTCTGCAACTGAACTCGTAAATTTTATTCAATACTTATTTATTTTATTTTATTTTCATTTATTCGTTTTTTTTTCTGCTCCATCAATAGGAGTAGATAGGTTTGCCTATCGTCCGGCTCACGTTCCTCCCCGATCTTTAGAATAGAAGTAAAGTTTTACCCTTTGTTTCCTGTTTAGGATTGGATTTCCGGTTTCTTCCAAAGTCTGCTTCCGCTATGCACTCCTAACGTCTGCGATTTATTTTATTTTACTTTTCATTCTCTCTATCTATCTATCTATCTATCTATCTATCTATCTATCTATCTATCTCCTCCACCAATAGGAGTAGATAGGTTCGCCTATCGTCCAGCTCACACTCCTCCCCGAGAACAAGATAAGAGTTTTAACCCCTTTTTCCTGTTTAGGATTGGATTTCTTATTCCTTCCAAAGTCTACTTCAACTCTATACTCCTAACGCTTGTCCTTACTTAGGCTAATACAACTCAACACATTCACCCTTGAGTGGCTCTTGAGTCGTGTATTGGGTGAACATTAATGAAAAAAATATTGTTTTTCTGTATTTTGTATTTGAGTCTGTAAAACATCAGGAAGAGGCAGCTGAAGTTTCTGGGGCACATAATGAGAAAGGATGACCCGGAGAATCTGATACTCACCGGTTGAATCAAGGGAAAGAGAGAAGGGAAAATAAAGCGTGGCATATCTGGCGGCCTTAAGCAACGTGGTCTGGGGGTGGAGGAAGCAGAGGGAAGGAACTTGATGAGAGCTGCAAGTTGGTTGGTTGGTTGGTTGGTTGGGTTTTATGGCATATCAACCACTGTAGGTCATTTAACGCCAAATTAAGTTTATATATATATATATATATATATATATATTTCAATAAAGGTGCAATTAATTTACAAATTCATGAATTATTCATACATAAAACAAATACAAAGGTTAATGATTTAAATGGCGAGAAATCCATCTTCGCGAACAATTCAAATAATATACAAAAACCCCGAACCTGTTTATGAATGAAAAGATCCTGTTTTATAAATTTCAGTTGCATTAGGTCTTTTTATTTTACAAGCTTTCGTCTATTCCTACAGACATCCTCAGGTATGAAATAGATTGTGTTCTTGTTTTTACTCTCAGGTTCGGGGTTTTTGTATATTATTTGAATTGTTCGCGAAGATGGATTTCTCGACATTTAAATCATTAACCTTTGTATTTGTTTTATGTATGAATAATTCATGAATATATATATATATTAAATATACAGTACAATTAAACGTATAGCTGGCAACATTATTTTTTTTCCAAAAAAACGTATAGCTGGCAACATTATTGTTTTTAAAAAAAACGTATAGCTGGCAACATTATTTAAAAAAAAAAACGTATAGCTGGCAAAATTATTGTTTCAAAAACGTAAAGCTGGCAACATTATTTTTCTGAAAACACCATCTGAGGCCTTCCTTGCTGTTGGACGTAGTTTATCGTCATACCCAGGACGCGGGTGTAGTTTATCGTCATACCCAGGACGCGGGTGTAGTTTAACGTCATACGCAGGACGCGAGAGCTGCAAGGGATAGAGGGAGGTGGAGAGTCATGATTGCCTACGTCCTGAAAGGACATGGCACATAAAAAGAAAAAAAGAGGCTTTTATTTGGTTAGGGGGATAAGCAAATATGGGCCGCTTATAATTTGGGTCTATAGACAAACATTGGCAGTTTATACTTGAGTCTATCGGTAAACATTGTCGTTTATATTTGAATTTACGTTTTATTGATCTTTTGTATACTGTCTGTATTTCTGAGATGACGTATTATGTACACTGTTTACATTGTTCGGACTATCATCCTCGTTTTTGTTGCCATATATATCACAACGTTTAAGGAGTGCCAGAGAAAAGCAATAATAACTACGAAAATTGCAATATGAGCTCTGGTAAAAAAAACATGCAATGATAACAACAAAAATTGCTATATAAGCACTGGTAAAAAATGGTCGCTGAAGATATTAGGTTTATAATACACAGAAATTCCTACACAGATGTCCTCAAGGACACATGACACAGTGTTAGTTAGATCCAGTAACAGGACCCAAAGAGTGTGAGTTCAATACCTGGATAAGGTGGTGAGGTTTTGGAGAAGGGAATTAACAGGAGATAACTGATAACTGACATCCATTAAGACATGGCACGTGGAACTAGAACAGTCTGCCTAAGTAAGCGAAATAAAGGGTTCAGTTCGACAGTCCAACCACCTGAAGAAGGCCGGAGCGTACAACGGCTGAAGATTAGGATGATAGTCCGAACAATGTAAATAGTGTCTTTTGTATGCGTTTGCAAACATTTACTTACTGCATTTTATGTCATTTTATTCGATGCTGGATCACCTGGGCAGAGACACTCACCTACACGACGTTCTACAAAGAAAAATACACACATACGCGCACACACATACACATAATCTAATGTATTCCTTTTTCTTCTGTCTGCTGTGTCCGTTTAGGATATGAGCGATCATAGTTCTCCACAGCTTCCTCTCATTTGTTCCTCTCAGCAGTATTTGCTTCTTCTATTCTCTCTCTCTCTCTCTCTCTCTCTCTCTCTCTCTCTCTCTCTCTCTCTCTTTTACTATTACTTTGGAGCGTGTTCCTTCAGAATTTGATTATTTATAGTTCTCCACAGCTTTCTCTCACTTGTAGCTCTCAGACGTTTTTGCCTCAGTTACCTTTCTCTCTCCCTTTCACTCTCTGTGTACCGTGTCCCTTCAGGATATGGACGATAATAATTCTCCACAGCTTCCATTCGTTGGTCTCAGCAGCATTTTCTTCTTGATTACTTCTCTTTTCACTGTACTGTGTCCCTTCATGATATGGGCGATCATAGTTCTCCACAGCTTCCTTTGTTGCTTTCAGCAGTATTTGCCCCATCTGTGTGTATGTGTGTGTATGTGTGTGTGTGTGTGTGTGTGTACCGCGTTCCTTCAGGATATGGGCAACCATAGTTCTCCACAGCTTCCGCTCGTTTGTTTCTCAGCCGTTTTTGTCTCTTTTTTTACCACTTTATCTCTCTTTCTTTCTCCATGTAACGTGTCCCTTCAGGATATGAGCGATCATAGTTCTCCACAGCTTCCCCTCGTTTGTTGCTCTCAGTAGTATTTGCCTGTTTATTTCTCTCTCTCTCTCTCTCTCTCTCTCTCTCTCTCTCTCTATGTGTTACTTGTTACTAAAGCTATTCGTAAAAGTTATTAAGTTACTCGCGACTATTCTCTATCTTTCTGCCCTCCGAAATATCCTATATAAATTCTCCCAACTTTCTTTTCTCAATATGCCTTCCCCTCTAAAAAAAAAAAAAAAAAAAATCTTTTAGTACTACTCAGTTTATTGCTCAGCCTGTTTCCGCTGAGTCTAAGTCAGTACTACCCGGGCCAAAGATTGAACTCACAATTACAATACCACCAAGTTCACGAACCTCATATTTCAATCCAGTAGTTTATTGTCCCGTGGGACACATTCACAGAGAAAAATCCAGATGTAAAATTCCAAAACTGTACTACGCAAAACAAGAAAGGCCAGGCATTTGTAACCTTTTAGCGCATTATTTATTGACACTGCTTAGTTTCCGATCAAGGTCACAGTTGGAAGGCACCCAGTTAGAATTCAAGTCATTAATAACGACGAGACGCCCTGGTATGGAAAACGGTTGGCCAAACTTCGTAAGCGTATGAGTCACGTACAATAAATTTCGGATGGTTGAGAGCCGCAAGTCAAATAAAAATTTACACGCACGTTTTTATTGTCACGTATATTTTTTTTATGGCAAAATATTTTATTGACAAAGGAATAAAGGAAAAATTATCCCTGGATGTAAGAAAAATAACCGTGAAAATTTCCCGGTTTTCCTAATTTAATTTTTCTTATTTTAATTTCCTTGATGTGGTTTCCTGATTTAATTTCCCTGGTTTTAATTTCCTTCATTTAATTTCCCTGTTTAATTTCCTTGGTTTAATTTCCGTAATTTAATTTCTCTGGTTTAATTTCCGTAATTTAATTTCCCTGGTTTAATTTCCGTAATTTAATTTCCCTGGTTTAATTTCCCGGTTTAATTTCCCTGGTTTAATTCCCGTAATTTAATTTCTCTGGTTTAATTTCCGTAATTTAATTTCCCTGGTTTAATTTCCCGGTTTAATTTCCCTGGTTTCATTTGCGTAGTTTAATTTCTCGGTTTTCCTATTTTCATTTTCTGATGAATCTTAATTCTTAAATTAATGATTCAGTAAACTCATGACGAAGGAGGCACGAACTGAGGAATCGGAGTGTCGAGTTCGAATTCCAATCGAATCTATTACATTCACTTCCCTGCTAATACACTTGGGAAAGGTATGAATCCTCTTCTTCCTGCCTAGCTGTGGGTAAATAGCAGGATAAACCAGGTTCTATAGCCTTGGATGGCAACTGTTCTACCGCAGAAAGAAATGGCAACCTACTGTGGGAAAAAATCTGCCTCGTCTGATCGCCTAAGCATGTTTCAAGCATGGAACATAACTGACTGCAGTTCTGCAGCAATAAAAAAAAAACAAAAAAAAAACGTCGAAACTCCCCTAACTCATCGTTAAATATTTGATACCTTTATGAAGTATTGCAATAACAATTATAACTGAATACAATGTGGTGTAACAGCAAACTTGTCTCGCTAAGCCAAATTACGGCTGAGTAGTGAGTTCGATCCTCAGTAGGTGCTTCTTTCGGCTTTGTTCCACATCTAAGATACGCTTAGAAAATTCCCATATGTATGTTTTTCAGTACGCACAAGTTTTTGTCGAATGTGACACAAGGTCAGTTTAAAGTGGGTTTAACGGCAATACAGTGGGGAAAATGCTCAGCAATTCGTTTGACGACCCCCCAGTCACCAGCCAATAAACCCAGCCCTCTCACAAACGAGAGTTACTAGCTCGTTTGTCATTACATCACACTGAGCTGTGCAATGATGATCATGTTGTTGGGAAATTAATTTTAACTTATATATATATATATATATATATATATATATATATATATATATATATATATATATATATATATATATATATATATATATATATATATATATATATATATATATATATATATATATATATATATATATATATATAAACAGACACATTCATTCCAGTTGAGTACCTGTGGGGTATCCACACTTGACAGGTCTATGAAAGTGGGTGTCAGTACCATTCAACTCAAGAATTGCAAAAGTTTATGCAAGATATATGTGATTCAATAGACAATGATCAATTGTATAGACTAGTACTGACTTTTCTGTAACACATTTTTCAGGTTATTTATCATCCGGGAGGTGTTACAAATGGCTAAAAATAAAGGATTCTTTATAATTCTGTGACTGAGTTGATAATTTCGCAACAACTGTTTTGGGTCTTTTTTTCAGTCCAAAATACGCTTCGGCCTTCTTCAGGATCTGTCTATATTTCTGTGATGCGATATTGTAACTATTTACACTATTTACACTGTTCGGACTGTTGTCTTCATCTTTATTTTCATATTCATGAGATTTTGGCCATTGTATGCTCCAGCTGCCTTCAGGATCTGTCTATATTTCTGAGATAAGATACTGTAACTATTTACACTATTTCCATTATTCGGGATATTGTCCCCATCTTTCTTGTCATATTCACGACGTTTCGGCCATTGTACACTTTAGTTTTCTTCAGCTAATATACGTTGGAATTTCGAACCGAACCCTTTATTTCATCCACCTGGTTAGATTGTTCTAGTTCCACGTGCCATGCCTTTTCTGGATATCTCAGTTTCACTTATCCACTGGGCCATGGATAAATGGGTTGGTTGAAGTAATCCGTTGACTTGACCGAAAGAGTTGTGAGTTCAATACCTGGCCACAGTAGAGATTAACAAAAACCTGGATAGTTTTATTACTAAAGGGGAATAACTGAAACTGAGATATCCAGAAGAGGCATGGCATGTGTAACTAGAACAATCTACCCTGGTGAATGAAATAAAAGGTTTGGATCGAAATTCCAACGTATGTCACCTGAAGAAGGCCAAAGCATACAATGGCCGAAACATTGTTAATATGACAATAAGGATAAGGACAACAATCAAAACAATGTAAATAGTGTAATTTCACTATTTACATTGTACCAACTGTTAATTTTATTTAACCTCTGAGGTAAAAAAATATGTTGAGTTCTAGATCTACTTGAGTACATTAGAATGGTATATAATTCAGCTTTCAAAGTGTATACTGATTTTCAAATTTTGTCTTTACCTTTAAAAAAAAAGGGCAGATTTTTTTACAAAGTTTCCATTGTAATTTAAAAATATTGGTTGATTTAGCATTGAATGAGTGTTCTTAATGTCCGAGGGCAGGAGATTTCAGACCATAGATGAGATGCTGTAAAATGTGAGGTGACAGCTAATAGTGATCCTGAAAGAGATCTTTGTAGACAGTTTAAAAAAATAGAAAGGCTGTGTGGAAAATACTCATACATTGAAGGGGAATACTCCACCATTGCCTTCAATAGGTTCCTTTGTGTTTTTTTTTTTTTGTTGTTTCGTTTAATAAATGGTTGGATACTTTCCGGACATACTATATAATTTTGTTATAGTCTATATACAATTATAGACACAAGTATAAACCTGACCAATGTTTAAATTTTGACTCAAGTATAATAAAAAGCACATTTCAATATTAAATAACCCCATAAGTTTCGGCATGTCATAAAATTAATGTGCCAAGAACAATAACAGTTCTCCCATTTAAATTTTCCTTACCCATTTTCTGATATTTATATAACTTAGTAAAGTAAATTTCCTGTAAATTGATCTAAAAACCTTAGTACTGATTTTAACGGTAGCTTTCGTCTCATTGCTGATAAAACTGAAAAGACTGGATGACATTTTTAATTTATTTGAACTTCTCATTTGATCTTTCTTCTTTGACAGTTTTCCACATTCACAAAATTTGGCCTTTGTACACTCTGGCCTTCTTCAGGATCTGTTTATATTCCTGAGATGAGATATTGTAACTATTTACACTATTGACATTGTTCAGACTGTTGTCCTTATTTTTATTGTCATATTCACAATGTTTCAGCAGTTGTACACTCCAGCCTTCTCCAGGTGATTATGTTGGAATTTCAAACCAAACTCTTTATTTCATTCACTGGGGTAGCTTGTTCTAGTTCCACGTGCCATGCCTTTTCTGGATATCTCAGTTTCAGTTATCCACTGGGCCATGGATAAATGGATTGGTTGAAATAATCCAGTGACTTGACCCAAACAGTTGCAAGTCCAATACCTGGCCACAGCAGAGGCGAAAAAAGATGAGCTGAGATATTATAACGATAAGGACAGCAAATAGTGTATATTTGCTGTCCTCATCTTTATTGTCATATTCACGTTTCGGCCGTTATACTCTCCGGCCTTATTCAGGATCTGTCTATATTTCTGAGATGAAACATTGTAACTCTTTGCACTATTTATATTGTTTAGACTGTTGTCCTCATCTTTATTATCATATTCACGACGTTTCAGCCGTTATACGCTCCGGACTTCTTCAAAATCTGTCTATATTTCTGGGATGAGATATTGTATCTATTAAAATTATTTCCTTTGATTACAATTCAAACCATTGCCATTTAAAACAATAAACATTGCCGTCGCCGAGTTGTTAGAACATTTGCATTATCGGACTGGAAGGGTCAATCCCAGCGTGCGGCACCTTTGGGAAATGATTGAAAACCATACCAAGCCATGTGAGTAAAATTAGGTAGACGGAACCCTTGTGTTGTGGAGTTATTTCGCAGTGGAGGATTGTATTTGTACTGAGTCGGTCCTAAAATGGGTTCGACGTACAAAACGTTAGGAACTTGATATAATAGGTATTATGCAGAGAAATCTAGTTGTGGTCGCTGATACTTTAGTATCCGACTAACGGTCGTCCGACATCCATTGACTATATTTAGTCACCCCCCCCCAAGCATCATGTGGCACAAGGCCGGTTTAACGTAGAATCTCCGTGGGCTCGGCCAAAAATATGCCCATTGAACCCGTATGAACGGGTTCCGGGTCGGTTTACCTCCCCGAAAGAGAATCCGCCCTTCGGCGTAGCCTTCTTCAGGTTCCTCCCCGCCCGAAGGCAGAAAGTTCAACCGATCAGCCGGTCGACCGACATCGACTGACGATATTCAGTCACCCTGCCACCACTGGGGCGTCATGTGGCACAAGGCCGTTTTTAACGTGGGATCTCCGAGCCCGTGGGCTCGGCCCCAAAATATGCCCATTGAACCCGTATAAACGGTCTCAGGGCCGGTTTACCTCCCCGAACGAGATTCCGCCCCTCGGCGTAGCCTCGTTCGGGTTCCTCCCCGCCCGAAGGCAGAGAGTTCAACTGATCAGCCGGTCGACCAACATCGACTGACTTGACCCGTTACTCTTACTACTCCTACTTATTATAGGTGGGAGAGTCTATTAACTAGAATAGGTGTGTTCCACCATAACACCTTGATAGCTGTGCTAGCACAAATTCCCAAGTCATCGTGACCGAGGGCGTGCTGGCCTTGTTCAAATTGTTGATCACGCTAGATAACACACTCTTTCCCAGAACTTTAACTAAGGTAACTAGTAGACAGTTATCCTCGAATAGCTATACATACATACATACATACATACATACATACATACATACAATTCAAAGAATGGTCAAAACTAGCATTCTATTGTTCTTCGAGTTTTTTTTTTTTTATCGGTGATTTATTTCTGGTCTTCCTTTTATATTTTCAGCAACAACTGCATTGGAAGTTAGACACACAGTTCTTGGTCATTTGCTATTTTTGCTGGCGGACGTGTATTTTTACGCTTATAACCACCTCGCTATAAGTAAATGAAACTCAGCCAGGGCGGCATTTGAAAAGCCAGTTTTTCTGGCTGTACTAGATGCTGTAATCAACAGTAGTAAAGGTCAACGTTTTACCAAACTTATTTCAAACGCGAATGACATACTGAATAATTTCTCCGACCGGAAGAGCGGAAGTGCGCCATAATAACATTTTCTGCCAATTCCTCGCTTCAAGCTTTTTAGTTCTTCCCGCTGACTGCATCATATCCGCCTCGCTCCACTGGCGAACGCTGGGTTATCGAGGCTCATACAGTGTCAGCGAAATGTAGCTGAGCATCAAAATGTCAAAGGAAACAAAACAAAAGAGAATATGGTGTAGCTCTTATCTTTCAAAGGGAGAGAACTTGCCTACCTCGAAATCATGTCTAAATAATTAAAAAAAAACTCGAACACTAACGCCAACAAGTCACAGAAAACTGATATTTACTAAGGTGAGCTGAGACAGATACGGGCCTCCCAGTAAAGTTTGAATTACTACCCGCTTGTAATAGCCTGCTAGACTAACGCGTTAACCATTACTTTTTTTTTTTTTAAAGCGAAACACCTAGCTAAGCTTAGACTGACACAAAGATCGAACTCACTACACTGTAGTAACGGCCTGTTAGAATAGCTCGTTAATCATTACGACACAGCGAAACATTGAAACATTAAGCATATTTTAGACTGGCTCAAATCCAAAAATAATACTACAAAGAAAAAACATAGTAAAGGAGCAAGAGTTGTTTAGTTCAACAAAAAACAAGAAGTTGTGGAGGGCCATGATTGCCCACATTCCGAAAAGACATGACATAGAAGTCAAAGAAAGGAAATAAAAGCAATTGATTTTAACGTAAGACGTCATAACCGGAGATACCTGGGCTGAACGTGTGGCTGAAAGATTTACATATTTCCCAAAAAGTGGTCGGTATTCGAGCCTAGTTAAGGGCCAGGATTTTGAATGCTGATTTTCGAGGCAGGTTGGCTGTACTGACCTAAAGGATTTAGCTTTCTCTCGTGTCTTCTGTTTAAGCTTTGATCGAAGCTAAATTCAATGTTTTGCTCATGTTAAATCCCGAACAAACGCCATATAAAATTCAATATGATTTTATCGATAATGCTGAATGTGTTAAAATATTCAACTTTTTAACAAGAGAAATCTCAAGTTAACGCCAAACATTGTTGATTTATTTAAGAAGGAATGATCTATTAGGATATGTCTCTAATTTGTATTTAGAGATACATTGTATTTATTTTCTTTTTTCTAGTTGAATTGTTCCCCTTTATTGCATATGATCTTTTATTGTACATAATTAGGTTATAATAAAATTTGTAATTTATATGAATATTATCTTATGAAAATTGAATTGTAGTAGCGGAAGACCTGCATCATTGATTCAGTGGGGCTCCATGGGATCCTTGCACCAACCCTGATCTGTATTACGCAGTTATCAATTATATAAACAGTTTCAAGCTTGACATTAGTAAATATAAAATAGAAATAACTGATTAAGAAGTCAGGGATCGATTTAACACTGTATTTATATTATGAACTGAACCCCCTTTCTAAATTTATTATATGTCTCTAATTTGTATTTAGATACATTGTATTTATTTTCAATTTTTTCTAGTTTAATTGTTTATCTCTAGTGCATATAATCAATTAACGCAGCTAATTAGGTGAGAATAAAATTTGTATTTTGAATAAATACTACCTTATGAAAATTGAAATGTAGTAGAGTGGGGGGTGTATCACAGATTCGAGTAAGGGCTGTATCATAGATTGGAGGGGCATATATTTACTGTAGTCCATCTTAATTCATCAAGACAAAACATGTTAACACCTTCCATCAATTAATATCAGAAATTATGTGATCCCTTCTGGGTATAGCCAGGGCCGGTGTGCACTACCCTCGAAATTCAGTTCTTCGTAATTCTCACTATTTTATCAATACTTGTTTCTTGTTTTGTTTTTTTTGGGGGGGGGGGGGTTACCTACATTTATATACGTTACAAATTAAACGAAGCACATATGACTATTAAAGGATGAAAGATTTTCACGGATTTTGACGTCATTGTGGGGACATTTTTTTTTATTTTCGTTCAAATCCGGGTATATAATTTATGACACTAGGGATGAAGTAGAGTGGAGAACCCCCAGTCATAGATTGGGAAAGGGGTGGGGAATCGGCCCTGTACATTATATACGCGCATGCAAAGACACGTGTAAGCAATGTGACGGATAAAGAATCAACTCTTCTTATACATTGCTACGGTAGAGTAAGGAATAGCGGCTCGGATTGAGGAATCGGAGGGCCGAGTTCGAATTCCATTCCAGTTGGATTCACTTACGTGCTAATACCCTTGGGAAAGGTATCAATCCTCCTCTTTCCCCACCAGCTATTTGTAAACATTGGATGACAACTGGTCTACCGTTGAAAGAAATGACAATCCTCCTGCGGGAAAAAATCTACGTCGTCAGTCATGTATCGAAAAATACATGATCGTCTAAGCACGCATGACACATAAGTTAACTGACTTGACTACTAATAGTACTAATAATATTACTACTACTACATCTATGGAAAGCAACAGATGACCTAAAATGAATGTTTGCTTTGTTAGTATGTTTTTATAAGGACTTGAACGCAGAGACAGATATAAGACAGAAAAATGTATCTTTACTGTTATACGATTGTTTTTCGTGAGCAGCTTTACTAATGCCGCCAGTTTGTCGTTTGTATATTCAGCATATATATTCTACCCAAGCGAAGTAGAAACAGATGTAAAACGCGACAGGCAGACGTTTCCTCATACCAAATATTCATTGGCTTAGAGATGAAAGCTTTTTCTTTTTTAAAAAATGAACTAATTTGTCAAAACGGACTGAAATGCTTCAAAATCTGCCCTGTAATGAAATAAAGTGCAGAGACAGGAATTCAAATTATTCAGAGAATTAAATTTCTGTTGGCCGAGATATTACGACAGACTTTCTTTGAACTTGAAAAAGAAACATGAATGTTTTAATTTTTTTTTTTTAACACTATTTACATTCGGACCATTGTCCTCATCTTTGTTGTTGATATCACTATGCTTCGTCCGCACTGTTCTACGACCTTCATGAGATATAGTTTGATGTAGTTTTTCGATCAGCAGCATTGGTGTATCACATTGGGTCCGAATTCCTATTATGAGGAGATCATTTTTTACACTATTTACATTCGGACTATTGTCCTCATCTTTGTTGTTGTTATCACTATGTTTCGACCGCAGTGTTCTACGACCTTCATGAGATATTGTTTGACGTAGTTTTTCGATCACCTGCATTGGTATGTCACATTGGGTCCGTTTCGGTCGCTGTGTTCTCCCTCCTTCACGGGATATTTTTTGATGTAGTCTTTCCGATTTTGATCTGAATTTCTAGTATAAGATCATTTTTTACACTATTTAC